>QAOC01042318.1:0-25832 GCA_003255005.1 Begonia fuchsioides | reverse complement strand
CCCTAAGGCTTCCTAAGGATCTCCCACTTGCAGCCATGTAATTAGTTTACAACAAAAAGAAAGAGAAGGAGCTTGCATGGTTTTCACGTGAACCCAAAAACTTAATAGATGGGCCAAACCAATGATGGAATGTCCATAATCAAATGGACTTGAACACTTGTATCTTTTGGGCTAATGGTTGGGCACTTCCATGGGCTGCTAGCTGCTGCTCCCATGAAGGACAAAGATGAAATTCAGCCTTCCTTTCCGTTGGGGCCAAACATGGCCATGGATCAGCCACCATGGGTTGGATGCTCTTGGGCTGCTCCATCTTCTGGAGGCCTCTGTAATGGCAATCGTTTGCTGAGAAGTTGTTGTCCAAATTTTATTCTCTTCCCCATTCTGGAAACCTTAAGATGTGGGGCACATTTTTGTAGAAGCACGTTTGTCCAAAACAGGTCCGGAAGGTTGTCGAAACGGCTGGACAAGCCTCAAAGGTCAGCTTGGGCCGAAACCAGAAATGTTGTTTTCATCACCATGGATGTTTTGATCACCCTTCCATGCCACGGGTACACTAAGTACCCTTACATGTGCACAAATTTAAGCTACTAATTATCCTCCTAACTATTACATAAAACTAACTAAATTATTACAGAAAGTTGTCAAAAGGAAAACATGCTTTCCCCTTCATGTTTTGGTGATTTGGGGCCACCTTAATGTGCCACCCTTGAACTCCTCTTCCTTCATCAATTGTGGTTGGCCCATGAAATGCATCAACCCACTTGACAACTAGGGCTCACCATGCCCTTCATCTTTGGCTTCTTGATTAAACCTTTATAAAACAAGCCTCCTACAAAATCAACAAACTCATTAGAAAATACTTTGCTTCCGCTTCTAGATGTGTCAATCCGTGGCACATCATGTCTTCAAGCCGTAGGATTGGAAATCTATACTTGATGGTTATTTGGTTGATGGCTCGGCTATCTACACACATCCTAAAACTACCATCTTTCTTTGAAACCAAGAGGGCGGGGACGGAGCACGGACTCAAAGATTCTCGAATGTGGCCCTTGTCCAATAGATCTTGAACTTGTCTTTGTAGTTCTTTTTCCTCCTCGGGATTTAATCTATATGATGGCCGATTTGGTAATACCGCTCCCTGTTGAAGATCTATTTGATGCTCGATTCCCCAAAGTGGTGGTAAACCTTGGGGAAGTTCTTCCGGAAATATGTCTTTGTATTCCTCAATTAGTTCTTGGATCTCTACGGGAGTGTCTCCAATTTCTTCCAACCTTTCTCGGAACATCACAAGTACCATAGGACCTCCCTCTAGGATTGTTCTCAATAACTCTTTCTTGGTCATAAATAGATTGGTTTTGGCCGCCCCTTCCTTCCTTGTAACCTCATCTTTGGCTACTTGATTTGGTCCAAGGGGAGCTAATTTGATAGCCCTACCCTCATACTTAAATGAATATTGGTAGTGAATCCTTCATGGAGGGTCCTCCGGTCGTATTGCCAAGGCCTCCCTAGCAAGATATGACTTGCACTCATCGGTACCACATCACATAGGGCCGTGTCTTTATAACCTCCAATTGAGAACTCTAGACTTACTTGCTTGGTTACCTTGAGATCTTCCTTATCATTTAACCATCTTAATTTGTAGGGGCTCGGGTGTGATGATGTTTTTAAGCCAAGTTTTTCAACAAAGACTCGGGAAGCTACATTGGTGCAACTACCTCCATCAATTATGAGTGAGCAAACCTTCCCTTGAATGAGGCATCTACTATGGAAAATATTTTCCCTTTGGAAGTCTTCTTTTTGGGTTTGAGACGTGAGGACTCTTCGGATCACCATTAGGAGGGGTCCCTCTTGTGCATGGTAAACTTCTTCTTCGGGCGCTTGATTATCGACCTCTTCTTTAATCACCTCATCTTCACTCACCACCTTATTCGTATCCTCTCTAAGGATCATGACCCTTTTGTTAGGGCATTGAGAAGCAATGTGCCCTAAGCCAAGGCATTTGAAGCACTTGATTTCTCCATCCTTCTTCTGCATCAAAGGTTTTGGGAATGCAGGCTTCTCTTCTGCTCTCAGAAATGGTTTGTAGGGAGGATTGGTCTTAGGAATAAATTGGTTGGTTGTTTCCTTCCCTTTTCTTTTCACTTACCTTTCCACCTTCAATGCAAGTTGTATAACTGCATCCATGGTGTTGATCGGTTGCAGCTCCACTATGTCACCAATGCTATGATTTTCTCCTTGGGTTCCTCAAGATCACATTGAATCCTAAGGGTCTCAAACTCAGTCAAATACTCCTCCACTGATAGGGATTCTTGTTTCAAAGTTTGTAGTTGGAGGAAAAGCTCTTGCTTATAGTGACTCGGCATAAACCGTCTTCTCATTAATAACTTCATAACTCTCTAAGTGGGAACCTCATCCTCACCGTTACGTCTCCTTTGGGCCTTCAAACTGTCCCATCAAAGACTAGCATACCAGTTCAACTCCAAGGATACCAATTGCAATTTGAATTTCTCCGAGTAATTACAGCAATCAAAAACTTTATCAACCTTTTCAACCCAATCAAGGAAAACATCTCCATTACAGGAACCATTGAAGGGTGGAATGGTTACCTTGATATTTCTCATTTCATCATCTCGGGGCTGTGGTTCATTGTGATCAAAGTCATCATCGAAATCATCAATTATTTATTCCCCGAGTCGCCTTAAGCCCTTTCCTGTTCTTCTTCTTGGAGCAAGAGTTGGAGGGGGCCTCATTGTGGGATTGGTTACCTCCAACCTTTGGAGAAGTATTTTGAACCTTCTATTAAGCTCATCTATCTTGCCTTGGAAGCTAGATTATGCAGGGGTCGGACTTGGGGTTTGAGGTTGAATGCTCGGGTTGTTTGGTGGAATGGGCTCTCGGTTGTGGTTAAAGTTTGCTCCACTTCGAGTCGTCATGCTCCAAATTTCAAGGTAGCTAAAAAAAACAGAGAAGAATGGAAGGTGGGAGGGGATGAATGGCTTTGATACCAAATGGCACGAAAATTGAATGGGAAAACGAACACTTTCTAGATTGGGGTGGAGAAGGGTGGAAATCCGGATAAGCAGAAAACAAAGGGAAATTGTGGATAGCAGATCTCAAAAACGGTGGTGGTATTTGGCCTGAAATTTTGAGGAAGCGTAGATGAAGAGAGGTAGAAGGTTACCGTAAAATATGAAAGACGTCTCACGATTAGAATGGAAGATATGTAGACAGGAGTGAAAATAGACAGAAGGTAGCTGTAAAATGGCATGTGCGGGTAGATTCGGAAAATATGAGCTTTCGAGATGAAGAAAGGAAAGAAGAGCTAATGATCTACACACTCACCCTCAAGACCACGAGTGTGGCTGGAGATATGTAGTAAGGATAGGTCCTCCTAGCTCGGAAGGATGACCAACTCCGGGGTTGCTCTCGGTTGCAAGAAGTCCACCGGGAAGCCGAGTCTTGGGATCGGAAGATCGACAAGGAAATTGACAATGCAAAGCAAATTTTTTCAAATTAACCAAAGACCCCCTACAATGCTCAGGGATTTGAGCTTAAAACATGCACAAAGCTGCATGGGAAAAGGACTCAAATCGGATGGCTCATGAAAGCTTACCCGATTTGACCACACACACAAAAAGAGGGGAAAAGTGACCCCTTGACAAAACTGTTTTGGGACAAGTCTAAGCCAGCATCCCTATCTGCGTGAGCCACCCTAGAGCCACCAAAATGAAGCCTAATTAACAGGTATGACACTCCTAAGATGATCCCCTAAGGGAGTCAAAAGACTATCATGAAAAGAAATGCAAAAACCAACGTTAAAGTTTGTGCACAAAAAGAAACACACAAAAACTTAAAGTAAAAAGTCTCCCTCCTCCACTTCAGTTTGTCTTCGGCTTGCTTCCCATTGGGTTGGTCTCCTTATAATCCTCCTCACAACTCCCTTGGAAGGTCCAACTTGGGTTTGGGATATTAACAACGTCCGCCGGCTTCTCTATGTAATTCACGGAGTGCTTTGGCCTCTCTTGGTCCATTAGAGTTGGTTCCACAATGCTAAATCCTTGCATAAGGGTGAGGTATTTCGGGGCATGTCATATGCCCTAAGCCCTAATCCCTAAGCCGAAAGACCTAAGCCAAATTTACAAAGTCACTGTAAGGCTAATGACCTAGCCTTTGGCTCAAGGCCCTTTGCCCTAATCCTTGAGCCCTGAGCCATAAGCCGAAAGCCCTAAGATCTAAACCCTAAGATCTAACCCTAAGCCCTAAGTTGTAAGCCATAAATCCTAACCCCTATGCCCAAAGTGATAAGCTAAAAGTTTAATGCTTTAAACCCTAAGCCCTATGCACAAAGCCCTCAGGCCAAAGCTCTAAGGCCGATTCCCTAAGCCTTTAGATTAAAGACACTTTCCTTAATCAATAATCCTTAAGCCTTATGCTCTAAGCCCTAAGCCCTAAGCTCTAAGCGTTAAGCCCTAAACCCTATGCCCTTAGCCATGAGACCGAAGCTCGAAGCCCTTAGTTGTATGTCGTAAGCCATAAGCCCTAAACCCTTTCCAAAATCCCTAAGCCCTAATCCTTAGGTTGTAAGCCTAAAACCCTAACCCCAAGGCCTAAACCATAAGTCCAAAGCACTAAGCCTATACAACGAAGCCATATCCCTTAAGCCTAAAGCTAAAAGCCTAAACAATAAATCCAAAATTTAAACCATAAACCCAAACCCTAAACTCTAAACACTAAACTTAAGAGAAAGCCCTAAGCATAAGTCGTAAGCCTTAATCCTTGAACAAAGATAAAAGCCTAAACTCTATGCCCAAAGTTCTAAGCTTAAAGCCCTAAACCCAAAGTTGGACATCAAAAGCCCTAAGCCCTAAGCCTAAACCCTCAGCCCTTAGGCCCTAAGCCCTAACACCTAACCGAAAGTCGTAAGCACAAAACCCTTAGGCCAAAGACCTAAGCCCTCTGTGCCCAAATCCATAACATGTAAGCTTTAAGCTCTAGGCCCTAAGCTCTAAGCTAAAAGGCTTAGTCCTAAGCCCTTAATCCTATGTCGTAAGTCTTAATGGTCGTATGTCTTAATGCCTAAACTCTAAGCCCTACAACTAAAGTGCAAAGCCCTAAACCCAAGCCTTAGGTCTTATGTCGTAAGCCCTAAAGCCTAACAACCTGCCTTGAAGCCCCTAAGCTAGAAGCCCTAAGGGTTACTCCCTAACACCTAAGCCCAAAGCCATTAGACAAAAGCCCAAAACCCTAAGTCATAGTACTAAAGCTCAAAGCACTAATCTCTAAGCCCAATGTCCAACGCTCTAAGCCATAAGACCTAAGACCTAAGGCCAAAGCCCTAAGTCCTAAGCTCTAATCCCAAAGATAAAAACCTAGAGACCTAAGCACTTAGCTCAAAGCCCTAAGCCCTTATATTAAAGCCTTAAACCCAAAGACCTAAGGCCGAATCCCTAATCCTTAAGCCCAAAGATCTTAGTGCTAAGCCCAAAGCCAATAGCCCTTAACCCTTAAGCAATAATCCCAAAGCTCTAAACCCTAAGCCCATAGCACTTAGCCTTAACACCTAAGTCCTAAACCTTTATCTTAAAGTCCTAATACCAAAGCCATAAGCCTAAAGTGTAAAATCCTAAGCCGGAAGTCCAAAGCCATAAGACCTAAGCCCTATGCCCTTGGCCAAAAACCTTAAGCTCTAAGCCCAAAGCTCGTATCCCTAAGCCTAAGCCCAAAAGCCCAAAGTCCTAAGCCCTAAGCCTTAACCCAAAAGCCCTATGACTAAAGCCCTAACCCCAAAGCCCAAATCCTAAAATCAAAATCCTTAACCGTTAAGGCCAAAGCCCAAACCCAAAGCCTTAAGCCCAAAGCCCAAAGCCTAAAGCCCAAAACCTAAAGCCGAAAGCCCTAAGGCTAATGCCCTAACTACTAAGTCATAAGCCTTTATCCTTGTACCAAATCCTTATGCCCTAATCCCTAAGCTGTATTTCCAAAGCCATCAGCCCTAAACCCTAAGCCTAAACCAAAAGTTTAAAGCCCTAAGCCCAACACCCAAACCCTAAAGTTCAAAGCCCTAAGCATTAAGCCCTAACTCCTAAACCATTATCCCTAAGCCCTAGCCCAAAGATCTAATCCTTAAGAACTAAGCCCTATGCACTATGCCCTAAGCCTAAGTCCAAACCCCGAACCCTAAAGCCTCAACTCTAGACCAAAGCCCTAAGCCCAAAGCCCTAAGCCTTAAGAATTAAGCACTAATAGTGAAGACGAAAGAAAACCTACACCATAAGCCCTAAGTTCTAATCCCGAAGGCATGAGCCAGACACATTAAGCCCTAAGTCTTAAGCTCAAAGACCTAATCTTTAAGCACAAAGGCGCAACCCTAAATTGCTAAGCCTTAAACCCAATGTCCTAAGCCCCAAGCCCTAAAACTGAATCCCCAAGACCTAAGAAAAAATCCAAAAGACTAAGTCCTAAGCCATAAGTTCTAAATTCCAAAGCTCTAAACCCTTAGCCTTAACCTCTAAACTATATTACTTAGGTTTTGAGGTGAAAGCCCTAATCAATAAACCCTGGAGCCCTAAGCCCTAATCCATAATCCCTAAGCCCAAGCCAAAAGCCCAAAGCCTAAAGCCCTAAGCCTTGAGCAAAAAGCCTTAAGCTATAATCCTTAAGCTCAAAGCCCATAGCCCTACGTTGTATTCTTTAAGCCCTAATTAAAAAAATGTTAGCCCATAGCCTAAAGCCTTTTCACGAAAGCCCTAAGCATTAAGTTTTAAGCCCTAACACTAAAGCACAAAGCTCTAAGCTAGAATTCCTTAACCCTAAGCCCTAACACATAAGACAAGAGCCCCATCACAAAAGCCAAAAGCCATAGTCTTTTATCCCTAACACCTAAGCCAAAAGCCTTTAGCCCTTTTCTCGAAGCCCTAAACAATAAGCTCTAAGGCCAAAGTAGAAAGCAAAAAACCTTATGCGCAAAGCCCTAAATCCTAAGCGATTAGACCTAAGCCTTAGACCCTAAGCCCAGTGCCTAAAGCCCTAAACTCTTAGTTCTAAGACCTTAGCCCTTAGCCCTAAGCTCAATGCCACAAATGCTAAGCCCTAAGCCAAACACCCTAAAACCTAGATATAAGTCTTAAGCCTATAGCCATTAGTCCAAAGTCCTAATAATTAAGCCTTAAGTCCTCATACCAAATCCCTAAGATATAAGCCTTATGCCCTAAGCTCAAAGCCCTAAAACATAAGCTCTAATTCCTAAGCCTTATGCCCTAAGCCCTAAGCATACAACCTTAAGCCAAAAGACTTAGGACTTAGAGCTTAGGGTTTAGGGCTTTGCGCTTAGGGCATACGATTAAGTCCATAATAGCAAAGACCTAAGCCATAAGTCGTATGCCCTAAGCTATAAGTCGTATGCCCTAAGTGCAAAGCCCTAAACCCTAAGCTCTAACTCCCAAGTCTTAAGCCCTAAGCCCTAAAACCTAAGCCCTAAGCCCTAAAACCTAAGCCTACAACCCTAACCCGAAAGTCCTATGTCCACAACCCTAACCCCAAAGTCCTAAGCGCTAAGCCATAATATTGAAGCACTAAGCCCTATGTCTTAAATCATAAGCCTAAGCCACAAGCCTAAAGTCCAAAGGGATTAGGGCTAAGGGATTTAGGCTTTGGGCTTTAAAGCTTTGGGTTTATGGTTGTGGGCTTAGGGCTTTGGACGTAGGGTTTATGCCTTGCGACTTATGGCGTATAGCATAGCATTTCGACTTTAGGCTTATGTCTTATCACTTAGGGCTTGGGCCTTTAGGCTTAGGCCTAGGGGTTAAGGCTTAAGGCTAAGGGCTAAATAAATAGGGCTTAGGGCTTTAGCCGTAGAGCTTAGGCTCTAGTTCCTTAGAGTTAATGCGTTGGGCCTTTCGACTTTGGCTTTAGGCCTTTAGGCCGAGGACTAAGGGTTTAAGGCTTTGAATTTTGGGCTTACGACTTTGAACTTTGGTCTTACAGCTTTAAACTTTGGGCTTACAAATTAGGACTTATGACTTACGACATTGGGCTTAGGGCTTAGGGACTAGGCTTTAAGTTTTATGGTTTATGGTTTAGGGTTTAGAGTGTAGGATTTAGGGTTTAGGGTTTTTAAATTTAGGGTATAGGGTTTAGGGCATAGGGCTTAGTGCTTTAGGAAATGTGCATTGGCCTTAGGATTATTGCTTTAGGATTAGGGTTTAGGCTTTGGACTTAAGAAGCAGGACTTTAGGATTAGGGTGGAGGAGGGAGAATTTTTACTTTAAGTTTTTACTTTAATAGGAGGGAGAATTCTCCCTCCTCCACTTCAATTGGTCTTGGACTTGCTTCCCATTGGGCTGGTCTCCTTATAATCCTCCTCAAAACTCCCTTGGAAGGTCCAACTCGGGTTTGGGATATTAACAATGTCCGCCGACTTCTCTATGTAATTCACGGAGTGCTTGGGCCTCTCTTGGTCCATTAGGGTTGGTTCCGCAATGCTAAATCCTTGCATAAGCTTCCCTACAAAAAGAGCACACGTGTTAGAAAATTCCCGAGCTCGGGCTCGGGTAATGGCTCCGTGATGTTCGGTTAAGGGTGAGGTATTTCGGGGCATGTCAGCCTTCCTTGCGAGTCGGTGCACCGTGGTCAGAAGAATGCGGTATGCGGGGCTCGGTGACATGCCACGGATTGGCATGCCAAGAGGAGCAATCATCCGAGCCCGAGCTCGGAATTTTTCTAATATCTTTGTTAATTTTGCAGGAAAATGAATTGAAGAATTATACATTTCTAAGCCAACTTTGGAGGATCAAACAAGGTCAAAACACGTGATTAATTGGCATGGAGAAAAGGTGGACTTACAACCAAGAACCGAGCCTCCCGGAATCAAGCCCGCACATGAACCCGGTTGAAGTTCACGTTGCATGGTGAGTTAAAGTAACATGAAAACGTGACTAAATGTCCCATCACTCAACTCATAACCACTTCAATGGAGTGAAGGAATTTTATTGCATTTTTTAGTATAATTTTACGTTAATTTTTACGTTACATTTTAGGAGAATCCGAGAGGGTTTCTTGGCTAGATACATTTTAGTTATTTTGCATGCTTTTGCATGGGGTTTTGCATGAGGGATTCTTTGCTGAAAGAAGTGTATTTTGGGCTAAGAAATAAGGGAAAATTGGCTGAAGGGGTGCAAGATCACGTGGCCATCACATTATTGCATTCTCATTGGTCCAATTTTCCCTCATTTATTTTCATTTCCAGCATGCATGTTGCATGCCTTTGGCCCTCAATTTTCCCTCCCTTTTACTCACTCTTCTCAGAAGATAAAACCTCCCTCAATGCTTACTAGTAATTTTCAATTTGGAATTTGAATTAAAGTTGCTTTGAGCATCTCCCACTCACGGGCATTTCCAACTTCAAACCGGCAGCCGGCGCACCTCCGGCCACCGTAGGTTATCTCAAAGGAATCCTCCCTCTGAGCTGGAGATTTCTTGGTGCTTCAGTACTCCAGCCTTCTTCAAGGACTTAGGGTGAGGTTGAAGGTCACAAGCTCTTCCTTCCATCAATGTTTTTCGTTTGGTTTTAGTTCTTTCCACCGGCAGATTTCCGGCCACCACCAAAAATGCCGTTACTGTTCCATTACATTCCAAACGATCCATCCACGTGATTTCCTTGATTTTTGGAGGACTATCACCTATATTCCTCCCAGAATTCCACTCAAAATTTCAGCCCTAAAATCGATCGCATGTCCCGATTCTGGAATTATCGGATTATCATTTTTCCATTTAACCTAACCCGATTCTCCCACTTCCTAAATCTAAACCCCCTCTATTCCGTGTCACTCAAATTTTGGGTTGCGTACGGCAAATAGAAATATGGTTCATGTGAATTGTAGAGTTGGGTTGCGGAAGCGTTTTGTGATGGGAATGATGTGGAATGGTCGAATAAAAGTGGAGATGGCTCAGTGAAACAATTGAATGGCTCGGATGATTAAGGATGGCCGTGAATCGGCTAGTGGAGGAAGGTGATACCTCGGTAGTGTTCAGATATGACTCACCGATCACACTCTCGAGGGTTGACACACTCGGACGGATATTACTCACCGGAGAAGGAATGTCGGAGGGAGCTTCGACTGGTTAGGAAGAAGGTGCAATGAACAATTTTTACTAAAATTCTCTCCATCATTCAAGTGTAAGGTTGATACACTTAAGTACTAAAAACGTAAAAGATAAGAAAGACAATGTAAGCCCTTAGATTACATAAATGCCTAAGATAAGCTTTGGGTAGATCTTCGGTTGACTTTAGGTTCGGTTCATGGAGATAGGCACGGTTGAATTTGAGTCTTGACTGAGGGTGACCGTGGTTGATCGAGAGGTTGCACCGTGTGGGATGAGCTCCGAACAAAGAGAGATTGGATCGAGCCAATTTTGATCAGGGGCTTCTAACATGCTCTCGGTGGTCAGTATGAAGGGTCACATGGTCTGTTCTTTGGTTGACCGGTAATGACTCGAACGTGTGGGCGGGCTTGTCCGAATGGGCTGAACTTGGTTGATCATATCTCGGATTTTGAGGGATCCGTGCAGATATTTTGCAAAGTTGTTGCTATAGGATCTTCTGATGATCTCAACGGCTTGAGTGCGGATTCTTTGGATGAGAATCCTCTGTGGATTGCCGGCGGTTTCATGAACGGCTTATGCATGTGAGAGGGGTGCATCTGGTTGGCTCTTCTCTGGACATCAAGGGATTTGTCAGTGCCACTTTTCAAGTGGCACTTCAGACATTCCTAGATTCTCTGAAAGAAGATAATGGCACGGGTAATTTTGATGAAAAGCCTCTATTGCTCGTTGATGTCTCATAGTGTGTCCGCCGGTGTCTATATCTCGGAACCCGATAACTTCTTCATGTGCCAATTCAAACCTTGTCCTTTCCTTGACCAAGTAATCAAAATACTTAAAGATTTAAGTAAAGTGACCGATGGAATTTGGTCAAGTTCTCTAAGTAGACCAAAGGTGAGCAACCGGTCGACACTTTAATACAAGCGGTCGACACCTTGATATAAGCGGTCGACACCTTTGTGGGTTTTCTCCTATGGGATTTGCGTTCCTCCTCTTTGGGCTGCTTTCTCTTCCTTCTCTAAGGCCAATTGCTGATGAAGAAAAATAAAACTAAGTGTGACCGAAGCTAGGCCCATGGACGAAAACTTAAACCGTGGGGATTTGGATTGGGTGTTCTCTCATATCGGTCATTTATTCTATCGGGCCGAAGCCCTAGAGGGCTTCGGCAAGGCCGACAACTGAGTCTCCGTTGGTTGTCGGGTCGTGATCATGTGGCTAGGCGCCGGGTGTGTCGTGGCCGAGAGCTTTGGGCGTTTCATGGCTGGGAGCCTCAGGTGCGTCACGGTCCGGCGCGTAGGGGACGTGATTGTTCGGATGCCAACTGAGAAAAACTCTTGATCGCTCTCGAATTGCCTCAGACATTGTTTCCGAGGGTAAGCTTCCTGCAAAATGAGCACACAAGTTAATGAAATTGGGCGTGCTCATCGGGGCTAGGTCCATGATGTACTCCGGTTGCACATTAGGCACACAAACATATCCTCAAATAAATTGAGGTCAGTGAGCATTTGTGCACAACAACTTCCGGCTGCGATATACTCACTTTCAGCAGTTGAAAGTGCTACGAAGTTTTGTTTCTTAGAAAACCATGAAACTAATGATTCTCCTAGAAATTGACAAGAGCCACTAGTGCTCTTTCTATCCACAAGGCTCCTGGCATAATCCGAATCTGTATTTCCAATTAAGTTTAGCGAGGTTCCCTTGGGATACCATAATCCTAAATTTGCTGTTCCACTCAAGTATTTGAAAATTCTTTTGACAGCTTTTAAATGGGATTCTCTCGGTGCCGCTAGAAATCTAGCACAAAGGCATATACTAAAGAGAATATCGGGTCTACTAGTAGTTAGGTATAGAAGAGATCCAATCATACCACGATATTTCTTAATATCCACAACTTGACCATTTTCATCTTTGTCCAATTTAGTTGTGGTACTCATGGGAGTCCTAGAGGATTTGCAAGAGTCCAATCTGAATCTCTTAAGCAATTCTTTAACATATTTTTCTTGACAAATGAATTTTCCCTCTAAGGTTTGCCTAATTTGGAGTCCTAAAAAGAATTTAAGTTCTCCCATCATGCTCATTTCAAATTCATCGTGCATGAGAGAAGAAAAGTTATCGCAAAGCTTTTTGTTTGAGGCTCCAAAGATGATATCATCTACATAGATTTGGACAAGAAGTAGGTCATCACCATTGTGTTTACTGAATAGGGTTGAATCAATTTTTCCCATTTTGAACTCTCTCTAAAAGAAAGTTCTTCAACCTGTGATACCAAGCACAAGGAGCTTGTTTAAGACCATAAAGAGCTTTATGAAATTTATAAACGTAATCTACATTGTCAAAGGCTTCAAAGCCAATGGGTTGCCCAACATAAACTTCTTCCATTATATATCCATTTAGGAAGGCACTCTTAACGTCCATTTGAAATAAAGTAAAATTTTTCTGGCACGCATAGGCAAGTAGCATGCGAATTGACTCCATTCGTGCTACTGGTGCAAAGGTTTCTTCAAAATCTATACCCTCTTCTTGATTGTATCCTTTTGCAAACAATCTTGCCTTGTTTGTAATGACAACACCATGTTCATCTACCTTATTCTTGAATACTCATTTGGTTCCAATGATGGTGCGATCATTAGGTATAGGAACTAATTCCCATACTTGGTTTCTCTCAAATTGATTTAGTTCCTCTTGCATGGCCATTATCCAATTTTCATCCAATATGGCCTCATCAAATTTCTTAGGCTCTACTTGAGAAATAAAAGCTATGTTAGCACACAAGTTCCTAAGGGAGGCTCTAGTTTTGACGCCCAAACTAGGATTACCTACAATGTCCTCTATGGGATGACTTTTGGAATATTTCCATTCTTTAGGTAAGCCATCATTGACAATGTTACTTGGCTCTAATCCTAGAGAGCTTGGAGGACTTTTCGAAAGAATGACATCTAAAGAGTTTTTCTCATTGTCATCTAGACTCAAAGAATCCATCTCTCTCTCCAAATCATCACTAGTTTCTAAGTGCTCTAAAGGAGGAGAGAACTCATCAAATGTAACGTGCATAGATTCCTCAACAAGTCTTGCTGGACAAGAGTATCCAAGGAAGATTCCAAAATCTGTTTTTGAATCAAATTTTCCTAGGTTGTCCTTGGTGTTTAAAATATTACATTTGCATCCAAAGGGCCTAAAATACTTAACACTAGGAGTTTTACCCGACCATAGTTCATAGGGGGTCTTCTCTAATATTGGACGGATTGAAACTTGATTTATTGATAGCATGTCATAGCTATGGCTTCCGCCTAAAATACTTGGGAAGAGAGTTTTCATTGAGCATTGTCCTAGCAAGATCTTGAAGAGATCTATTCTTTCTCTCAACAACTCCATTTTATTGAGGAGTCCTAGGAGATGAGAAATTATGATTGATCTCATACTTAAGACGTAGGAGCTCAAATTTCTCATTTTCAAATTCCCCTCCATGATCACTACGGATAGCTACAATGGAGAGATCCTTTTCATTTTAAACTTTCTTCCTAAAGGAAGAGAAGGTCTCAAAAGACTCATCCTTAGATCTAAGAAAGTATACCCAAGAAAATCTTGAGTAATCATCAACAATTAAAAAGGCATAATGCTTGCCACCTAGGCTAGCTACTTTAGAAGGGCCGAAAAGATCTAAGTGGAGAAGCTGGAGAGGTTTAGAGGTTGAAATAACCGATTTAGAGGAAAATGAGGATTTTGTTTGTTTCCCCATTTGACAGGCATCACAAATCATATTCTTCTCAAAAGAAATCTTTGGAAGGCCTCTAACTAAATTCTTCTTAGCGATCTTAGCTAAGGTACTCATGCTAACATGGCCTAATCACTTATGCCATGTCCAACTATCTAGAGAGGAAGTTGCACTAAAACATTTTTCATCAAAGCATGCAACATTATCCAAATCAATTGTATAAACATTATCAGATCGATAGCCAATAAATAAAATTTTACCACTTGAGCTATCTTCTAATAAGCAGGAATTGGATTAAAAAATTACTCTATATCCCTTATCACAATGTTGACTAATGCTCAATAAATTATGCTTTATAAACCATCAACTAAGAGAGCATTTTCAATAATAGGGGAAGAAGGATTACCGATATTGCCAATACCTATAATCTTCCCCTTTTGATTTCCTCCAAAAGATACATTCCCCTTCTTTTGCTTGATGAAAGAAAATCTTGAAGGGTCTCCCGTCATATGCCTCGAACAACCGCTATCGAGGTACCACATATTTTTTACAAGGGAGACTTCCACCTACACGACAAATCAAACAAGTTTCTTAGGTACCCAAACCATTTTGGGTCCTAGAAAGTTAGCATTAGTTCCTTTGGGAACCCATTTCTCAACAATCTTTGTTTTTCTAACTGTAGAATTCATAGGACAAGTAAAAGCTTGGTGTCCTATTTTATTGCATTTGTTGCAAGTACTAGGTTTCACAAAGAAGTTCTTATAGTTCTTTTTCTGAGTGTGTTGTTCATAACCTAAGCCGACCTTTTTAAACGTCACTCTTTGACTTCCTAAGAGCATGTTCAAGTTCTTACTACCGTTAGTGAACTTGAGAACTATATCATTTAAGTCAAGGTTCTTTTTCTTTAGAGTTTCCAACTCATCATTCACAACATTTTTGCAACTATCATGCGTCTTAACTAGTGCAACATGCTCCTTTTTTAATTCTTTATATATAGATTTCAAGATATTGAAATCATTAAATAAGTCATTGAAAGCATCAAAAAATTCATTATCCTCATCAGAATTTTCTAAATCGCTAAAGGAGTCAAGTACCTTGTCCTCCTTGGCCATGAAGCACATGTTAGCTATCTCCTCGTCTTTGGATGAGGAGCTTGATGAATCATTGTCATCCCAAGTTGCTTTCATAGCTTTCTTCTTGTAAGCCTCGGGGTGCTTCTTGATTCTTGGACATTCAGACTTGTAGTGTCCCGATTTCCCGCACTCATAACATTTGACTTTTTTTTCTTCTTCCTTAGGATGTTTTTCTTTTCTTGGGAACTCTTTTCCATTCATCCTTTTTCTTTGAAGGAACCTCTTGAATTTCCTTGTAATGAGGGTGACATCTTCATCATCCTCTTCACTTTCGTTTTTAGTTTTCTCTTGCTTACTAGATGAAGCCTTGAGAACGATGTCCTTTTTCTTAGTTGGTTCATTCTCCTTAATTGCTTCATTTTCATGAGATCCGATGAGTTCCTCGACTTTTAGAATCTTGAGGTCTTTAGCCTCTTGGATGGCAGTTACCTTGGTTGCCATGCTCTAGGAAGGACTCGAAGAATTTTCCTAACACGTTCTTCGTCTGTATAAACTTTACCAAGCACTTTTAAATAATTATTAATGTTAGTAAATCTTGTAAACATGGAACTAACCAATTCATCACTTTGCATAGATGCACAAGCATACTTAATTTGTTTTCTTTTACTTGGTTAGTCCCTTCATGGGTTACCTCGAGTAATCGCCAAATTTCTCGAGCATTGTCACAACCTTGTACTCTATTGAATTCATCATCGTTTAAGGCACAGTACAAGGTGTTCATTACTTTGGCATTTAGACTTAATTTCCTTAAGTCATTATCATCATATTGACTACTCGGTTTGTGTATATTTATGCCATTCTCAATGGACCATTTTCAATTATATTCTATACGCTATATAGTCCATAGCTTGGACAAAGATTCTCATCCTAGTTTTCCAATATACATAGTTGTTTTCATCAAATAGTGAGGGTCTAGTAATAGATTGACCCTCTGTGTGTGAGTTGTTCAAATTAAAAGCCATAGTTCAATTTACCCAAAAACAGCAGTAGATATAGGTTAATCAACTTAAATACCTGCTCTGATACCAATTGTAGGATCGAGATTAACCTAAGTTGGGGGGTGAATTAGGTTAACTAAACTTTTTTGATTACTAAGTCAAGTTCGTGCAAATTGTTTAGTTATTTCTAAACTCTAGTGCGGAATACTTAGAAAAATAAAGAGATTGACACCGGATTGTTAACGCGGTTCGACCAACCTTGCCTACGTCCGCGCTTCAAGGTACCTCCTTGAAGAGTTTTCCCACTCAAACCTTGAGCTTAACTCTGATTGACTTACGGGTGTCAACCAAACCTTTTGACTCTTTTCTTGAAGGAGCGTCACCCCTTTTACAAAGATCGTTCAAAGAGCAAATTACAATTTGTACGGTTTTTAATAAACTGACTCACTCAAGCTCAAGAATGATATACAAGTTTAAGTAGTAGGATTTGAGAGAGTAAAGGTTCGATAAATAAATTTGGTAGCAATTCGGCGTAGTTTTCTCTCAGTAAAATCGTTGGTCAAAAATGAGGTTGCTTCATCTATTTATAGATTGCTGCAAAATTGTCCAGTTGGATCAACACAAGTCCTTCTGGGGTCGACACAAAGCACTAGGTGGTAGACACATCAAAATATAGCCGTTGTGAGTTTTCTGTCTGTTGGTGCTAATCTGCCAAATTGGGTCGACACAAAGTTGTTGGGGTCGACACAAAATCTTCTCTGGAAAATGTTGGGGTCGACATAATGTTTGTGCGGTCAACACAAAGTCTTAAAGGATTCGTCTCTGGAAAACGCTAGGGTCGACACAAGTAATATGGGGTCGACATAAAAAAAAGTTGGCTCTAGCTTTAGAGTCCACACGTAAAATGCAGGTTGGGTCGACACACAGATTTGGGTAGGGTCGACATAGTGTTGTATCTGGGGTCGACATAGACAGTTTGGATGGGTCGACCCATTAACACGCTTTACTGCCTTGTTGGGTCGACACAAGGTTTATAGGAGGGTCAACACATTTGCAACGACTCGCCTTTGTTTTGAATAGGGGTCGACACAAATTCTAAGGGTTGACACAATCAGTGAAGGCTGAGCTTCTGGATTTTCCTAAGGGTCGACACAAATGCTTCTAGGTCGACACAAACTATGTAAAGCCTAGTTTCTGGATTTTCTTATGGGTTGACACAAACTCTATGGGTCGACACAAACTATGACAGACTCAACTTCTATTTAGATAAAGGGTCGACACAAATATCTATGGGTCGACATAAACTGCATATATCTATGAAATTTCTGCAGCACTTAAACAAATTGTTAGACTTTAATTGTACCCTTCAAAGAAGGTATTTCTCATGAATAGATAAGTCTAATATAGCATTGTAAAGTAGTTTATTTTATCTTTCATGCTCATCTTACATAGTTATCATAAAAAATAATTGATTACTTTAAACATACTTTTAAAGCTAACATAAGGTGATAAAGAAAATAAGTTTAAGGGGGTATAAGTAATGATGTTATTTGGAAAGGTTAGAAAATCTTCTAAGTGTTAGGGAATACTTTGGGTCGACCCCAGGATCGAGGAGGGGTCGACACAATATAACTCTTTCGGTCGACCCCAGTATCGAGGAGGGGTCGACACAATGAACACTTTCGGTCGACCCCAGGATTGAGGAGGGGTCAACACAATTGTGTACTTTAGGTCGACCCCAGGATTTAGGAGCGGTCGACACAATTGAATACTTTAGGTTGACCTCAGGATTTAAGAGGGGTCGACACAAGTCACTCTCGGGAACACTTTTGGTCGACCCTAGGACCGAGCGGTTGACAGAAATGACTCTCGGGAACTTCTTTCGGTCGAAACAATAGACGAGCAGTCGACACATTCTCACCGACTCAAGTTGAAAAGTCAGCACGTGGAAAATCCTAATGGATTGATGTTAAAGAAACATTTTTTTTATTAATAAGGGGATAAGAAGGCATGGTCTGCCATTTCCCTACCAACATGACTCCTTCTCCCTATTTTACTTTAAGTTATCACGTCTTGACGAGGGGAGAGTGAGATTGAGATAGAAAGAAGTATTGTGAGGTGAAAACTCTGAAGTTTTCATAGAAGCTGAGGTTTAAGATAATTTTTCTATCCTCTGAGTTTCTTTTAAGTTCAGTAAGGATAATATGATGGTATTGGTTGAATTGATGGATAAAAATGAAGGATTTCACGTAGATCGTTAGAAAATCAGTTAATTATGCACAAGGTTAGGGTTTTTGAGATTCGGTCCAATTGTAGCACGAATTTGAGTCTATGTCCTTCATAAGAGTTAGAGTAGACTCTTAGAGTGATCTATAACCGATTGCATCACTCAGTTTGAAGCTTTGCAGATAAAGTTATGAATGTTGCAAGTTGATAGATAGAAACTGGGGAGAGCTGCGGTCGACCCCTAATAGGTTAGGTTGACCGATCCTCGATTTAAAAATGCACGTTCTCTGTTTTGTCAACATGGGTCGACCCCTTATAGGTTGGGTCGACTGGTCTTTGATTTTCAGAGTTGCATACTCACTGTTATGTTAATAACACTTTATGCTATGTTCGTTTTGTGAATTTGGTGTCTTCTAAGAAGTTATAGTAGACTCTTTAAGAAATAATGTGACACTTGTAACATAACGAATGGATCAATATAGAGGAAGTTATAAATTTTGGAAGTTATAGTGAAAATAGTTACTTATGGTATAAAAACTTATTTGAATGGTTTGGCAATATAGGTTCTCAAGCTTCTAGTGTGCATTGCCAAGTTGAAACAAAAGACAGCAGAAATCAAGGTAAGTATGTGTTGTATGCGTTTGTCCTATAAGAGGTCTACATTGCAAAGGTTATCTATTTTTATGATTTTTGAATGATGATAAACTGATTCGGGTGTAATGCACAATACATCGACCTCAAGTCATTTGAGGATTGTTTGTGTGCCTTGTATTGATTGATTGATATGTTTCTATGCGATTTCGTTATTGACATGTTATGGACATCATGCATCATGTTTTCTATGAATGACAACGAAAATGAATTTTTATGCATGAAAACTACGAATCATAATAAGTGAATCGTAGGGGGATGGCGGATTGGGTGTTAGGTTGCCCATGGGGGTCTTTGATGTCTACATTCACCCCCGCAATATCTCTATTGATTCGATGAAGACATTTACGATACAGGAGAATAAAGACTCCCTCAGCAATGGCTATAGGTCCATTTTACCGTGAGCCCAATAGGGTTGTGCGGTAGGTTGTTATATCTCCTAATGATATATGTTATGTAAAGGAGAATAAAGACTTCCTCGGCAACGGCTATGGATCCATGTTATCGTGAACCCAATGGGGTTGTGCGGTAGGTTGTTATATCTCCTAATGATATACGTTATGTAAACCCAAAAATCAAGTTTTGTGGATGGTCCTCATATGGGGGCGGATCCACACCACGAAAATGAAATAACCTGCATTGTTTTAAATCATGTCTTTTATGCACTACGTAATGAGCTTTAAGCTCATTAGTTAGAATTTGCAATGTAGGTGAAGACTTGAATGTTAAAGAAATATCACATGAGGATTAAATATGAAAGAGGAGGAGACTATTTTCCGTGAAGCCTTGTCGTTGTTAAGCGAGATTTTGACCGGTGGAGTAAGCTCACCAAAATACACGTGTTTTGAAAAGAACTTGTAAAAATGTTATTTTCAATTACAAATATGTAATGTTTGTGAAGTTTTATATTTTTAGAATGTGACTTATGTTTAATTACTTATAAGTGTGATTTGAAATGTTAGCTTCCGCTTTGTATGTACAAATATATGTATAAGTTTGATAAAAGAATTTTCAATGAAAAGCTTTTTTTTAAAAAAAAACGGGATGTTACATATACTTTTTGAGTGGTTTGATTTTTTATTTAGCTTTCCTACACTCGATACATTTATCACAAATAACTTGCACATCATGTCTCATTTTTGGCCAATAAAAGTGCTCACATAAAACAGTTAAAGTTTTGCTCACTCCAAAATGTCTCATTAATCTGCCCGCATGAGTTTCTCTAACAAATAGTTCTCTCAACGAACATTTAGGAACACAAAGTTTATTGATTTTAAACAAATAAACATCATGTCTATAACAATCTAAATATGCAATATTTTCGCACAATTTCCAAATTTCACGAAAATCCAAATCGACTTCATATAATTCTTTTACTAATTCAAATCCAAGAAATTTAGATTGTAAGGACGTTAGAAGTACGTACCTTCGAGATAATGCATCGGCAACAATATTTTCCTTACCTTTTTTGTACTTTATAACATATGGAAAGGTTTTAATAAACTTCATTCACCTGGCGTGCCTCTTGTGTAATTTTCCTTGTGACTTCAAATGCTTCAAACTTTCATGGTCATAATGAATAATGAATTCCTTTTGGCCACAAATAATGTTGCCATGTTTGTAGAGTCCTTACTAAAGCATACAACTCCTTGTCATATGTTGGAAAATTTAAAGCAGCTCCATCAACTTTTTCACTAAAGTAAGCGATTGGCTTACAATCCTGCATTAAAACACCACCAATACCTTTTCCCGACGCATCACATTCAATTTCAAATACTTTATCAAAATTAGGTAACACAAGTAATGGTGCACTAGTAAGTTTATCTTTTAGAAGGTTAAAAGCGTGTTCATGAACTTCGTTCCATTTAAATTCAACATGCTTTTTAACAAGATCATTCAACGGTGCCGCGATAGTACTAAAATCTTGACAAACCTTCTATAAAAACTTGCCAATCCATGGAAACTCCTAACCTCACTTGCATTCTTTGATCTCGGCCATTCTTGAATCGCCTTGATCTTCTCTTTATCCATCGAAATCCCTTTTGATCCTACAACAAAACCAAGAAAAACTACCGAATCCATGCAAAAAGTGCACTTCTTCAAGTTAGCATAAAGTTGATTTTCTCGTAATGCAATTAAAACCAAATTCAAATGTTCAACATGTGCCTCTAAAATTTTGCTATATATTTATATATCATCAAAGTATACAACAACAAATTTTCCGATAAAAGCTCTTAGCACATGGTTCATTATTCTCATAAAAGTACTTGGCGCATTAGATAATCCAAACAACATTACTAACCACTTATAAAGACCATACTTAGTTTTAAAAGTTGTTTTCCATTCATCCACTTCTTTCATTCGTATTTGGTAGTATCTATTCTTTAAATCTATTTTTGAAAATAAATGTGAACCATGTAATTCATCAAGCATGTCATATAACCTTGGAATATAATGTCGATACTTTATCGTGATCTTGTTGATAGCTTGACAATCCACACACATTTGCCAATTTCCATTTTTCTTTGGAACTTCTTAGGGAAACACGTCTTCAAATTCCTGTAAATGAGTATAAACAATCCTTGGAAACAAAGAGGTTAGCTCATTAGTAGAAAGATAAATATCCTTGTACAAGAGTACAAGTACTTGTTGCCTTGCTAACATCACACTTTTCACCTCACTTTTTCTCACTATTCCACTCATTTTCTCATTCTCTTGTTTTCTCACTTTGCCCTTTTTTCACTCTCTTCTTGTTTTCTCTCACGCTCTATTTTTCTCTCATCACACTTTTTTCACTCTTTTACTCACATATTGGCTTTTCTCTCATTTTGAAATCTCTTATAATTTTCTCTTGATCACTAGCTTCCCTCGGTTTAAGTGGCTTGAGAATGATTGTCTTACCATCTTGAACAAAGTTATACTCGTTCTTGAACCCAATATGCTTGACTCTTCGATCCAATTGCAATGGTCTTCCTAATAAAATATGTGTTGCTTGCATAGGAACCAAATCACAAAGAACCACATCATGATATTTCCCAATGGACAAAGCAATTTTAACTCGTTTAGTAACTTTGACTTCACCGCAATCGCTCAACCACTGTAGCTTATATGGATTGGGATGCTTTTCGGTTTCCAATCCCAACTTATCTACTAGCATAGTACTAGCAACATTATTGCAACTCCCACTATCAATTATCAAACTACATACCTTGTTATTCACGTGGCATCTAGTATGAAATATGTGTTCTCTTTGTACTTCATCTCTATTGTCCTTGGCTTGAACGTTAAGCACGCATCTTGTGACTAAAAATTCACCTCTCATGGGTTTCTCTACCTCCACATTGCTACAATCTTGTAGTGGGGGCATCTCGCCGTCACTTGAGTTCTCCCTTTCAACATCTTCATTGTCACGTATTACCATTGTTCTTTTATTTGGACAATTTAAAGCATAGTGGCTAAATCCTTGAGAACTAAAACATTTAATTTCTTGATGATAATTACTAGGAACATATTTCTTATGCATAAATGTTTTCATTTCTTCCCACGTGGATACGGGGCTTTCGTTGTGCCTTCTCTGAATTCTCACTAGTTGATCCCACTATGTACTTGCATAGTCCATCAATTTCATTAAGGCCAATTTGATTTTCTTTTCCTCGGTATAGTTGTAACAATCATAAATATGATCAACGTTTCTTACTCATTCCAAATATAATTCGGGATCACTTTTACCATGAAAAGAAGGAATCTTCATGTTGATGTTGCTTAGATTGCCATCTTCTCGGTTTTTTCTAAGATACCGCTCCTTTTTGTAATAGTTGCTCTCATTCTGGGACTCAACATTAAATTGACTTTCAGCCATACTCATTTATCAAAATAAGAAGCAAAAGAAACTGTTAGCAAATAAATAACAAAATATACTGGCCTCACTCACTCCCTCACGTGTTTACACTCGACCAATATCACTCACACTCGTATTTCACTCAATTAATGGCTTTTATAAAATAGTCTCACACTCTTGCCTTTTTCCTCTCAATTTTCTCTTTCAGTTCTTTATGTAAGAACCCAATTTAGGAGAAATATTCAACAAGTAAAAACAATCAAGATCAAACTTTTAAGCCAAAAATTCAAACTTCCAAGATCGTCAAAGTCAAACTATTTTGAAGAAATAATACGATCCAAGGAAAATGTGTGTATAATGATGAATGATGATAATGAAGTATTGCTCTAATGAAGTAAAAGCAATAACGGCAAGGAATAACTTTGAAGTCACCAAAATTAAAAGATATAACTTTGAAACAAATATTGATGACGGAACTTAGTACGCACTTTTTGAAGTAACGAGATTTTTTTTTATAATGGTAGTAACAAAGACAATAAGCAAAAAAAAATCGTTCTTTTTTTTCACTCTTTTTTTTGCTGTGCTTTTCCTTTTTTTGCATAATAATTCTTTTTTCATGTTTTTTTTTTCAAACAATTTTTTTTTTGCTTTGCTTTTTTTCTGATAGAAAGATAGGAAATAATGAAATAAAGAAGAATAAGAAAAGATAGAAAGATAGAAGATGTGAAGTAAGGAAATAAAGAGGAATAAGAAAACTTAAATAAAGATAGAAACTTGAATAAAGGAGCCAAAGCTCTGATACCAAATGATGAGAACCACAGGTATATCAAACCCGAGACCCTTCAACAATGCGGAAAAAGACACCAGGATCGCCTTTGAATCAAGTACGAGGAACTTGACCCCAATCGAACATTGCCGACAGAACCTAAGTTATCAAACAAGGAGCTTAACCCAGACCAAACTTGTCGGTCAAAGCCAAAGCTATCAAATTTGATCTATCAAGAATTAACTTGATGAAGATCGAGTTCTTCGCAAAGAACCAAAGAGAAAATCTCTCCAAACACTCAAGGTGAATTAATCATAAAAGTTGTGTCTATTACAATAGCTTAAATGCCTTTAAATAGGCTACAGACTTTCTAAACTAACAACAAGTAAATTAGGAAATAGAAAGTAATTAGGAAACTTAATAAAATAAAAAGAAAGAATTTTTGGAATTGTTGCAAGGCACTTCTGTTTTGGTAAGTTGTGTATTTTTCCACGCACACGATAATCGATTTTTATGATCTAGCCCATTCTGAAAAGGTCTTGAAAGCAACTACAACTTTGATGAAGAAAACATTTTAAAATAACTTTGGGAAGATTGTCGAATCTGCCAATATATTCTTTGCTGGTCAAGTAAAAGTTTGATTTAAGGAAAGTTGCATGTACTTTCATATTTCCTTGTCCATTCAATATCTTTTATTGGCTTAGGCTCTTGGGCTTGTGTGCTTGACCATCTTGTATGATGTCAATATCTTCTTCAACACTTAACATAATAAGAATTTTATTCTGATGTTGAATAGATTCTTTCATTTCAATTTCTTCCACTAAACAACATAGCGCTTCATGCATTTTCTTGGTTCTTGACCTTGTCATTACGCAGTAAATCGTAAGGCATAAACCCTACGTCCAAAGCCCTAAGCCCACAACCATAAACCCAAAGCTTTAAAGCCCAAAGCCTAAAGCCCTTGGCCCTAATCCCTTTTGACTTTGGGCTTAGGGCTTAGGCTTATGATTTACGACATAGGGATTAAGGCTTAGTGCTTCAATATTATGGCTTATCGCTTAGGACTTTGGGGTTAGGGTTGTGGGCTTAGGTTTTATGGCTTAGGGTTTAGGTTTTAGGGCTTAGGGCTCAGGGCTTAAGACTTGGGACTTAGAGCTTAGGGTTTAGTGCTTTGCACTTAGGGCCTACGACTTATAGCTTAGGGCATACGACTTATGGCCTAGGCCTTTGCTATTATGGACTTAGTCGTATGCCCTAAGGGAAAAGCCCTAAACCCTAAACTCTAAGTCCTAAGCCCTAAGCCCTAAGCCCTAAAACCTAAGCCCACAACACTAACCCCAAAGTCCTATGTCCACAACCCTAATCCCAGAGTCCTAAGCTGTAACATCCCGTTTTTTTTTTGTAACATAAAAAGCTTTTCGTTGAAAATTCTTTTATCAAACATATTCATATATTTATACTTACAAAGCGGAAGCTAACATTTCAAATCACACTTACAAATAGTTAAACATAGGTCATATTTTCAAAATATCAAACTTTACAAACACTACTTATTTGTAATTCAAAATAACCTTTTTACAAATTCTCTTCAAAACACGTGTCTTTTAGTGAGCTTACTCCACCGGTCAAAATCTCGCTTAACAACGGCAAGGCTCCACGGAAGACACTCTCCTCCTCCTTCATATTAAATCCTTAGGTGACATTTCTTCAACGTTCAAGTCATCACCTACATTGCAAAGTCTAACTAATGAGCTTAAAGCTCAGTAAGTAGTGCAAATAAAACATGCATGATGTAATGCATGATATGATTTAAAACCATGTAGCTCATTTCATTTTCGTGGTGTGGATCCGTCGCCCATATGACGACCATCCACAAAACTTGATTGTTTACGTAACGTATATCGTTAGGAGATAACAACCTACCGTCGATCCCCATTGGGCTCACGGTAACAGTGATCCATAGCCATTGCCGAGGATGTCTTTATTCTCCTTTACATAACTTATTTCATTAGGAGATATAACGACCTACCGTCAATCCCCATTGGGCTCACGGTAACATGGACCCATAGCCATTGCCGAGGGCGTCTTTACTCTCCTATATCGTAGATGTCTTCATGCATGAAAATTCATTTTCGTTGTCATTCGTAGAAAACATGATGCATGATCTCCATAACATGTCACATACAATCCTATCCTTAATGCATGAAAATCTAAACATGTCCATAAAAGTCATATAAACATATCCATAAAAATCCCACAGAAATCTTTCAATTAATCAATACAAGGCACACAAATAATCCTCAAATGACTTGAGGTTGGTGTATTGTGCATTACACCCCAACGAGTTTATCATCAATCAAAAATCATAAAAAGACATAACCTTTGCAATGTAGACCTCTAATAGGCCAAACGCATGCAACACATACTTACCTTGAGTTTTGATGTCTTTGGTTTCAACTTGGCAATGCAC
>QAOC01042277.1:94346-172359 GCA_003255005.1 Begonia fuchsioides | reverse complement strand
ATGATTAACGTTCTTGGTACTAGCTACTTTAACTCCTCTACAAGTTTCCAACTTTAGACCTTGAATATAATGGTACACTTTAAGCTTTTCTTTACTCACTTAAGTGTGGGGCAAAAATTTTCGATAAACCTCAAAACGTCTTCTAGGTATATTTGTCCCTTACCTCCTTAACTAGTTCTTCTGAAAACCCTTACATTCAATCTTCTAGATTGACGAGACTCCCCATACTTGATACTGATCCTCGCTATGATCAAGGCCATAACCCATTTCAGTATGCAAGTGAGTCATTTTGTTTCAGCTACCTTGAGCATATTCATGAGCATGATTTGTTGTTCTGCCTAGTTTAGAGTAAAGATAATCTACATGCTCATTCCTAGGACTAAAACAATTTGTTGATGATAATTAGCACTCTTATTTCTTTCATCATAATCTATTAGCCTTGGCTTATATTCATCACTTCTCCTCAAAAAGTCATGGCAAGATGCAATCCTTTCTTTGGCTTGATATGAATCCAAACCTCTGTATCTTGCTAAGTTAGAAGAGGGTCTCCCTAAATCAGTGATTCTATTTGAGTTTCTTATGTCTTTATGATTCCATTTGAGTTTCTTATGTCTTTATTACAATCAGATCCAGTCACCCTATGATGCAACGCTTCACTTGAATTAATCACCGAGTGCTCCTTATCTACATGAGTTTTCACAAAAGTTAGTTTTTTAGAAGCTACTCGACCTGGATACTCAATCCTTGTATACTCAGAAAGCTCCATATCCACATTTCGTGTAGTAGGTTCCTAGATCCTGGTCTTTCCATAGTATGAGGTTGAGGATAAATTTTAATATGGCTGATATGACTCTCCCATGTTACTATCTCTAATAAGTCTAGAATTATCGAGTTCATTTCGATAAAAATTCTTGTGATATGAACTTTCACCATCAAAAAAATTACTGCCCCCAGGCTCCAATGATTGTTGTTCATATTTATAGGATACCTGTAATCCAAGTTCTCAACCTCTAGTTCAAGGTGAGATTGTTTCGCAGCTATTCCTCCTTTCAAAAATCAATCTTATTCCTTTCTTTAAGGACTTAAACTCCTCTCTTTGATATGAAAATTATAAAAGTATTTGTTGGGATCGTAATCCACTCTTCAGCTAACATAGGATCTGTGGACTGTCCATCCAACAGTGGAGGATTCATTTTTCCTAAATCTCTCACAGCTCAGCCCTCCACCATTCTTGTTTCGTTCATTTCTTTGCTCTTCTCCATTCATTATTCGCTCCAATTATCGAGACTGGCGATTAACTAACTATGTCAACATATCGAACAACTTCAGTCATATCACTTTTGTCCCCTTTACATCCAGTGGCCATAGTACCCTAATCTTAAACTAACAAACAGTCATACGTATATTAAAAAAAATTACAAAAATTTACAAAGAACTTACAGTGAAGAGAACATCTCTACGAAGCTTGCGTTGTTAAGCAGTCTACAGAAACAGTTTTAAAACCCGGTGCGCTCTGATACCAACTGTAACATCTCGTTTTTTTTTTACATAAAAAGCTTTTCG
This sequence comes from Begonia fuchsioides, assembly GCA_003255005.1. NCBI lineage: Eukaryota > Viridiplantae > Streptophyta > Magnoliopsida > Cucurbitales > Begoniaceae > Begonia > Begonia fuchsioides. The sequence goes on along the minus strand of QAOC01042277.1, from coordinate 170,796 downwards.
TTGAAAATTCTTTTATCAAATCTATACATATATATTTTTACATACATAGCGGAAGCTAGCATTTCAAATCACACTTATAGGTAGTAAAACATAGGTCACATTCTTAAAATATAAAACTTTACAAACACTACATATTTGTAAATCAAAATAACCTTTTACAAGTCCTCTTCAAAACACGTGTCTTTTAGTGAGCTTACCCCACCGGTCAAATCTCGCTTAACAACGGCAAGGCTCCACGGAAGACACTCTCCTCCTCCTTCATATTAAATCCTTAGGTGACATTTCTTCAACATTCAAGTCATCACCTACATTGCAAAGTCTAACTAATGAGCTTAAAGCTCAGTAAGTAGTGCAAATAAAACATGCATGACGTAATGAATGATATGATTTAAAACCATGCAGCTTATTTCATTTTCGTGGTGTGGATCCGCCCCCCATATGACGACCATCCACAAAACTTGATTGTTTACATATCGTATATCGTTAGGAGATAACAACCTACCGTCGATCCTCATTGGGCTCACGGTAATAGTGATCCATAGCCATTGCCGAGGATGTCTTTATTCTCCTTTACATAACTTATTTCATTAGGAGATATAACAACCTACCGTCAATCCCCATTGGGCTCACGGTAACATGGACCCATAGCCATTGCCGAGGGCGTCTTTACTCTCCTTTACATAACTTATATCATTAGGAGATATAACAACCTACCGTCGATCCCCATTGGGCTCACGGTAATAGTGATCCATAGCCATTGCCGAGGATGTCTTTATTCTCCTATATCGTAGATGTCTTCATGCATGATCTCCATAACATGGCACATACAATCTTATCTTTAATGCAAGAAAATCTAACTAATCCAAACAGAAGTCATATAAACATATCAATAAAGGAATCTCATAGAAACTTATCAATCAATCATAAAAATATATAACCTTTGCAATGTAGACCTCTAATAGGCCAAACGCATACAACCCATACTTACCTTGAGTTCTGATGTCTTTGGTTTCAACTTGGCAATGCACACTAGAGGCTGGAGAACCTATATTGCCAAACCATTCGAATAAGTTTTATACCATGAGTAACTATTTTCACTATAACTTCCAAAATTCATAACTTCCTCTATATTGATCCATTCGTGATACTTAAGGTGTCAAATTGTTCCTTAAAAAGTCTACTATAACTTCTTAGAAGACACCAAATTTAGAAAACTAACATATGCCGACTTATGTGGACAAAACAGAGGGCATTCACTGTTTGAACAGTGATTAGGTCGACATAAACTTTCAGGGGGGAGAGCATGCATTTCTGGAACTCAAGAATCGGTCAACATAACCTATATGTGTCGAACTAACTTAGCATAATGTGTCGACTGCTTATTCATGCGGTCGACTGAATCATTTACAGAGAGTTATTTTGTGTCGACAGGTCAATAATGTGTCGACCGGTCAATAATGTGTCGACCGGTGCTCTCCCAGTTTCCATCTACCAACTTGCGACGTCCATATCTTTTTTTACATAACTCCGAATCGAGTAATTATAACGGCTAAAAATTACTATAAGAGTCTGCGTTAACTCTTATGAAGGATATAAACTCGAAATCGTGCTATAACCTGACCTAATCTCCAAAACTCTAACCCTGTACGAAAAAAACTGATTTCGAAACACTTGACACAAACTCCTTCATTTTTATCCACTAATTCAACCAACACCATCCTTTTATCATTATTGAAGCTACAAGAACTTTAAAGGATATGAAAATACCTTGAGCTTCAGCCTCCACGAAATATCAAAGCTCTTCGCTTCACTTCTCTTGAAGTCACTCACTTTCCCACTCTTTTCCTCACAAAACTTCTTCTCTATCTCAATCTCACCCTCCTTTGATTTAGAGCATGATACCTAGGGAGAAAAGGGGGAGGAAGATCGTGGCTGGGAGGGGAAAATGCTAGCTAAGACCCACTTAACATCCTTTATTAAATAAAATCAATATTCCTTTTATGTCCACCGATCAGAATTATGTCGACACAATGGTCGACCGAAGAAATTCCCGAGAGTTATTCTATGTCGACCGCTCGTCCAATTGTGTCGACCCAATATTTTCCCGAGAGCAACTTATGTCGACCGTTTATTTGTTGTGTCGACCGAAACTTACTTTTAAGGTAATTCTTTATTATATTTAACCCAACTTACTACATTACGCTTACTTAAACCTATCATTTGGTATCACAGCCTCCCATCCCTTTACACTCTTCCATTTGATTCTTATTTTGGTTAACGTTTGAGTTTGATAATGATTACTCGAAGAGGAGCCAACAATAAATCTTACTGGTATTAGATGAAAATGAAAAGATATGTCAACCACACCAAGAAGCCACGTGAAGCTTGATGAATCTTCAGTTTCACTTCAAACCTCATGGTTTGCAGGCTATAATCATGTGAGAAATTATTTTAAAGTTGGAAGTCCTTCCTTTAGAGGGGCATTTGATGATGAAGAATATTATTGTTGGTTGGATTTAGTTGAAACCCATTTTGCATGTGAAAACTACTCGGATAAAGGGAAATTTCGTGTAGCCTCAAGTAGTTTCGTGTAAACTCAAAGGAGGTAAAGCAAAAAGTAAGTTTAAGGTTCTTTTCAAGCCAAATTATGCCAAAGACTTAAAGGAGACATTTTGGAAAACGTGCTATCGGCACATGACGTAGTATTAAATGCAAAGAGAATAGGGTATCTAGTGAGAAACTATCCCTAAATGAAAAAGCGACAACCAATAACAAATTCAAGGACATGGAAATTAAGTAAGTTAACGATAAGGGATAAGTGTATGTCATAAGAGATTGATAACTTGTTCGATCAAAATGGACAATATTTCAAGATGAAATTCATGAAGAATATAAACATTATGAGTTTTTGTAAGATTTCTAATACAGTAACAAATGCACCAGTAGTTTTATGGACGTAACAAGTTGAATGTTTCAAACATTTTGAACAAGTACGTGGAGATGCATCTAAAAGATAGTAAGATTAGTTGGAATCTCAATCTCCATCATTTTGGAAAGACCATGAGAAAAATTTAGAAATATGAACGGCGGTTCATCCCCAAACCGGTAGTCGAATCAAAAGGGCAACCCAAATTTAGAAGACACGGTAAAAGCATGAGTGCTAAAGTTTGAAAGTGTCATAGAGCAAGTCATTGCCCTTAGCGAAGTTTACTTATACTCATTACTACTAAGATACAACTAGTACAACCTTTATAAGGTGAAGTATGATGAGAAGTGTAAATTACCCCATATTAGATAACACTAGAGAAGCGAATTATATGATTAAAATATGTTACAAGAAGTAAGGGATCAATATGCATGAGGGCTATGCTAGCTTAGACAGGACTCAATTTTGGTTGAGGAAACATGGTATCCTTTAAAATTTCATCATTTAAAAGAGTAAGTGTTTTGGTACGAAGGAGAAAGACTCATCCCAAAAGCTATTGGACCTGTCTCGATTATAACTGAGATTGAAAAAGCAGCATACAAATTGGGAATTTCCATCAACTATGCAAGGATTATACAAGGTAGTTCTCATATCGATGTCAAGAAAGTACATATGGATCCCAATTAAGTGATTGAACTAAGTAACAGTATGATTATGCAAACCTTAATATAAGAAAAGCGTATGGTAAGGATGTAAAGATCCTAAATTTAATGATCAACGAGCTATGAAGAGAGAAAATTCCTCTGATCAAAGTACTATAAAAGAGCCACTAGACAGAAGAAACTACTTAGGAATGCCAAGGAGATATGGAAAGGGCCTACAGATGAGCTTAAGTGCTACAGATGAGCTTCAGTGACAAAGTAATCTTCTAAGAAAATATAGAAGACATCAAAGGAGAAGATTGATAGGTTGAACAACTCGATTGGAGTTGTGGTGCAAAAGTTATGCACGTTAGAAGTTGACAAATGAAAACTGGACTAAGGAAATATGAACTTTTGAGCGATATTCGTTGTTTCGTATAATTTATACCTTTACTCTCTGAATTTGAAGCTTATGTATTCTACAAAGTTAAACTAGACTTAATAAGAAAAACAATGGAGTTTGAATGATAGAAATATAAGTTATAGAATAAAAGTTATGAAAGTTTTAACTGGCAATCGACACCCTGATTGCCGGTCGACACCTTAAAACTCTCGGGTTTGAAAATCGGTCGACACATTGACACAAGCGGTTGACACCTTGTGTAGAACTGGTTGACACCTTGTTTAAAGTGTCGACTGCTCCTTGATTATATCCAAAAACTCTTCGTCTTCCACACCTGAAATTGTTTAAAAACATTTTATGCAGCCTTGACCCTTCAAATTACTGCAGCCTTTCGTACTCCAAAATTCATAGGGCAGCCTCCCTTCCCTCATTCCCCCTTTTGCAGAGAGTTTTTCCTCCCAAATACTCTCTTGAAGAAAAATGGTGAGTTTGTTCTCAAACCCCCACATTAGTGTTGTGGGTGTGTTTTGCAGCCACAAATTTTGGAAAACAAGGTAAGAATTTCATGTCCCTCAGCTTCTTTGGATGATTTAAGGATTTTATGTCTTGAATAAGTGACAAACAAGCATGCATGTGTATTAATTGGATAAAACACATGAAAATCTTGAGTTTTATGATGGAATTGAAAGTCTGAGGTTTAAGCACGTAATTCACCCTAAAGAAATGTTATGTTCTGCAATTGAATCAATTATTAAGGATAGAAGACAAGTATTATGGTTTTGCATCTAAGAAAAAATGAGAAGGGAGTTTCGAAACTTTCAGTTTCGGACATTACAGACAGATTTTGGTCATGTTAATTTTAAAGGGTTTGCAACTACGAATTCGGCCACAACTTCTTTATATGAAATGTAGTAGACAGAATAAGGAAGATATTGATACCAATTACATGGACTTTGAATAAGTATAGAAAGATTTAGGAGCCCCGAAAGTTAGGTGAAAAATAGAAATAAAATATTGGGTACTTATTTTAGTTAATTGTGATTTTTAAGGTGTTCTTGAAGACAAGTCAAGGAAATTAATGGAAAGTGAGTAGGAATTCAGCTTGGAAAAGAGGTAAGAACTCATTGCATGTGTTATATATGTATATGTATGAAATCTGTTTGAGGTGCATCGCACCGTGCACCGGCCCAATAATATGGGTGTGATTGGTGTTTGTGTGACATTGAATTGTGATGTGCATGCTATAAGTAACGCCTTAATACGTAAAGCATGAAAAATATGTTAAGAAATAAACTTTAAGTGCATTTGGGAGACGCGTGTTTATGTGTCAAGATTGCATGAATTAAGTCAAGTTGTTAATTTTTGCATGTTATCTCATTCATGCATCATATTTCAAGAAAAATGTTTATCAAGCATGCATTCAAAATGTCACCATTCATCGCATGAAGATCAAGTTATCAAGTATCAAGTTATGAGAGGACCCCGTGGGTGCTAACTCTCTATCAAGCTATTATATTATGAGAGGATCCCGTGGGTGCTAACTCTCTATCAAGCTATTATATTATGAGAGGACCACGTAGGTCATAACTCTCTATCAAGTTATCAAGTTATCAAGTTATGAGAATGATGCATTTCCCCTTTATACGATGTAATGGAAACATGTATCAAGTTAAGTTTTGAGGATGGTCGTGGTATCGGACACAGATCTTCACTCTAAAAAATGAAATGATGTTTTGAGGAGGGTCGTGGTATGAGACACGGATCCTCACCCCAAAATGATTTGAAAAAGACACGTTTTACAAAAAGAACATGTTTTAAGCATATCATAAGCATGCTAGGCACGTAGGACATTATGATTTCTTATTGAGCCTTAGGCTCACTAGTTAAGCTTTGTGATGTAAGTGACGAAGCTCGGGATGAGGAATTTAGTCCTCATCACGTGCCATGACATGTGGATGAAGCTGTTTTGGAGTGGGCTATTTAAGAAACCAAGCAACGACCCGTGGGGGAAGGAAAAGAAAATGGTTTCAATGTATTTGTTGTTTTATCACAAAACTAATTAGATGCTTTACGATATTTTGAATGATGTTGGTGAAGCCTTTTGTTAAAGTCTTGAACAATTATGTCAAGCATTTTAAATGAATGAAAATTGCTATTTTGCGTAAAGTTACCTTTAACCTGTATTGATGAAATGGTGGTTTACACGTGTATGGGTTCATTAGCTCAACGTTTAAAGTATTACGCTTCCGCTAAGTTTTCCAGTCAAGTATTTCAAGTGTATTTACAAAAATAAAAATTTTATCGCTGTTTTCAAAAGGTTTTTAAAGAACGGGATGTCACACCCATGGCATGGTTCGTGTATTTTGAATAGAACTTTGGGAAGTTTCTTTAGGAGCATAGTCATTGAGAAACTTACAGACTGGGACATTCAACTCACATATATCGAGTTTTCTTACAACCGGACTGTCCATAGCTCGACTCAAATGACCCCCTTCGAGGTACTTTATGGTTTTATACCTTTGACACATATAAACTTATTACCATATCCATCCAAGGAGGTTAACAATCCAAACAGAGCGAAGAAGGCTGAATTGGTGAAGAGCATGCATGAGAAAGTTAGTAAGGCCATCAAAAGAGCCAATCAATCCTATGCCAAGCATGCCAATCGAGGAAGAAAGGAGGCCAATTTCAAGGTAGGAGATTCAGTGTGGTTTCACTTAAGGAAGGAGAGGTTTCCCAAGCAAAGGGGATCCAAGCTAGCGTCGAGGCCTGATGGTCCCCTTCAAGATATTGGAGAAAGTTAATCCAAATACAGTCAAACTTGAGCTACCTAGGGAATATGGAGTTTTTGCCACCTTTAATGTGCAAGAACTCTCTCCTTATGTGGGAGATCAAAGTGAAGAAAAGGAAGAAGAATATCCACCCTTATATTTGTGGACAAATACTCAAGTACCCAGAGAGGATGACATGCCACGAGAACCATCAATGGGAGTCGAGCCTCAAGGAGTCGTGACCTAAGCCAGCGCCTTCTAACAAGTGTGCTCTTTTTGTAGAGAATGTCTTGCAAGGATTCAACATAATGAACCTAACATTGAAAGATAAGGAGAAGCCCAAGCAACTCCTCATTTGAAGAGCTAGCTTGGGAGGCCATGGAGGTTGGATAGAAGATGGAGTCTAAGCCCCCATGTTAGTGGTCCAAGCAACAAAGCATGGAGACCACAATTCGATCCGGCACAGCTGGACCTCCGACGCTTGCTCTGCCAATTTAACAACAGGCCTAGCCTCTAATGAATACAAGATCTCAATAAGAAATGTAGCCAATCTCCCATGGGTTTCATGGGTTTTGTGGGTTTGTGGGTTTTATGCTTTTAGTTTTTGTGTGTTGATCTCTCTCTCTTGAATAGCTGATAGCTCCTAGAGAGACATGGGAGTTAAGCTTGGAGGAGACCACGAACATGCACCTCCAAAATCGGGTAACGTTAAGGTTGTGCCCCCCCCCCCCCCCNCCCCCCCCCCCCCCCCCCTCCTCTTTTGTGTTTGTGCCAAATTGGGTAAGGGTGTGTTGTTGCCCTCCGATTTGCCTCCTCGTTCTCAGCTGCTAGGGTGTGTTTAAGACCTCTTGGTGAGGCATTTTAGAGTAGTTTGGATTATTGAAAAATCATGCTTCAAGCATTCTCCTTGGTGCATTTCTTCAGCCACACTCGTGGTCTTTAGGTTAGGAGTGCAATCCCTCAACTCTTCCTCCCTCCCAGTTAGTTTTCTCAAGTTCTTCTGACCTACTCCCTTTATCATAATTTCCAGCGAGCTTTTGAGTATCCTTCCTTCCTCCCAGCATAACTTCTGTTTCCCCCAAGATTTACCCCTCATTTTTCAAGGGTAACCTATCCATTCATACCCAGAGACCCCCTTCAAATTTCAGCTCCAAAATTGAGACCAAACCGTAGATACGATTGTCCAAACTTTACCCATTTGCAAATTCCTGGGTTTTCTCCTTCCATACCCTTGAGTAGTGATCCTTTATTTTCCCGCCCCTTCTTGAAACCTATCAGAAGCTAAATTCCAACAACTACGACTGATTAATTGATAAGCTGAAAATCGATATTGATCGTTCGAGTGCAGCTACCATCTTCTTCGCCGAAAAAGCTAAATTAATTTGGTCTGTACTTCAGGGTGTGGAATGCTTCTTGATCTAACTATTCATTCTTCCAGCATCCAACGGGATCAAGATCTCCTAGATTTGTAGATCATTCCTTTGGGGAAAAAAATGCAAATGTCGCCTGGACAAATTTATGCCTCCCTAAAGACGAAGAGGGTCTTGGCTTTCTTGATCTAGAATCGTGGACTCTTGACCTTTTCTCCAAAACTCTTTGGAATATCCACGGAAAAAAAATACCTTGAGGTTTCATTGGATCCAGCACTTCTACATGTGTAACACCCCACTTTCCTGGGAACCTAAGCCTATAGGAATATAGCAAGTTTTGACAATGGTACAATATGCGTTAAGAGATGATGGATGTTGAGGTGGAGTTACACTTTTGGAAATAGTAATTTCGATGATTTGGAAATTTATAGTTAGTAACAACTACATGGTTGAAAATCGATAACTAAGTAGTTTCAATTTTCCTATTTTATCATGCTACAGGTGACCTTAAATGAAAAAGAAATCTTCTGTGAAATTATAGAAGACATCAAAAGGAGAATATTGATAGGTTGAAAAACTCAATTAGAGTTGTGGTGCGAAAGTTATACACGTTAGAAGTTGACAAATGAAAACTCGACTAAGGAAATATAAACTTTAGAGCGTTATTCGGTGTTTTGTATAATTTATATCTTTACGCTCTGAATTTGAAGTTTATGTCTTCTATAAAGTTAAACTAGAATTAATAAGAAACAGAATGGTGTTTGAATCATAGAAATAGAAGTTGTATAACAAAAGTTATGAAAGTTTTAACTGAAGGTCAACCTATGAACAATGTCCGGTCGACACAATTGTGTGTTTGGGTCGACCCCAGGAATTTGGTGGGGTCGACACAATGGTGTGTTTGGGTCGACACTAGGATCAAAGAGGGGTTGACACAAAATGTTCTCTATGAATACTTTCGGTCGACACAATTGATGTGCGGTCGACATATTCCTAGTTTGAGTTGAAAAGTCAGCCAAAACGTGGGGAAATCTGATCGGTGGATGTAAAGAGGAGATTGATTTCGTTTAGTTAAGAGATAAGAAGGCGTGGTCTGCCATTCCCATACCAACATGATATCTTCTACCTATCTATTTACTCAGGGTTCTCTCGTCTGATAAGGGAGAGGGAGATTGAGAAAGAAAAGAAGTTTCGTGAGAGAAAAGAGTGAGAAAGGGAAGGGAAGAGGACAACTCCGAAACTTTCGCAGAAGCTGAAGCTCAAGGTAATATTTTATATCCTCTGGTTTGTTTTAGGATTCAGTAAGGTTAATATGAATGTAATGGATGAGCTGGTGGATAAATATGGAGGATTTTAGGTTAATTGCTGTAAAATCAGTTAATCATGTATAAACCTAGAGTTTTTGAGATTCAGTCAAGTTTTAGCACGAATTAGAGTTTATGTCCTCCATAAGAATTAAAGTAGACTCTTAGAGTAATTCATAGCCATTAGAATCACTTGATTCAGAGCTATGTAGAAAAAGTTATGGATGTCGCAAGTTAGTGTACAAAATTTAGGGGGAGTTTGGGTCGACCAAAACTCGATTCCAGAAGCGCGACGTCTCTGGTTGTCAACATGGGTCGACCCCAGAAAGTTTATGTCGACCCAAACGTGGTTCAAATAGTGAATGCCGACTATTTTGTTCAATTAAGTCAACATGCGTTAGTTTTCTAAATTTAGTGTCTTCTAAGAAGTTACAGTAGACTCCTTAAGGAACAATTTGACACCTTAATCGTCAGGAATAGAGAAATAGAGAGGACGTTATAGTTGATCAAAGTTGAGATAGAAGTTATAACTTTACGCAATAAAACAGGTCATGCTACAGGAATTCTGACCCTTAAATGATCTGTATGATTAGGTCATTTATTGGATTAAGAAGGGACTCAAGAGGATTGATTCAACAAAAGCAACTAAGGTAAGTTAGCATTAAGATTATTTGGCCCTTAAGTGGGACTACATTGCAAAGATTATGATGATTGTTTGATGTGTGCTGCATGTTTGTTGCATGATATATTTGGTGATGTATGCTTAATTTCATGTTATGTAATGTGATTTAAGAGATGTTTTCATGTTCATATGGTCATGCATCATAGTTTTACAAATTGTCTACGAACTATTTTCATGCATGATTTTACAACGTAGTTGGAGGTAAACGAGATATGATTGGTGGTATGGGACGCCAATTATGTTTCTTCTCCGATGAATTAAGAACTTGAATATCAGAACAGTAAAGTAAAGTAAATAGTTATTACAGGCCTGAGCACTCAAAGTATTAAGTAAGTGGGCCCAGGCCCCAGATCAGTAGAAGTTGAAGTAGGTGGAGGGAGTGTTCTTGAGATCCTGTAATATTTCCAAAGATAAAGAAAATATGTAACCTAAGAAACGTGAATGAAATTTTGCATCGTTTTAACGACATAGCATACTCATGCATTGCATTTTTAGTTATGTTTCTTACTGAGCTTTAGGCTCATAGTTTAGGCTTTTCAATGTAGGGAATATAAGGGAGGAAAGTATGCCAGTGACTGATCAAGAAGTTATAGTAGAAGGGTGTTCAAATGATATAGTTTATTGAGCAACGACCGATGGGGAGTGATGTATGACACACACAGATATTTTATAAAAACGTTTTGAATGTTTTGAATATGTAATTAAATGTATACCCTTATTTTCGTGTGATAAATTTTAAAGCTTTTAGAATGAATGTATTTTGAACTATAGTCTTCCGCTGTAAGTTTAAGTTATTGAATGCTTATGTATTTTGTTTAAAGGTGGAATTCAAATGTAATGTTTTTATTATTTCACGGTTTCCTTGTAAACTGTTTTATGAGTCAAGAATAGTTTTCAGAAAATAAAGTAAAAAGTTTTCCACGAGAGTAATGTAAGTAAGTAAGTAAGAATGCAGTAACAGACCGGTTCTCGGGCTGCCTGCAAGTAAGCGAAATAAAGTAAATTAAAGTAAAGTAAGTAAGTAAGTGAGGTAAAGCAGAAAGCAGCATCTAGGGAATTGGGTCGTTACAATTATGGTATCAGAGCAAAACACACACGAGTGAATAAGGGAACAAAAGGGTTAGTGTACCGGGTTAAGTCGGTTCTCTAGAAAGCTCAATAACTGTATCATTTGCATACTTTGATGTTATAGAAAGATTAAAGTCTATACGTACTTATTTTAGAGTACTAACGATGTGATTGGTAATTGAAGGACTATGAGGGGAAGAAGAAGAAATATTCCAGAGGAGGGAACTAATGAGAATAAAATTGAGCAGTTTGTGCAAGGGTTGAAACAAGAAACTTATAAAGGAATAAAGACTTGGGGATCAGAGGATGCTCAATATTCGAAGGTTATTTCCAAGGCTCTAGACCTTGAGGAAGCAGAATCAAAGTTGGTGAAGCAACAACCGGGAACATCCCAAAGACAGTTCTTTCGAGAAGTCCAACCGCAACCGAGTAAAGAATGACACGCTGAGGAGAATGAAAGGATCAAATGAGTATAAACTCAAGGGAGGTAAAGCAAAAAGTAAGTTTAAGGTTCTTCTCAAGCCAAGATATGCCATAGACTTAAGAAGGCATTTGAAAATGTGCTATCGGCACATGACGAATTATTAAATGCAAAGAGAATAGAACATCTAATGAGAAACTATTCCTAAATGAAAAAATAACAACCAAGAACAAATTCAAGGACGGGGAAATTAAGTAAACTAACGATAAGGGATAAGTGTATGTCATCAGAGATTGACAACTTGTTTGACCAAAATGGATGATATTTCAAGCTGACGTTCTTGAAGAATATAAACATTATGAGTTTTGGAAGATATCTGTTAGAGTAACAAATGCACCAGTAGTTTTATGGATGTAACAAGTTAAATGTTTCAAACATATGGTTAAGTATGTGAAGATGCACATCTAACAGATAGTAAGATTAGTTGGAATCTCAATCTCCATTGTTTTGTAAAGATCATAAGAAAAGTTTAGAAATATGAACGGCAGTTCATCCCTGAACCGGTAGACGAATCAAAAAGGGGCAACCCAAATTTAGATGACACGGTGAAAGCATGAGTGTTAAAGTTTCAAAGTGTCATAGAGTAAGTCGTTGCCCTTAGCGAAGTTTACTTCCACTCATTACTATTAAGCTACAGTTAGTACAATCTTTATAAGGTGAAATATGATAAGAAGTGTAAATTATCTCATTCTAGATACTACTAGAGAAGCGAATTATATGATCCGAATATGTTACAACAACTCATGGATCAATATGCATGATTTGAGGAAACATGGTATCCTTTAAAATTTCATCATTTAAAAGAGTAAGTGTTTTGGTACGAAGGAGGAAGACTCATCCCAAAAGCTATTGGACCTGTCTCGATTATAACTGAGATTGAAAAAAAAGCATACAAATTGAGAATTTCCATCAACTATGCAAGGATTATACAAGGTAGTTATCATATCGATGTCATGAAAGTTCATATGGATCCCAATTAAGTGATTGAACTAAGTAATAGTATGATTAAGCCAACCTTAATATAATAAAAGCGTGTGGTAAGGTTGTAAAGATCCTAAATTTAATGATCAACAAGCTAAGAAGAGAGCAAATTCCTCTGATCAAAATGCTACAAAAGAGCCACTAGACAGAAGAAACTACTTAGGAATGCCAAGGAGATATGGAAAGGGGCTATCCAGAGTGGTTTAACCTACAATTTTGAGGACAAAATTTCAAATAAGGGGGGTGAAATGTAATACCCCACTTTTCTTGGTAACCTAAGCCTATAGGAATATAGCACGTTTTGGCAATGGTACAATATGCATTAAGATATGATGAATGTTGAGGTGGAGTTACACTTTTGGAAATAGTAATTTTGATGATTTGGAAATTTATGGTTAGTAACAACTACATGGTTGAAAATCGATAACTAAGTAGTTTCAATTTTCCTATTTTATCATGCTACCAGTGACCTTAAATGACAAAGCATTCTTCTGAGAAATTATAGAAGACATCAAAAGGAGAATATTGATAGGTTGAAAAACTCAATTAGATTTGTGGTGCGAAAGTCATACACGTTAGAAGTTGACAAATGAAAACTGGACTAAGGAAATATAAACTTTAGAGCGTTATTCGGTGTTTTGTATAATTTATATCTTTACGCTCTGAATTTGAAGTTTATGTCTTCTATAAAGTTAAACTAGAATTAATAAGAAACAGAATGGTGTTTGAATCATAGAAATAGAAGTTGTATAACAAAAGTTATGAAAGTTTTAACTGAAGGTCAACCTATGAACAATGTCCGGTCCACACAATTGTGTGTTTGGGTCGACCCCAGGAATTTGGTGGGGTCGACACAATGGTGTGTTTGGGTCGACCCCAGGATCAAAGAGGGGTCGACACAAAATGTTCTCTATGAATACTTTTGGTCGACACAATTGACGTGCGGTCGACACATTCCTGTTTTGAGTTGAAAAGTCATCCAAAACGTGGGGAAATCTAATCTGTGGCTATAAAGAGGAGATTGATTTCGTTTAATTAAGAGATAAGAAGGCGTGGTCTGCCATTCTCCTACCAACACGACCTCTTCTCCCTATCTATTTACTCAGGGTTCTCTCGTCTGATAAGGGAGAAGGAGATTGAGAAAGAAAAGAAGTTCCGTGAGAGAAAAGAGTGAGAAAGGGAAGGGAAGAGGAAAACTCCGAAACTTTCACAGAAGCTGAAGCTCAAAGTAATATTTTATATCCTCTGAGTTTCTTTTAGGATTCAGTAAGGTTAATATCAATATATTGGATGAGCTGGTGGATATATATGGAGGATTTTAGGTTAATTGCTGTGAAATTGGTTAATCATGTATAAAGCTAGAGTATTTTAGATTCGGTCAAGTTTTAGCACGAATTAGAGTTTATGTCCTTCATAAAAGTTAAAGTAGACTCTTAGAGTAATTCATAGCCATTATAATCACTTGATTCAAAGCTATGTAAAAAAAGTTATGGATGTCGCAAGTTAGTGTACAAAAATTGGGGGGAGTTTGGGTCGACCCCTTGTAGTTTGGGTCGACCGAAACTCGATTCCAGAAGCGCGACGTCTCTGTTTGTCGACATGGGTCGACCCCAAAAAGTTTATGTCGACCCAAACGTGGTTCAAACAGTGAACGCCGACTTTTTTGTTCAATTAAGTTGACATACGTTAGTTTTCTGAATTTGGTGTCTTTTAAAAAGTTATAGTAGACTCCTTAAGGAACAATTTGACACCTTAATCGTCAGGAATGGAGAAATATAGAGGAAGTTATAGTTGATCAAAGTTGAGATAGAAGTTATGACTTTACGCAATAAAACAGGTCATGCTACATGAATTTTGACCCTTAAATGATCTGTATGATTAGGTCATTTATTGGATTAAGAAGGGACTCAAGAGGATTGAATCAAGAAAAGCAACTAAGGTAAGTTAGCATTAAGATTATTTGGCCCTTAAGTGAGACTACATTGCAAAGATTATGATGATAGTTTGATGTGTGCTGCATGTTTGTTGCATGATATATTTGGTGATGTATGCTTAATTTCATGTTATGTAATGTGATTTAAGAGATGTTTTCATGTTCATATGGTCATTCATCATAGTTTTACAAAATTACTACGAACTATTTTCATGCATGGTTTTACAGCGTAGTTGGAGGTAAACGAGATATGATTGGTGATATGGGACGCCAATTATGTTTCGTCTCTGATGAATTAAGAACTTGAATATCAGAACAGTAAAGTAAAAAAAATGGTTATTACAGGCCTGAGCACTCCAAGTTGTATGTAAGTGGGCCCAGGCCCCAGATCAGTAGAAGTTGAAGTAGGTGGAGGGAGTGTTCTTGAGATCCTGTAATATTTCCAAAGATAAAGAAAATATGAAACCTAAGAAACGTAAATGAAATCGTGCATTGTTTTAACGACATACCATTCTCATGCATTGCATTTTTAGTTATGTTTCTTACTGAGCTTTAGGCTCATAGTTTAGGCTTTGCAATGTAGGGAATATAATATAGAAAAGTGTGCCAGTGACTGATCAAGAAGTTAGAGCAGAATGGTGTTCAAATGATATAGTTTATTGAGTAACGACCGATGTTGAGTGATGTATGACACACACAGATATGTTATAAAAATGTTTTGAATGTTTTGAATATGTAATTAAATGTATACCCTTATTTTCGTGTGATTGATTTTAAAGCTTTTAGAATGAATGTATTTTGAACTATAGTCTTCCGCTGTAAGTTTAAGTTATTGAATGCTTATGTATTTTGTTTAAAGGTGGAATTCAAATATAATGTTTTTATTATTGCACGGTTTCCTTGTAAAATGTTTTATGAGTTAAGAATAGTTTTCAGAAAATAAAGTAAAAAGTTTTCCGCCAAAGTAATATAAGTAACTAAGTAAGTAAGAAAGCAGTAACGGACCGGTTCTCGAGCTGCCTGCAAGTAAGCTAAGTAAAGTAAAGTAAAGTAAAGTAAGTAAGTAAGTGAGGAAAAGCAAAAAGCGGCATCTCTGGAATCGGGTCGTTACAACATGAAACATGACGATTTCTAGAAATGGAATACCAGTCTTCGGGCCTCCCCCCTTATTAAGAGACTACTACAAATCTGTGACATCTTGGAAATAAAATTGGGATCTAAGGAGAGTGCTTTCATTAAGCTCGAGGCCATGAACTCAAGCTATAACAACAAAGGTCTCTTAGAGATCTACGATTTCTTTAGTCCTTCAGCCACCATCAAGCCTTGCTACAAGGTCATCTGGGCATCTGGCCTCACTCCAAAACACTCCTTCATTCTTTGTTTGGCTACCCTTGACCATATCAAGACCAAGGATAGATTGATCTTCGTGGGGATTGAAAACTCATGCTCCTTCTGTGCTGCCTATCCGGAATCAACTTTGCATCTCTCCCATACTTTCCCTTTCTCCTCATCTGTCTAGATAACTATTAAGACTAAATTTGGTTTCACCCAGCACATGTTGTTCCTTGCCAACGCCTTCAAGTAGTTAATTAGAGAAGCAAAAAAGAAAAACTCCAAAAAGGCTTTGACCCTCTTAAATCATCCTCTCTTCAAAAATTTACCATCTTTGGACAGCCGATAGTTCCTGTATTTTTTATGGGAAGTTTGACTACCTTAACTTGGTAATCAAACGAATACAGCTCCATGTAGTAAAACTCATATACTCTCACTATCCACATCTTCTAGCTAGGATTGAATCCCTCTTAGACAACCAACCCCACATCCATGCATAAAACCTTTCTTCTTGACCTTCAGCCCTGATCATCGGTGCAAAGGGTTAGGTATGATTTAAGGTATTGATTCAATATCCTAATGCATAAAACCTTTCATAATGTTTAAATTTGACTTTGTTTTGTAAATGTGACGTGACGAGGACCCAGTGTGTGATTTGCCTACTCCATCTATGCAATCCTTCCAGTTGGTCTTACCTTGATGGGAGATGAGTTTCTGACTTATAGCTTCCTCCCACATGGGCTGCTGTTGAAGTGGAAATGATGTATTTTTCTTGTCTTTTAAATACAGTTTACTTACCAAAGAAAAAAAAAGAAAAGCTCTTAGTCTTCTTGCTACTTACCTCGAAACCTCCTCACATATGTTCTTCAATTATCCTTTCTACTCCTCTATCTGGTTTGTAATCAAGTCTAAATTTGGTTTTTCTCGGAATATGTCCTCCCTTGCCAGCGATTTCAAGTGGTCTATAAGAGAAGCAAAAAAAATACCAAAAGACTTTGACCCTCTGAATCATCTTTTCTTCCACTATTTACCACCGGCCCGTAACTCCCGTATTTTCTAGGAGAAGTTTGTTCATCATGACTTGGTGCTCAAACATATAGAGCTCCATGTAGTCAAACTCTTGTATTCACACTAACCATACCTTCTAGCTAGGATCCAATCCCCCTCGCTCTCCCAATCCTAAATTTACACATAATACCCTCCATTCTGACCTTCCGTCTCCATATCATTTGTTATGTCTTCTAACATTACTATTCTGACCTTGTTTAAATGGTATTACATTATGGAATTGATTTGCGATTTCCTAATGATTTTGTAGTTTGTACTTGTTTGTGCATGTGATATGACGAGGAACCAATTTGTGGCTTCCCTGCTAAATTTATGCAATCCTCCAGCTATAAACTTGGCCTGGTGAGGGATGATTTGCTGACCTGTAGCTTCCTCCCTTTGAGCCTAGGTTCCAGCAAAAAAAGCTGTAAATACTTATTCTTTTGTTTAGTATAATTTAATTACCAAAAAAGAAAGAGCTCTTAGTCAAGTTTTGAGAGTGAGCTCTCTCGTCCAGTGATTTTGGAGTTTTCTAACAAATATTCTAACAAGAGCTTGATGAATCTGCTTTCCTTCAATCTCCTATTGCTTGCTTCTACCCATTGCTCTTCTGCTTGATTTCTTTCACGCTGTTTTTCTCTCGGTTCTATCTCCACCCAAAACTCCATAGACGAAAAACAACAATTTGGAGGTGACCGAAATGTGAGGTTTCAAAACAACAATTTCTGGCTCTGTCCATTTTTTTTTTACTCTGTCCAACAATTGCTGGCGTTGGGAGCTATCACTCCCCTGAAATCAGCTTTGAATCCTGCTTTCTATTTGGCTCTTGAAGAGGAAAACTTTGGACTAGTTGTAGTTGCTGAAATGAGCTGATCTTCTCAGCAATGCCGAAGAAAATTAAGAAGATTATGGATTCTTCCTTGCTGCTGGCATCAACCTTACTAGACTGCCCATCAAACTGGCCAGAATGCCCCCCTCTTTTAATTATAGAATATGGTTCGCTTGAGAAAATTCCACTTACTATGCAGGAAACCTTTGGAAGCAATGCAAATTTATCAAAAAATTTGGGTTTATCTGATACCAAAATCCCCCTTGTTCCTAAATCTGTTCACGTTGCCCGTAAGCTATTTCATAAAACTCCCTAAAGAGAAACCGAGCCAAACACCTTAAGAGTTTCCTTCTCCTATGCAGATATTGTAAAGAATAGCTGCAATCTTGTGCAAGGACACCAACTATCCTCCAATCCCATGGAGGAAAAAGCCATCCAAATCTCTGAAACAAAAATCCTAGATGTTAAAGACATTATGACATGCTTTGGTTTTATACTTCCCAACCCGGGAAAGAGGGTCTTAAGAGCCTCATAGGTTTTTGTAAAGAGTCGGTAAAAGCCATCCCAAACACAAATGGATGGATTCCTTTATCTTCAAATCTGATCTTGATTGTGAAAAGGCCTTAAGTGAAGGCCATTACTTGGTCTATGGCCAATCTCTCCTACTTAAGGAAATTCCTAAATGGTTTAACTTTGGAGACAATGAAATCAAATCATTCCCATATGGGTAACATTCCATAACCTCCACCTTGAGTATTAGAGTGAGAAGATCATAAGTTGGAGAGATCCCCTCACTAAAACCTTAGGTGAAGTGGATGTTTCAAAATAGCTTGTTGGGGAAGTCAAACTCATTGAACCACATGAAAAACCATTCTCTCAATCAATCTCCTATGAAACCAAACCAGAATACTACTCCTACTACTTAACCATTGGGCATAAATCCTCTAGCTGAAAATCCTGAGTTGTGGCTAAGGCCCCTTCACTCCCCAAACCTTCTCCACCAGTCCACACTCCTGAAAAGAATGGACCTACTCAGACCACCTCAGCTGCAACAATAAAGAAGATCATCTCACCCCCCATCAGCTCGTCAATACCTCCCTTCCTCATCCTACTCCAGATAATGCTCTCCTGAACTACCTTCCAACCCTCTTGATTTGATAGATATTGGCTCACATGACACAGTAGTTGCCCTCGGTCCCCCTTCTGATCCAGGGATTGAGAACTTAGAAAAAAAGAGTGGCAAGGAAAATTGGAGAAATAATCTTGTGGGTTCCCCCCCTTCCATTTCCATGATCTTGTCCACCTGGAACATTAGGGGTTTCAATCCACCCCTAAAACAGGATGAGGTCATCCACCTCATCAAAACCTTTAGAATAGATGCAATCGGTCTACTTGAACTAAAGACCTCACCTGAAAAAATATTTAGCTTTGTCACTAAAAGGCTTCGTGGTTCAAAATTTGTAACAAATTTCCATCTTCACCGTAGTAGGGGTATTGATATTTTTTGTAACTCAGAAAAAGTAGTGTCTCTTGGACTCCCAAACCCAAGTCAACCACTCTATCATCAAATGCAAAGTCATCAAATGCAAAGTTAGCAGATTTTCCATCTTTGCCTCCTTTTTCTATGGCCTTCACTCAATTATGGAAAGACGAGGCTTATGGATCAATCTGTTTAAAGCTAAGTCGTCCCCTACCAAGCCTTGGTCAATCATGGGGGATTTCAACGCGGTCCTCTCTCAGAAAGATTTCAAAAGCGATGTCCAAGTCTCTAATAAGAAAATGAATGATTTCAAAGAATGTTGCCCGACCTTGGGGCTTAATAAGGTCCTTCCCTCCTATGACAATTTCTTCACTTTGTCTAATAGCACGGTCTTGGCCAAACTCGACAAAGCCCTTGTTGATAATGACTACCTGTTAAATTGCCCGCATGTAGAGGCCTAATTTCTTCCTCCGAGTCTCTCTAACATATACCCTATATTGTGTCCACTCAAAATGCTAACCCTCGCTGTAAAGTTTTGTGGAAATTTAGCAACATGTAGACTGATCATTATTATCTTGACATTGCCAATTCTTAGAAGAAACTAGCTCATGGCACCCACCAATTCATTATTCGATCAAAGCTCAAAAGCCTAAAAAATGGCCCAAAAAGGCATAGTGATATCCATTTCTCTCACATCTCTGCCAGAGCTAGGAAATCTAAGAAAGAACTGAAAAAGGCCCAAGCTATTTTCCTATCGCATTCCTCTAGTCATGAATCTTTCCTCACCGTCTTAGACGTTAGGAGTAGTATGACTCAATTACGCAAAGTAGAAAAGTGTTTCTACCAGCAGAAGGCAAAATGCAAATACCTACTTTAGAGTAATAAACCAATAAAATTCCTTCACTCTCTAGTCAAAAGAAATGAGAAGCAAAACTTCATAACTTCCCTCCCAAAACCACATGGTTCATCTACCTCTTCTTCAACCCAAGTTTTGGAAGAGCTGATTAGTTACTTCAAAACTTTATTAGGAGTTCCAAACTGTACCACTCCCCTGGATTAAAATTTCATCAAGATGTGTTCACTAATCTCTTTGGAAATCAATGATCAAGCCAACCGACCCAGCAAAATTTTTAGCGACCTTCTACGTATTGACAATGATAAAGCCTTAGGCCCAAATGATACACATCAAAATTTTTCAAAAAAACATAGGATATCACTGGCAATGCTTTTGTAAGAGCGGTTAAGGAATTCTTTGCCTCTAGTTGCCTGCTAAAGCAGTAGAACCATGCAATAATTGCTTTAGTACCCAAAATGAGTCATGCCCCTGAAACAAAAGTTAGGCCCATTTCCTGCTATAATATTTTTTACAAATTCATTGCCAAAATCATAACCAATAGGTTGTCATTTACCCTTGACTCTATCATTGACCCTACTCAAGCTGCCATCATCAAAGGTAGAAATATGATCTATAACATCCACCTTATGCAACAACTCATTGGGAAATACAACACTAAGCGAGTATCCCCTAGATGTTTCATCAAAATCAATCTTTGGAAAGCTTTCTATTTTGTCTGTTGGACTTTCCTTGAAAACATCCTTCTACCTCTAGGTTTCCCCCTACCTTTGTAGCTTGGATTGTCAAATGCGTTTGAACCGCTTCCTAGTCAATCTCGATCAATGGCAGACTTCCTGGGTTTTTCATGGTAGCCAATGGCCAAACGCAAGGTGACCCACTATCTCTATATCTCTTCATCATTTGCCTCCAATACTTGTCAAGGCTCATACATACTAGGCTTCCCAATTCTGGATTTAACTTTCATCCTATGTGTAAACCTTTAGGCCTTACATATCTAGCCTTTGCTGATGACTTCCTTATTCTTTTTAGGTGGGATCAAATCTTTGTCAAATTTATACTCTCGTGCCTTGCAAAATTCAGTAAGGTCTCTGGCCTTTGGACGAACTTTCTCAATTCTAACATTTACTCCAAAGACACTAAAGATCATGATCTTTGAGAAATCCTCTACTCCACCAACATTGAATTTTGCAAAATGCCTTTCTGTTATCTTTGCATTCCCCTACCTGAAAAGAACCTTAACATAAACAATTATGATAGCCTTATCCGTAAGCTCAAAAATTATGTCGATAGTTGGAGTGTTGTCACTCTCTCCTATACCAGAAGAGCGAGCTTATCAAATCTATCTTTCAAGGGGTTGCATTGTTTTAGATCTCAATATTTAATTTGAAAACCTCCATTCGCCTTAAGATCGCTCAAATTTGCAAAACTTTTTCTTTCTGGTCAAGTACTTGCCTTCGTAAAAAAGGGGTTCTTCGCTTCCATGAACTTGAGTCATCGAAGCAAATAGCCAAAGAGAATCTCACAGCATAGAAACTTGGATCCCATAACAAAACTCCCGAAATTTTGATGACAAGTTTTATCATTCTTACCTAGTTATTAAATGCATAGAATTGCATGTCTTCAAACTCTTTTATTCCCATTATCCACCACTCCTTTGTAGGATCAAAACTAGTTTAGATTCTCATCCTAACAAGACTCATTAGCCTCTGTTTCTACTAGACCCCATCCCCCAGCTCACTTACTCAAGCGTTTAGTAAGTATCGTTGTGAGATTCTTCTTTGCTAGTATTTTCTTTATCTTGCAGGTGCCATTGTGATTTTGTTTTGTAATACTTTTGGGAACCGGTTTGTGGTTCCATGTTGGATATGCTCCTTGTTCATGTCGGTGCAAGTGATGAATTGAGGTGCTAATCTGTGGCTTCCATTTTTCATCAGTGTCTCTCTTTTTCCTAACTTTGGCTCTTCGCTTGGATGAGTTGTTGACTTGTAGCTACCTCCCCTTGCACTGAGGTTCTTGTAGAAAAATTATAAATCCTTATTTGTTTAATATAAATTTACTTACCAAAAAAAAGAGCTCTCAGTTAGTCGATCTTTACTATGTCTAGACCTGGTAAGCTTCCCCGTGTTAAGTCCAATCAAGCTGCATGCTCCACTCCTGGTGGTGTCCTTTTGCCATTTTTGTTAAATTTCAGCCTTGCGACCATACTCCCCCCCATAAATTAAAGACTTTGATTTCTCAGAAGGAGACAACAATTTTCTACAAGCAACATTCATTGATCCTTAGTCAGCATCGTTTATGTTTGAGACTAGGATGGTATCTGATAGTCCCAAGAAGCTAGGCGAATCTATCACACTGTTGAAATTAACTCTAACAAGCTACGACACCTATTTTCTTTTCGGCTCTTGAAGAAGAAAATTTTAGACTTGTACTAGTTGCTAAAGTGAGCTGCTCTTGTTAGCAATGCCAAAGAAAGTTAAGAAGATCTCGGCTTCCTCCCTCCTGCTGGTATTGTCCGTGCGATAATTGCTGAATTGTCTAGGTAAAATTTGTAGGACCGGTTTAAGTATAATAACTATGTGATTTGTTTANGGGTGGTGAATTAGGTTAATTACAATTTTTCGTAAGTTCAATGACTTAACTATAATAACTATGTGAATTGTTTATCGATTCAAAAAGGCAAGCACAATCAACAAAAATAAAGAGTTGAGAGAGAGATTTTGACACTGATATGTTATCGGGGTTCGGCCAACAACTGCCTACGTCCGCACTTCAATCCAACCTTTACAACTTGACTCTTCTTTCTCAGAGGCATCACCTTCTTTTGACTCTCCTTTCTTAGAGGCAACACCCCTTTTCAAGTTCGCTCAAAAGTATTTTTACAAGAATTTGCAGTTTCTAAACCGACTCTCTCAATCACAAGATGAATAATTAAAAATAGATACAAGAGATGAGAGAGTAAAATAGCTCAAGAATGATTTTGGCATCGTTTCGGCGTGTTTTTCTCTCTAGGAAATTGGCTGCTCCAATTGGCTTCTCATCAACTATTTATAATTTTTGCAGCCAATGAAGCTTGAATAGTCGACACATGTATGGGAGCGGTAGACATCAATATAGCTGTTTAGACTCATAAGGAAATAGCCATTGAAAGTTTTTCTCTGTAGTTAATCCTGAGCGATCGACATATTTGTGAAGCGATCGACATAAGTATAGCCATTTAGACTCATCAAGAAATAGCTGTTTATGTCAACTGCAGCACCTTCAAAGGCTAATCAACTATAACATGCCTTGAGCGGTCAACATAAGTCTTGAGCGGTCGACATAAGGTCTGTCTCTGGAACTTCGGGGGTTGACATAAGTATTGAGCGGTCGCCACAAGTTTTGTCTCTCAAAATTTGGCGGTTGCCACAAGTGATCATCCGTCGACATTTAACATGCATCTGACCATATAGCGGTCAAAATAAGATGGAAGGGGTCGACACACGATCCATCCATGGAATTGTATCGGTCGACATAATATGTAAGCGGTCGACACACGATTTGTGTCTATAATTTTGGAGGTCGACACAAGTGATCATTGGTCGACATATCCTTTGAAAAACTGACGTAATTCTGCAACACTCGACCAACTTGTTAGACATTAATTATACCCTTCAACAAGGGTATTTCACATGAGAGATTAAGTCTATTGAGATACATTACGCATAATTCAATTTAGCTTTCATACATAGTTGATCAATAAAACACATAAACGATAATTATCATAAAAAATAGTTATTTACTTTAAACACCTTTAAAGCCAACAAGTGCTGCCAAACTTCCAAGGCTCGGATAACCACATAGAATTCCTTGTCATACGTTGAATAATTCAAGGTAGCACCCTTAAGCTTCTCACTAAAATAAGCTAGGGGTCTCCCTTCTTGCATAAGAACCGCACCAATTCTCATTCTGGAGGCATCACACTCCAATTCAAAAACCTTGAGGAAATCAGGAAACATGAGCACCAGTGCTTCACAAAGCTTGAGCTTGATTAACTCAAAGCTTTCTTGATAACTCGAGGTCCAAAAAACTCACTTCCCTTTTTGGTGCAATCGGTCAAGGGGGCCACAATGGAGCTAAACCCTTGAAGGAACTTCCGATAAAAAGAAGCAAGCTCAGGGAAACTCCTTACATCCGAAACACTCTTAGGAGTTGGCCATTCCCAAATTGCTTCAATCTTAACATCATCTACTTCCATACTATCCTTAGTAATAATAAACCCTAAGAAATGGATCCGTTCTTGCACAAAAGAACACTTCTTGAAATAGCATAGAGAGTTTCAAATAATAATTTAAGATGTCCAAGATGAGTATGAAAATCCGCACTATATACCAAGATATCATCAAAATAAACCACTATAAACTTGCCCAAGAAATCTTTAAGCACTAAATGCACAAGTCTCATAAACGTGCTAGGGGCATTAGATAGCCCAAAAGCCATTACTAACCATTCGAAAAGACCATACTTGATCTTGAAAGCTGTCTTCCATTCGTCCCTATCCTTCATTCAGATTTTATGATAACCGCTCTTTAAGTCAACCTTGGAGAAATAAGTTGCCCCACTAAGCTCATCCAACATGTCTTTGAGCCAGGAATCAAGAACCGGTATTTGATTGTGATTTGATTTATGGCTCGGCTATCCACACACATCCAGAAGCTACCATCCTTCTTTGGGACCAATAGGGCTGGTACGGCACAAGGACTCAATGATTCCCGAATGTAGCCCTTGTCTAGGAGCTCTTGCACTTGCCTTTGAAGCTCCTTGGCTTATTCGGGATTCTACCTATAAGATGGCTGATTAGGAAGCACCACTCCCCGTTGTAGATTGATTTGGTGCTCGATACCTCTAAGGGGTGACAATCCTTGTGGCAATTCTTCGAGAAAAACGTCTTGGAACTCCTCTAGAAGTGTTAGGACCTCCTTAGAACCTGATTCAATTTCCTCCATCCTCTCTCGAAACATTAGCATCACAATCGACCCTCCTTCAAAAATAGACTTCAACAATTCTTTCTTAGATATGAAAAAGTTGGATTTAGTCATACCTTCCTTCCTTGCGGTCTTATCTTTAGCAATTTGATCTGGGCCAAGGGGAGCTAGCTTGATTGCCCTCCTTCAAACTTGAAGGAGTAGTGATTGGTATACCCGTCATGAAGGACCCACCGATCATATTGCCACGGCCTTCCAGACAAAATGTGGCTTGCACTCATCGGCACCACATCACAAAGCACTTTATCTTTGTATCCACCAATTGAAAACTCCAAGTTAACTTGTTTGGTTACCTTGGTGTCTTCTTTATCATTCAACCATCTCAACTTGTAATGGTTCAGGTGCAACATAGTCTCAAGCCCCAATTTCTCCACAAGATCCCGAGATGCTACATTTGTACAACTCCCACCATCTATGATAAGAGAGCATACCTTCCCGTGAATAAGGCACTATGGAATATGTTCTCACTTTGGAAATCTTCACTTCGAACTTGGGAGGATAGCACTCTTTGGATCACCATCAAAAGGGGTCCCTCTTGAGCATGGAAAATCTCCTCCTTGGGTTCTTGCTCCTCTCAAGCTTCTTCCAGCACTTCATCCTCTCTCACCACTTCACTGGTGTCCTCCCTAAGATTCATGACTCTCTTGTTTGGACATTGAGAGGCAATCTGGCCTAAGCCAAGACATCCGAAAAATTCGATCACTCTTGCTTGAGGCCAATTACTTTCATTAATAGGTTTCCCATCGCCTTCTTTCTTTTGGACCAAAGACTTCACAAAAGAGGGTTTCTCCTTGA
This sequence comes from Begonia fuchsioides, assembly GCA_003255005.1. Classification (NCBI taxonomy): domain Eukaryota; kingdom Viridiplantae; phylum Streptophyta; class Magnoliopsida; order Cucurbitales; family Begoniaceae; genus Begonia; species Begonia fuchsioides. Next base: position 144,876 of record QAOC01042277.1, on the reverse strand, counting down.
CCTTAGAAAAAGGTTTGTAGGGAGGGCCGGTCTTGGGAGCAAATCAGTTTGCCACCCCCTTTCCCTTTCTCTTCACTTGCCTCTCCACTATATCTCCAATCTCCTTGTTTAAGCCTCGCAAAAATCTTGCTAAGCCTCACAAAAATCTTGCAATGATTTGCTCCTCGAGTTAATCTAGGTCACACCGAATCGTAAGTGTTTCAAATTTGGTCAAATACTCCTACACCAAGAGGCTTCCTCGTTTCAATGATTGGAGTTGGAGGAAGATTTCTTGCTTGTAGTGGCTCAGGACAAACCCCTTTCTCATGAAGAGTTTCATGGCCCTCCAAGTAGGAATATCATCCTCACCATCACGCCTCCTTTGGGCTTTCAAACTATCCCACCATAAGCTAGCTGTTACGACCCTTACTTTTCTTACGTAGAAAATACATCATGTAAAAAGTTTCTTTCTAAAATTTCGTTCCACATTATTAATTTAAAATCATAGTGGAAGCGTACAATATTTACATACTTACTCTTCAATATCAAAACATATATTATTTTACATCATATAGGACTTTAACAAAACCAAACTTTTAGTATTATATGTTTACAAAGAACATAAAAAAAATATAGTTTTCAAAAATATATACTCCATTTGTACATAACTATTACATAAGAAAAACATGAGCCGCCCACCGGTCGTCTTCAAGCTGAGCTCAACTTTTGCCTGGACGTACTCCATCCGTCATGCTATCTCTACAGCAAGCATGGAGAGTCATTCCCCTCAATCTCATCTTCCTCACCTACATTACAAAGCTTAAACTATGAGCCTAAGGCTCAGTAAGTAAAATGAAATGTTTCCTACATGATCTACATACACATGCCATGTCTTAAATCAATGCAAATTCATTTCGTTTCGTTTCTTTTATAACTTAACTTTCATTTACATGAGTTAGTGGAATAAGATCTAGAGAGGAAGGCACATAAGGCCCCATACCACCCTTATCTCGGCACCCTGCCCCTTTAATCCAACTCTAGGTAAAGAGAATAGACTTTTGATGCCCTTAGGTCGGCAGCCTATCTCAAGGGATGAGAAGACGTCTTAGGTCACGCCTAACTCATCACCGCCTGTCCACGTAACCATTTACATACATACATAACATTCTTGCTTAATTGATCTTTACGTTATAACATGCATGGATGAAGATTGTGTCCCATACCACTCTCATCATCCGTTGGGTGACATTTTGAAAACATGCTCAAAACATTTTCGTATCGTTTTGAAAAATATGATGCATGAATGTAATGCTTGATGACATAACTTAATACGTGCATAACTTAGATGCTTAACATAAAAACAATCAACATAACGCATTCGTCACCAAAGGTAAGTCCATGACCTCTATTAACTATTTTTCGTTCTTAAGATACTTAAGTGATATGTACATACTAGCAATCACAATTCAATAGCAAACATACACCAATCAACCCCATATTATTGGGTCGGTGCACGGTGTGATGCACCCCAAAACAGCATACAATATATCTTAAGTTTTATCTAACTTACAATACCTAACAACCTCTTTGTAATGTAGTCCCTCAAAGGGCCATTCACAAGCATGAGTTACTTACTTGATCTCCTTAGCTTATGATCACTATTCTGAGTCCTTAAGGTTCCAATGAGCTTGCTTATATACCTTAAAATTTCAAAATGAAACAGTATAAGCAAAACCCGAAATACCCCCTTTTTACCAGAAACTTGCAGCATCCATAACCTGAGCTATAGAACTCTGATAAAAACACTTAAGGTACCAATTTAATCCTTAAGATGTCTACTCTATTTTCTTAGAAGACGTCGTGATCAGATGCTTAATTAAAGACATCATAAATTCTACATCTCTGAAATCGGGTATGACATGACCCTTTTGTGCATACCCGGTTTTTACATCAATTTCCGACATACACAACTTTTGCTACACTAGGCTGATAGATATAAAAAAAATACTAATATCAACCTTATATTGTTAGCTACAATTCATTAGAAGACGTCGAGACCAAATTTTAACTTATAAGTCTTGTACCAATCTCATTTCCAAAATCGGGCAGAATGCCCTAAAACATGTATATTCATGAAATTTCCTTGACTATTTCATGCATTCAAACAATAAAACGTCCACTCCATCCATTATAACTCATTTCAACCCATAAGTGAGCATTAGAGACGTGGTTAGGATGATTCTTACCTCAAAAGATTCGGATTGAAGAGTAGAACACTTTACTCCGAAAGGTTGAGGGTCAAATCACACTTCTTCTAACTCTAATCTCACCCTCTTCTACTAAAACCCTAAAGCCCTTTCTTCACTCGAGAGAATTCAGAAAGGAGAGAGAGATTGTCGTGCATAATGACCTGAAGGCTGAACTTTTGTCTTGAGGTGGAAGGTGAAGAGTCACCACGAGGTGGCACCTAAGCACGAGGTGTCAACTTAAATCTCTTAAATATTTCATAACTTTTTCACCACAACTCCTATTGAGTTGTTTAACCTATCAGTATTCTCATTTTTATGTCTTCTACAATTTCTTAGAAGATTTCTTTGTCAATTAAGCTCATTTTTCACATGATAAAATGGGAAAACTGAAACTACCTCGTTATCGATCTTCAACCCGGTGGTTGTTACCAATTGTAAGTTTCCAAAATTCATAACTTTCTCTAGAAATCTCCAAATCGAGTAATTTTTGTTGCTATAGTTCCATCAACTAATTTACTTAATTTCATTAGACGGACTTAAACTCATTTAAAGAACTTATCTCTTCTAAAATCAGATAACTTTGTTCATCATTTAACATTGATAGGACTTACAGTACTTGGAAAAAGTCGGGTGTTACACTAGCATACCCGGTTAACTCCAAAGAAACAAATTGTAACTTCAACCGTTCTGAATAGTTATAGCAATCAAATACTTTATCTACTTTTTCAACCCAATCAAGGAATGCATCACCATTGCAGGAACCATTGAAGGGTATAATGGTTACCTTGATATTTCTCATTTCATCTTCACGGGTAGGTTGGTCATTGTAACTGAACTCTTCATCGGAGTCATCGGTTGCTTGATGCCATGGCCTCCTCATGTTACTCCCTGGTCTCCTCCATGGAGTAGGGGTTGGAGGGGGCCTCATTCGAGGGAAAGATGCCTCCAGCCTTTGGAATACCATCTCAAACTTCTTATGGATCTCATCGAGTTATCCTCGTATGCTTGACTCAGGAACTTCTCGGTTAGGGGTTACCGGAGGTAGATTTTGTGGTGGAATATGGACTCGGTTGGGGTTGTGGTTTGCTCCACTTCGAGTCATCATGCTTTAACTCTACAAACTAGCAAAAATACTAGAAAAGTGGAACGGTGGGAAAGGTGAATAAAATGGACTTCGGGTGAGAAAGAAAGGAATAAATGGGCTGGAAATGGGTGAAATTAAGGAAGGGAGTTCTCAGGTTGCATACAGAAATTGTGATCGAGATTTGGAGGGGTAGTTTGTGGATGAGAGAAGAGCTTAACCAAAAAAAAAAGGGTAAAAGGTTTGAGGAATCACAAGTTGTACAGAGGGGAGTTTCGGGTGCCCAAAAAGGTGGCTATCAGAGAAGGAATGGGGGTTGGTCGGAAAATGAGAAGTAACCGGAGATGGAGATGAGCTAATGTGGATTACACGCTTATCCTAAGACCACGGGAGAGTGGCTGAAGATGTGTAGCATGGCCTAGCTTACCCTAGCTCGGAAGGGAAGGCAAAACCTTGAAGGATCGCTCTCGGGTCGCCGGATATTACTCACCAGAGAAGCTGAGTCTTGGAGGTCGGAAACCGGCCAAGAAGAAAATGCAAAAGCACTATTTTAGATTAAAATTCAACTGCGTACAAAGCTCGGTGATGAGGGAGTTTTAATCTCCTTCACATGGGAGAAAAGAGCCTTAATCGGATAGCACAAAAGTGCTTACTCGATTTGGTGTTGCACAAAAAGAAAGATGGGAAGACCACCCAACATATACTTGATTTAGGGGAGACAAAGGGGAGGTGGTCCCCAAATTTTGTTCCCCTTCCATCGGCTGCCAACTAAAACTCCCAAAAAATACAAACCCATGAAAAAGCTAAAACACACTCCAAACCCATGAAAACCCACACCAAACCCATGCAAAACACACAAAACCCTAAATAATTGTTTATGCAAATTTAAAAAGGAAATAAATGAAGCTAGAAAAAGGGAAGGCCGGTCGGGTTTGCGCCATGCTCCATGGGGCCTGATCTATGCCCAACCTATGCCCGACCTAGACCCAGAATGTACCCGGGTTTCCTTCCTCCCTTGCTTCGGCTTTGCACTTTCTTCCGAGGTGTTCCAAGCTCGAAGGTGTCTCGATCTCGACCTCCTTCTCCAAGACTTCCCAAGTGAGAAGATATTTTGGTTGCTCCAAGTCTTTCAGGGTTGGTTCCTCCATAGTTATTCTGTGTTCAAAATTTCCTACAAAAAAGATAAATTGATTAGAAAACTCCTTAGCTCGAGCTCGGGTGATTGCTCCTGAAGGTGTGGCATCCCGTGGCATGTGACCTGAACTATGAACCTAGAATCGTGAACCCTAAACCTCACCCCTAGAACCCTGAACCTTGGAGTCTTAAACAAATAACCATGAACCCTAAAACCATGAACCCTAGATTACTAAAATAGTCAAACCCTGAACTTTGAACCTTTAACCTTGAACCCTGATTCATGTAACCCTAAAACCTTTGAACTCTGAATCCTAGAACCCTCAACTTGGAAATCCTAAACCTTGAACCCGAACCCTAGAACCATTAAACAATAAACCTAAACATTTAAATCAAGAACCCTGTAACTATTCTAAATCATGAACCCCAAGAACACTAAACATTGGAACCTTATACAATAAAAAGTGGAACCCTAGAACTCTAAAACCCTAAAACACTGAACCATGAACCCTGAACCCTAAAACCCAGGCCTTAAAACCTGCAACCAAACCCAAAACCCTAGAAAATTTAACCCTAGAACCTTGAAACCTAATTCTAGAATCCTAAAATTTGGAAGCCTAAATTCTGAACATAGAAACCTGGAACCTAGAACCTCGAACCTTGAACCAAGAACCAAGAACCTCTAAACCTCGAACTCTAATCCTTAAAACCCAGAAACCTTGAACCCTAAACCCTGGAACCCTAGAACCCTAGAATCATTAACCCTCACCGTTAAACCCTAGAACGCTTGAACCCTGATTCCTAAACACTAAACCTAGAAACCTAGAACCCTAAACATTAAACCATTAACCATCAAACCCTAAACCCTCAAACCCTAAAACCTTGAACCTTAGAGCTCTAGACCTTGAATCCTGGAAACTCAGAACCCTGGACTCCTGAACCTTGAAACACTGAACCTTGGACCTTGGGACCATAGAACCTTACCCTGGAAGTCAGAACCTTACACCATGGAACACTGAACCTTAGAACCCTGAACCCTAAAACCTAAACCCTGTAACACATGAACCTTGAAACCTGGAACTTCAGAACCCTAATACTAGAACCATCATCCATGAAACCCATAAACCATAAACCCAAAACCTCAAACCCAAGAACTCTAGAACCCTTAACCTTAGACCCATTGATGTGCAACCGGAGCACATCATGGAGCACATCACGGCCACGGACATGACCCCGACGAGCACAGGTGATTTTTCTAACTTAGTTGCTCATTTTGCAGGTCTCGTAGCCTTGGACATACCATTCGAGCATGATCGGGAACGGCCCAAGCACTCCGTTACGTGGTGCTCGGCCATTCCCGGCCCCAACGCGTACACAGGGCCATGTCTGACCGTACCCAGACACGGGGCACCCAGCAGCCCGGCCCGCGACCCAGCCGAGACCCATGACGCACCCGGCAGCCCGGCCCATGACGCAAACGAGGCTTGTGACCGAGATCCGCCCGGCGCCCAACGGGCGCCCCACGACCACGACCCGACGACCCCGGTCATCGGCCCCGCCAAAGTCCACTAGGGCTTCGGCCCAGCGGAGCACGTGACCGACATGGGTGAACGCACGGTCCAAACCATTTGGATCGAGTGTTCAACCAGGGGCCCTATTTTCGGTCACGCTTAGAAGATTTCCTTTCAGCAAGCATTTAGCCTTAGAAGAGGAAGGAAAGCCAGCCCAAGAGGAAGAGAACTCAACGCTCAAGCGAAAGCTCATGGAAGACCATCATGGCCGATCATTGACCGACCCACGGTGAAGCCTCGACCCACCTACGGCCTATTCAAAGACTTAGCCAAATTCTATCAGCCAAACTTACTTAATCTTTAAGTATTTTGGTTATTTGGTTAAGAAAAGGAAGAGGATCACATTGGCACGAGCAGATCTGCATGATGACCGTAGATCACCCATCGGACGCGCGAGCATGGCCGATCAGCGAACCACCAGCGAACCACAAGGGATTTTTATGCACCAAATCCATGGAGCAGGTGTTAAATCTTCAAAGGATCTTTAATCAACAGATTTCCTCAACAAACGCACGGATCCCTTGAAGCTCGCTCGTGCCCGACCGCCGGCTTGGCCCATTTAGACGTGCCCACGCACACGCTCGAGTCATCATCGGTCCATCCAAGAACAAGACCGTGCGCAACCTTATGTTGACCACCGAGAAGACTTTAGAAGCCCCGGATCCAGATTGGCTCAAGCCAATCTCTCAATCGCTCGGAGCTCCGTCCACCCGACGCACCCTCTCGGTCAACCTTCGCACACACTCGGTCAACCATCAAACCGACCATGCCATTCCTAAGTGAACTAAGCCTAAAGTCAACCGAAGGCTTCCAAAACTAATCCAAGGCGTTGAAGACATCAATGGACTTAGCTTAAATTTCTTAGTTTCGTTACTTTACGTTTTTGCTTATTTAAGTGTAACACTTACACTATTTTCGATAGAGTGAATTTTTAGATAAAAATTGTGCATTGCACCTTCTTCCTGAAAGGCTTGAAGCTCTCTCCGACGAATACTTCTCCGGTGAGTCACATCCGGCTGAGACCGTCAACCCTTTGCACGTACGTTCGGTGAGTCATATCCGAGTGCGGGCGAGTCAGGTATTCAAATTGTCCATTCATCTATACCCAAAAACTCTAAAGAGTCCACCCACCCCACCGAGCGATCAACCTTTTACTTTCCATTGTCCGATTTCACCCATATTCGCATCCACCGAGCCATTCTAGTATTCAACCGAGCCATCCCACTTTCCAAACGACCAACATCCCTTATTTCCATCACAATACGCTTCCGTAACCCAACCCCACAATTCGCATGACCAAATTCCCTGTTTGCTATACACGACGTTCATCCGAGCACCGTGTGCGCGCATTCTCCCAACCACGGTGCGCCGACCCCCAAGGAAGGCACATCACCCATGAACCTAAAACCTTTGAACCTTGAACCATGAACCTTGAAACCTGAAGACTAGAACCCTGAAACTCTGAACCCTAAACCACTACACCTTCCTTGAACCCTAAAACCCTTTGAACCCAAAACTCTGAATTTTGAACCCTAAAACCCTTGAACCAAAGAACCTTAAACCCTGAGACTTAGAACCTTGAACCTGGAACCATAGAAGTATGGAACACTAGAACCCTGAACCCTGAACCCTGAACCCTGAACCTTGAATCCTAAACTCTCATTACTGGAACCCTTTAACACAGAACCCTAGAACTTGAATCTAAGAACCCTAAACCCTAAAACTTGAAACGGTTAAATCCTAAACCTAGGATCAAGGAACCTTGAACCCGGGACCATAGAACTCTGAACCTAAACTCTGGAATCGTGAACCCTAGAATCCTGAATCTATAAAGCCCAAACATTTAACCCTTAAACCCTAGAACCTTAAACTTTGAATCCTTGGAACCATGGAACCATGAATCTTGGAACCTTAAAACATGAAACCCTGAACCTAAACCCTGAATCCTGCAACCCTAGAACCCTTAACCCTTAACTCTAGATTAATGGAACCTTGGAACCGTAGAACTATTAAACCTTAGACTGTTGATCCCATACACTATAACTATTTAACCTTAGAACCATAAACCTTGAAACTTTATATCCCTTGAACTGTAGACCCTGAACCTTGAAACTCTAGAACTATGAACTCTAAACCTAGAACTGCTACCCTTTAAATAATGAACCCTAGAACCTTGGAACATTGAACCCTAAACCATGGAACCCTGAACGCTGAACCTTGAAACCTTGAACCTTTGAACCCTTTTCTAGGACTCTAGAACTCGTGAAACCTTAAAACCCTAAACCCTAAGCATTAGGACCCTGAAACTTGTAACCCTTCACTCCCTTGAACTTTGAACCCTAAACACTGAACCCTTAACATGGAACCCAGAACCCTGGAAACCAGAACCCTAAACCATAAATCCTAGAACCTTGAATCCTAGAACCCAGAATCCTATAACCTCGAACCATAGAACCCTAACGCTGAACCCTGAACCTTGGAACCGTAAACATTGAAAGCCTAAACCCTGAACACTGGAGCACTTAAACTTGCACTTAAACTTCAAACCCTGAACCATAAAACTATCAACCCTGAACCCTGAACTTTGGAACCCGAAACTTTGGTAGCTAAATCCTTAACCCGTTAACCCTGAAACCTTGAGCCTTGAACACTGAACCTTGAACCCTGTAACCTTAAACCCTTAACATGACCCTTAACCGTTGACCATAAAACCTTAAACCATGAACCCTAGAACCCTTAATCTTGTACCCAGAGCCCTGACTTATGAAACCTTAAACCTTGGAATGCCAGAAATTAGAACCCTGAATCTTAAAACCATGAGCCCTGAATCATGAAACCTTGAACACTAAGAGTTAAGACCCTGAACCTTTGAACTATGGAACCAATTGAAACCTGAACTCTAAACCCTTGAACCCCAAACCATACACCCTAAAATCCAAACCTAAAACTTTGTAACCTAAAACTATAAATCTTGAACCCTTAACCCTAGAACCCTGTAACCTTGAACATTGAACATTTCAACACTGAACCCTTGACCTTGGAAACTTGAACCCTGAATCATGAACCTTGAACCCTAAACCCAAGAACCCTCAACCTTGGAACCTTGGAACCTAGGAACCTTGAATCCTGAATCCTGAACCTTAGAATTATAAAACCCTAGAACCCTGAACCGTTAAACCTAAACCATAGAACCTTAAACCTTAAACACTAGAACCCTAAATCCTGAACCCTATCACCCTAAAGCCTGAACCCTACAACTTATAATCCTGAACCTGAAAAGTTGATCATGGGAACCCTAGAATCCTAGAACCCTGAACCCTAAAACCCATAACCATGGAACCCTTAATCCTAAAACCCCGAACTCTGAACTCTGGAATTGTGAACCTTGGAAGCCTGAACCCTAAACACTGAACTTTGGAACATTGAAACCTGTGAACCCTAAAACATTTAACATTGAACCCTATACCTTGAAACCCTGAGCCAGGACCCTAAACCATTGAACTCAACACTTGAAACCCTGAACCTTTAAACTATGGAAACCCTTGAAACTCAAACTTTGAACCTAGTAACCCCGAACCTTAAACCCTAAACCCTTAGGGTTCTAACCTAGAACCCTGTAAGCCGAGAATCCTCAACTTTTGAATCATAAACCCTAAACCCTTAACTTTTAACATTGTACCTTGAACCTTAGAACCCTGGAACCTTAAACTCTAAACCTTGGAACACTGAACACTTACCCTTGGAACCTTGAAACCCTTAATCCTTAACCCTGAACCCTGAACCCTGAACCTTGGAAGTGTAAAACCCTATAACCCTTACACCCGTAAACCCTTAAACCTCAACCATGGAACTTTAAACCTTGAACCATAAAACCCTCAATCTAGAACCCTAAACTCTGGAACCCTTAAACTCTGAATCCTAAAAAGTGGGACCTTTGAACCCTAGAATATCGAACCATGAATCCTATAACTTGGGAACCCTAAAACCTTAAACCCTTAAGATTGGAACCTTGCACAATGAACCCTAAACCCTAGAACCTTAAATCTTGGAATCCAAAATCGTAAAATCTAGAACTCTGTAACAATAAACCCTTAAACTTTTAACCCTGAACCCTATACCCTGAACCTTGAAAGCATGGAACCCTAAAACAAGAAACATGAACCCTGAACCTTGATCCTTAAACCGTGAACCCTTGAAAAGTTAACCATGGACCCTTGAACCCTTAGCCCTAAACCCTAAACCCTAGAAGCCTCAGCCTTTGAACCCTGAACCCTAAACCTTGAACCTTGGAACAGTAGAACCCCCCCAAACTCTAAACCTTTAACCCCTGAACCTTAAACCCTAAACAGTGAAACTTGGAGATGTATAATCTTTGAATCTCGAACCTAGAACCCTAAACCCTAAACACTTACATATGAATCCCAAACCCTGTACCTTAGAACCGTAGAACCCCTTGAACCCTGGACTCTAAACCCTAAAACCTTGAACCTTAAAACCTAAAACCTGAAGTTTGGAGCCTTGTAACTTTTGAATCTCAAACCTAGAACCCTAAACCCTAAACACTTAACTATAAATCCTAAACCTTGACCTTGGAACCCTGAACTCTCAACCCTGAACTATTAACCCTAAAACCCTCAACCTTAAAGCCCAAATCCTAAACCATGGAATCTTGTAACCTTGGAATCTTAAACCTAGAATCCTTAACACTGAACCTTTAACTCTGAACCCATAACCCTGGAACACTTAAGCCTTGACCCTCATACCCTAAACCGCGAACCCTCAATCTTGAACCATGAATTATGATCCTTAGAACCTTTAACCTTAAAACCTTAGCCTGAACAGTGGAACCGTGAAACCAAAGACCTGGATCCTTAGAACCCGAGAAACTTTAAATCCTAACCCCTAAAATTAAGAACCTATTCCCTATAACCTTGATCCTAAAACCATAGAACCTTGAATCCTAAACTCTCAACCTTGGAACCCTTAAACTTTTTAACAATAAAACCCTTAACCTTAGAACTTTGAACCCTTAACCCTGGAAAAGGGAAATTTGGAACACTAGAATTCAACCCTAATCTCTTAACCCTTGAACCCTAGAACCCATGAATCTAGAAACCCTAGGACTCTGGTTTAAAGCCTTAATCCCTGAACCCTGGATTGACCTTAAACCCTCAACCTTAATCTGTTGAACCATAGACCTTGAACTTGGAAACCCTAGGACCATGAACCCTGAACCCTGAATCATGAATCATGAACACCGAACCCTAAATCCTTGGTACCCTAAACCGTAGACCCTGGTAACCTCTGGAACCCTAGAACTTTGATCCTAAACCTTTGAACCATGAACCCTGAAACCCTAAACCCTTGAACCATGAACCCTAAACCCTAGAATCCTGAATCCTAGAACCCTTAACCATAGATCCCATATCCCTAGAACACTAAACCTTGACTCATGAACCCTGAAAAATGTGAACCTTGGAAGCCTAAACCCTGAACTGTAGAAGCTTGAACCCTAGACCCTCAACATTGAACCATGAACCCTGAACCCCAGAACCCTAGATTCTTGGAATCCTTAACTGGGAACTCTAGAGCCCTGGAACCTTTAACCTCACCCTTAACTCTTGAACCTTGTAACCATAAACCTTGAACCCTAGAACACTTAACCCTTGACCAAGGAATCCTTGAACCCTAGAATCCTTGAACCCTTAAACCATGAACCTTTAACCTTGAATCCCAAACCCTTTACACTGAACACTAAACATTAAAAAAACAAACCTTCAAACCCTAAAACCCCTTAAACCCTAAACCATTGAACCTAAAATCCTGAACCCTCAACCTTGAATCCTAGAACGCTACAACATTGGACTCTAAACTATGAAACACTTAACCCTAGACAAAAAAACCCTAGAACCATTAAAACCCCAAACTCTAAACCCTTTAGCTCGGAACCCTAAACCTTGGAACCCTAAACATTTAAACCCTTAACCCGGAACTCTGGAACCCTAAAACCTTGGATTTTGAACCTAGAAACCTTATACTCTGAACTCTAGAACCCTCAACCTTGAATCTTAAACCCTAGAAACCTATAAAATTTGAACCTTGAACCTAAGAACCGTGAACCCGTGAACTCTAAATCTTGAACCCTTGTTTCCTCAACGTTGGAAAAGCTTGAACATTGAACCTTTAACCTTGAACCTTGAACCTTGAATCTTGAACCCTAAACCCTAAACCTTTAAATCCTAGAACCCTTACCATGAACCTTGATCCTGAAGATTGATTCAAGGTTCAAGGTCCAAGATTCATGGTTAAAGGTTTGAGGGTTTCTATGGTTCAAAGATTCAAGATTCAAGGGTTCAAGGTTCAATATTCAAGGTTTAAGTGTTTTAGGGTGCATGGTTTAAAGTTTTGTGTTCAAGGGTTATAGGGTACAAGCTCTAGAGTTCAATTTTCATGGTCCAAGTTTATGTTTTTAGGGTCCAAGGTCCATGGTTCAGGGTTCTAGGGTTTAGGGTTCTCAGGGTTATGAGTTTAGGGTTCTCAGGGTTATGAGTTTAGGATTCTAAGGTTCCATGGTTAATAGTTTAGGGTTCTAGGTTTAGGGTTTAGAGTTCAAGGCTTAGAGTTCAGGGTTAAGGGTTTAGGGTTCAGGGTTTGGGATTTCCAAGTTAATTGTTCTAGGGTTTAGGGTTCAAGAATCTATGGTTGAAGGCTTCCAGGGTTCAAGGTTTAGGCTTTAAAGGTTAGGGTTCTAAGGTTTAGGGTTTTTATTTCTAGGGTTCTACGGTTCCAAGGTTTAAGGTTCCATGGTTCTAGCTTCTAAGGTTTGGAGTCCAGCGTTCCAGGGTTCAAGGTTTACAGTTCCAAGGTTCACACTTCCAAAGTTCATAGTTAAGGGTTTTTGGATTTAAGGGTTTTAGTGATCAAAGTTTAGGTACATGGCAAAAGAGGTTCTAGTGTCCAAAGTTCAAGGTTCAGGGTTCAAGGGTTTATTATTTATGGTTTAGGGTTCCAAGGTTTAGAGTTCCCGGGTTCATGGTTCAGGGTCCAAGGTTCTACGGTTCAAGGTTTAGGATTTAGGGTTCTAAAGTTAAAGGTTTTAGGGTTTTTGGGTTAACGGTTCAAAGTTTAGGGTTTAGGGTTCATGGTCTAAGGTTTTGCTATCAAATGGTGCAATTAGAAATTGTTTAAAGTGATACATGCTGAATTAGGAGTAGAAAAGGAAGGAAATTTGGAATATGACACATGTCACTTTAAGATTAGTTCTTAATCATGATTAAGGCATAATTTGTGAAAATTATGTTGTCATTAGGGTTTACTAATCATGATAAATTACGTTAACCATGAGGATTAGCTTAGAACTAATGTAAATTAATTTTTTAAGTTAAGTATAATTTAAGTGATGATAATGAAGGTATTTTAGCAATTAAAGAAACAAGTAATGGTAAAATAATTAAACTAAATAGATAAATTTGAAAGAAAAGGTAATTTTACCCCATGAATGATCTATAAATATTGAAAGTTGCTGATCATCACCCATTTTCTTGTTGATGAGTGAGAAGGTGTGAAAAAGAGAAGGAAATGGAGAGAAAAAGGTTTGAGAGGGAGAAAGTAAAAGTTGAAGGGGAGTGAGTTGCAATTGGCTTCCAATCCTCTAATGAGAAGTGTTTCCCTTATCAAGAGGAATCTATTCAGCTAAGAATCAAGAGTTATGACTTTATATTACCTGGTTTAGAGTTATTATTATTATTCAAAAGATTAGATTAAGGATCAATGATAATTATGGAAACATCAATGATTTACTATTAGTTTTGCACCATGATTCTGTTTAATGGTTAACCAATCATGTTGGAATATCGTATCTATGTTTATCAATGATGGAAATTAGGAATTGGTAAATGTTGTGCATATTTTATCAAAGTTGACACAAAAACTATCAATTCTCTCATATTTTAGAATTTGTGTCTAAAACCAATGCTAGACTAATCATGTCCTAGATCTTTTATCATGTAAAATTAGACATCTTGAGGGACATATAGGCTTTAGAATAAAAAAATTTCACGATGTATAGAATAAATTATAATGTATTGAATTTATAATGAAACAGGGCATTGCTTCCGAAAATTGTGAATGATATCAGGTAATTGAGGTCAAGGTGATTCAAAATTGTACCTACTATAAGATAGACTTGCTAATGATAAATAATAAAGTAGTATTGTGTGTGTTTTGCCTTTAATTAGGTCTACATCATAGAACAATAGTAATTGTTAATATTTTGTATTATGCATTATATGTCGAGATGAAATGCACATACAAAATGATATAGACAAGCATGATTTAGTTTATCCTATAATGGATTGTTGTTTTAATTTTATAAATATTACTTAATTGCTTGAAAAAATCATATAAAGCATGTTCACGAATATCTCATGCATCAGAATTTCTAGAAAGTTACAAACTATTTACATGTAAGAGATTTCATATGAAAAAAGATATGAAAATGGTTGTCTGGGAAGCTCAAACAACCAAATAAATAGAAAGATAAAAGAAAGAAAGAGAAAGTTATGCAAATATCATTAGAAAGGAGTTTCAGTTTGCTGTCCTACAAGGTGGACTCAACTTTTTAGTCTCTCAACCCTTGGAATTGAGTTGTCTACCCCTTTGGTGGACTCAAGTTTATGGTCTCTTGTTGATTGCCAAGAAGCCCTAATGATGAGGAAATATAGAAATTAAACGAAAGAAAGACCAAGATGAAAATGAAAAGAAAAGTTTTACTTATGCATATCATGGACATGTTCATGCACATCTCATGCTAATTGTTGAGCCTTATTCTCATAGATGAATTTTATGATGTAGGTGAGAAAGACGTGCACTGAGAAGTTTACGAGATGGATAGCTTTGTTCATGGGATTGATTATTGCTGTTTGAGCCAATTTTAACATGCTGGCAAGGATTTTAAAAAATTATAAATAATAGTTAGGGAAAAATGTTTTAAACAATATATAGCTTGTAAACAGTTTACTGCACCTAACATGTTGTAAAAGTGATTTGAGTAAATTTAGTTTTCATGTTTATCTTCAACGATTTTTATGAGAAAGTGTTTTCCAATGGAAGTAAGAAGAAAATATATTTTGAGCTAAAAATGACGTTACACGAGGTTTCTAGAGTTCAAGGTTCTAGGGTTCAAGGTTCTAGGGTTCAAGGTTCCAAGATTCAAGGTTCCAGAGTAACAAGGTACATTGTTCAAGTCTGGGGTTATAGAGTTCTAGAATTCAAGGTTCTAGGGTACAGGGTTCAGAGTTCAA
Organism: Begonia fuchsioides; assembly: GCA_003255005.1. NCBI lineage: Eukaryota > Viridiplantae > Streptophyta > Magnoliopsida > Cucurbitales > Begoniaceae > Begonia > Begonia fuchsioides. The sequence goes on along the minus strand of QAOC01042277.1, from coordinate 129,560 downwards.
GGGTTATAGGATTTAGGGTTTGAAGGTTTTGAGCTCCAAGGTTTAGGGTTCAAGGTTCAAGGGTTCTAATTTCCAAGGTTCAGGGTTTACGGTTCTAGGTTTCCAAATTTAATGGTTCAAGGTCTATGTTTTTCTAGTTTCAAGGTTAAAGGTTCAAGGGTTTTTTAGGGTTCCTAGGTTCAAGGTTCAAGGGTTCAGGATTACAGGGTATAAGGTTTAAAGTTTAAGGGTTTTAGGGTCCAAGGTTTAAGGTTATGGGTTCAAAGGTTACATGCTACAAGGTCAAGAATTCAATGAACCTTGAACACTTCTACAATGAACCTTGGATCCCTAGGAAGCCTTGAACCTTGAACCATAAACCCTGGACCTAAAACCATAAACCTTGGTCCCTAACCCTTTACCCTAAAACCTGAACTTTGAATGTTGGACCCTAAACCTTGAACGCTGGAACCCTATACCACTCTACCCTTAAACATTGAACTATGGATCCTAGAATCGTAAACTTTGAAACCCTTGAAATGGGAACCCTGTACCTCTTAACCCTGAACCCTGAAATGATTAATCCTTGAACTCTTAAATATGAACCATGGAACGCTAAACCTTGGACCCTAAGGTACTAGAACCCTAGACCTTGGACCCCTGAACATTGAAAACTTTGAAGCGCTAACTCTGAACCCTGGAACCCTTAATCCCTAGAACCACCAAACCTTAGAACCAAGAACCCTGAACAATGGAACCCTGAAACTAAGAACAACGAACCCTAGACTCTTGATCCCTTAACCTTCAACCCTAGAACCCTTCAACCCTAGAACCTTAAACCTCGGCACCCTTGAACTCTAGAACCCTAGAACCTCGAACCCTAGAATCCTGGAACACTTAACATTAGAATGTTGACCCTGAACCATGAAACCTAAAACCTTGTAACCTTGGTGACATGCCACGGATTGGCATACTGAATGTAGCAATATCCGGGCCCGAGCTCGGGAATTTTCTAACATATTTGTTAATTTTGCAAGAAAATTAATTGATGAACTATACATTTATAAGCCAACTTTAGAGGATCAAATAAGGCCAAAACTCGTTATTAGTTGGCATGGAGAAAAGGTGGACTTACAACCAAGAACCGAGCCTCCCGGAATCAAGCCCGCACATGAACTCGATTGAAGTTCACGTTGCATGGTGAGTTAAAGAGTCACATGCAAACGTGACCAAATGTCTCACGACTCAACTCATCAACACTTCAATGGAGTTAAGGAATTTTATGGCATTTTTTTTAGTATAATTTTAGGTTAATTTTTACGTTACCTTTTAGGAGAACCCGAGAGGGTTTCTCGGCTAGATACATTTTAGTTATTTTGCATGCTTTTGCATGGGATTTTGCATGAGGGATTCTTGGCTGAAAGAAGGGTATTTTGGGCCAAGAAAGAAGGGCAAATTGGCTGAAGGGGTGCAAGATCACGTGGCCATCACATTCTTGCATTCTCATTGGTCCAATTTTCCCTCCTTTATTTTCATTTCCAGCATGCATGTTGCATGACTTTGGCTCATAATTTTCCCTCCTTTTTTTCCTCTCTTTTCAGCTGATAAAACCTCCCCCAATGCTTGCTTGTAATTTTCAATTTGGAATTTGAATTAAAGTTGCTTTGAGCATCTCCCTCTCACGGGCATTTCCAACTTCAAACCGGCAGCCGGCGCACCTCCGGCCACCGTAGGTTATCTCAAAGGAATCCTCCCTCCGAGCTGGAGATTTCTTGGTGCTTCAATACTCCAGCCTTCTTCAAGGACTTTAGGGTGAGGTTGAAGGTCACAAGCTCTTCCTTCCATCAATATTTTTCGTTTGGTTTTAGTTCTTTCCGCCGGCAGATTTCCGGCCACCACCAAAAACGCCGTTACTGTTCCATTACATTCCGACCGATCCATCCACGTGATTTCCTTCATTTTTGGAGGACTATCACCTATCTTCTTCCCAGAGTTTCACTCAAAATTTCAGCACTAAACTCGATCGCATCGTTGAGTTATCGCCGTCCAAATTCCAGTCCCGATTCTGGAATTATCGGATTATCGTTTTTCCATTTAACCTAACCCGATTCTCCCACTTCCAAAATCTAAACCCCCTCCATTCCGTGTCATTTGGTATCAGAGCCATAAATCCCTCCCCACCTTCCTCTTTACATCTGTTTTTATGTGATTTTAAGATTGAAGAATGGCCTTGAGAAGTGGTTCCAGCCATCAACCAAAATTGGAACCCGGTGTTGAAGAAACACATCTGTCATTAGTTATCCGAAGAGTGCTTAGTACTCAAGCTCGAGAAGAGGAACTCCAACGAGAGAACATCTTTCATAGTAGGTGTTTGATCCAAGAAAAGGTATGCTCACTTATTATTGATGGTGGTAGTTGCACTAACGAAGCATCTCGGGATTTAGTTGATAAACTTAAGTTGAAAACTAGTTTGCATCCGAGGCCTTATAAATTACGTTGGATCAATGATGAGGAAGACCTCAAGGTTACCGAGCAAGTATGCATTGATTTCTCTATTGGAAGTTACAAAGATAAGGTGATGTGTGATGTGGTTCCCATGAGTGCAAGCCACTTATTACTCGGGAGACCATGGCAATTCGATCGGAGAGTTATGCATGATGGTTTTTCAAATCAATATTCCTTCAAATTCAACGGACGATCATTCAAATTAGTTCCTCTCGAACCGGCTCAAGTGGCCAAGGATGAACTTATTAAGAAGGAGAGCTTGGCCAAAACCAATTTGTTTATGCCTCAAAAGAAAGAAGAAGAAGTTAAACCGGTTGTTGAAAAAGAAGCCGAACAAGTGGAAGAAATTGTCGGTATTGAGGATAATCACTCCTCCAAGGAATCTGAAAACTCTTGTGCTATCTTGGAGCCCCATCACGAGCCTAACCAAGAAGAAAAGATTGTGGATCTTCCGTTGGCAGCAAGTATTGAAGAAGGAACCTCAATAAAGATAGAGCTCCAACAAGCTGGGATCGCCCACCCTATGTCTCGAACGACCGTGAACCAACCCTTCGGGTATGTAGATCCAATATTTACAGCAACCTCTCATCCTTGCATGGAATGGACAAATGATTTTGAAGAGCTTGTAATGGAATACCATTGTATCCAAGTAGACCGAGAGGATGAAATGGTCAAACCGAACAAGGTTGTGGCCAAAAGGTATGATCCATTTAACCAAGTGCTTAATTATCTTCATGAGATTGGCTGGATAGATAGTGGACATTTTAGTGATGTTGACGTGAACTTTTTGAAGAAGAATTTCGTGGTTGTTTTCGAGCATGCAAATTTTGGAGCTAAGGAACTTTTCTTGCAAAATTATGAACTTGCTTTGCTTAGTTGCAAAATTGAGAAATTAATGAGGGACAACTTATTTGGAATTACACATGATGATTTTAGAAGCTTTTTGAATTTCGATACATTTTGTCTACATGAACCATGGTCATTGGATACAATAGCTTGGTAAGATGAGATACTAAATACTCGTGATCTTGAAGTTGGTACAACGGCCTTTAAAACTGTTTTGCTTCCTTGGAATAAGATTATGATTGATCATGTCATTGAGAACAAGGAGAAGTATACAAGTTCGTGGTTTATTCTCTATTTTAAGATGGAAAAGTTTTCAACCAACCTTATGTTTTGGATATTATTTTTATCTTGGGATGAACATTTAGTTTGGGAAGAAACAAATGGACGAATTTGGGTTATCAACTTCTTTTGGTGGTTAAATGGTTTACAACTTCTTATCCTTCTAACATGTGGTTTACTTTGGCTGAGGAAAGAATGATGTTGTTGTGAAATGGATAGAATCTTATGAAACACCAATAGAAATTGTTCATGGATGTGACACGCTTCAAGGATGGGAAAAGGAGAGAAATGGACTCGGGTGAAAAGAAAGGGAAAGAAATGGACAGAAAAATGGGTGATATTGAAACAGAAGGTTCTTGGGTTGCATACAGATTTTGCAACCTAGATTTGGATGGATGATTTGTGGTTGAGGGAGGAGCTTAACCTCCAAAAATTAGGGTGAAAGCTTCATTGAAACGGAAGATATGCAGAGGGGATTATCAGGTGCCAAAAAGGTGGTTATCGGAGGGGAAATGGGGATGGCCGAAAAATGTGAGTTACCGGAGGGGTGGAGATGAGCTATGGGAATTACACGCTTACCCTAGGACCACGGGGATGTGGTTGAAGTCGTGTATCAAGGCCTAAATTTCCCTAGCTCGGAAGGGAAGCCAAAACCTAGGAGAACCTCTTGGAAATCGCCGGATATTACTCACCGGAGAGCCGAGTCTGGGTTGCCGGAAAATCCACAGCCAAGGAGAGAAATTGCCAAGCACTTTTTTGTATTCCAATTCAACTGAGTACAATGCTCAGTGGTGAGGGAGTTTTGATCTCCTTCACATGAGAGAAGAGAGCCCTAATCGGATGGCACACAAGTGCTTACCCGATTTGGTGTGGCACAAAAGAAAAGATGGGAAAGGACCACCCAACATATACCCAATTTGGGGGAGACCAAGGGGAAGTGGTCCCCTAATTTGGTTTCCCTCCATCTGCTGCAAACCAACACTCCCGAAATGCAAACCCATGCAAAAAGCTAAAAAACCCACTCCAAACCCATGGTAATGGAAACCCATGGGAAACCCATTTTGCAAACCCTAACCCTAAAAGTAAGTTGGTAAAGCTGAAACAAACACATGCAAAAGGCTGAGAGTAAGACGTCCCTGTCCCTTGTAATTTGGCTTGGACCAATATCTTGAGGCTTGTGGACTTCAAAAGAGGGAAAGTGTTCTTCCCAGGCAACTTTCTTGTACTTGACTCTCTGTAATCGCATCGGTTTACTAGAAAACCGGTGTCCAATTTTGATGTTTGACCACTTTATGGAAACCTTGGGAAGTTGGCTACATTTCTTATTGAGATGTTGTTTTTAGCGGAGTTGAGAACGGCTGTCAAAACGACTGAGCAAGCATCGGAGGTCCAATTGTGCCGGATCCAAATGTGGTCCCCATGTTTTGTTGCTTTGACCACTAGCATGTGGTCCCATCTCCACCAAAAGGCATCCAACTTGGCGCCCTAAAATGGCCTCAAGTGGCCATGAACAAAATATAAAGTTTTGTGCAAAAAATAAACCCTAAATATGAGTGTTACATTTAATTTTTCCAAGGGAACATTCTCCCTCCTTCATGGGCCCACTTGGGTCATGGCTTGACTTCTAAAGGGAAGGATTGGGCTGCTCCATATCCACCTTGGTTGTCCTCTAATTTTTCAATTCCTTCAAATGGCTCTTGGGCCAAGTTTTGACTCCAATTTGGTGAAGGCTTGGAGCCGACCAAAGTTTAATTCTTCAAGGAAATAAGGAGCTACAAAATTAGCAAACATATTAGATAAACATTTATCTTAAGATAATTTTAGGGCCATCCATATCATGTCATCCTCCCAGGGTTGATAAGGGTTTGTCCTCAAATCCAAAACCATCTCAAAGATCCAATAGCCACGGTGTTCTCTATATCCACTCCTTTAGGACACCAAGACTTTACATTATCACCACACTTTAGAATGATGGAAAGTTGTAAACCATTTAACCACCAAAAAAAGTTCATAACCCAAAGTCGTCCATGTGGTTCTTCAATCCATTTAAATCCACTATCAACATGACAAATTCATTCAAAATACACGAGGCATACTGCGGGTCATCAATCAAAAATCCGTCCTGATAACCAATGTGCTTGTCATAAGGCGCAATACTTTAAAAAATATCATTAACGAGAAACCATGGATACCAAACAACACAAAAGTCTCTATCATTAAAGTTGATAATAGTTATAACCTTCTCGGCCCGAGGTCTAATAACCATGATACACTTGCCATCAATGAATTTCAATTTTAGGAATAACTTTGATGAATCTTCCCAAACTAAACGTTCATCCCAAGATAAAGATAACATCCAAAACATAAGGTTCGTTGAAAACTTTTCCATCTTAAAATAGAAAAAGAACCACGCACTTATATACTTCTCCTCGTTCCCAATCACATGATCAATCATAATCTTATTCCAAGGAAACAAAGCATTTTTTAAATGCCGTTGTACCAACTTCAAAATCACGAGTATTTAGTATCTCATCACACAAAACTTTTTTAGCCAATGACCACGGTTCATATAGACAAAATGTATCCAAATTCAAAAAGCTTCTAAAATCATCATGCATAATTCCAAATGAGTTGTACCTCATTAATTTCTCAATTTCACAATTAGGGAAAATAAGGGTATAATTTCTTAAGAAAAGTTCCTTAACTCCAAAATTTGCATGCTCAAAAGCAACAACAAAATTCGCCTTCAAAAAGTTTATGTCCACACCACTAAAATATCCACTATCAAGCCAACCAACATGAAGAAGATAACTAAGAACTTGATCAAATGGATCATACCTCACGGTCGCAACCTTTTGTGGTTCGGCAACTTCGCCCTCTCGGTTGACGTTGATATTAAGGTGTACCACTAGGAGCTCTTCACGCTCCTTTGTACCTTCAATCCAAGCAAACGAAGGTACTGCCACTAAGTCTTCTTCATTTTCCTCTTCTTGGAAAGTCCCTTGTATGTGGTCCAAAGATGGGCAAGGACCATCGGATTCCAAGGAGGTGGGATTTTCCTTAAGAACAACAACATCCTCCACTTGCTCGGTTTCTACCTGCATAGGTTGTTGGAGTGTATTGGCGTAGCTTTCAGCCAACTTGCAAAAGTCATGACGGGCTTCCAACAATAAAACTTTAATCTCATCTAACCACTCTAAGTTATCCGGTTTGAGGTGATCCGTATAGTGAATTTTTGCTCGAGAGTGAGGAAGTTTTCCATTTGGCAAAAATTCCTTTCTCATTAGATTCGTTAAGGCCTTCCAAGTTCTAACTTCATCTTCTCCATTTATAATTCTCTCCTCTTTGAGATCTTGCCACCAATTATAAGCGTCACCAACAAAACTACTTGAGGCTACACGAACTTTCCCTATATCCGAGTAGTTATTACATGCAAAATGTGTTTCAACTAAATCCAACCAACAATAATATTCTTCATCATCAAATGCCCCTCTAAAGGAAGGAATTCCAACCTCAGAATAATTTCTCACGTGATTATAGGCTGGAAACCGTGAGGGTTTAAGTGAAACCGAAGACTCATCAAGCTTTTCGCGGCTTCTCGGTACGGTTGACATATCTTTTCGTTTCAATCTACTCCCGGTAAGATTTATGGTTGGCTCCTCTTCAAGTGTTCATTCTCAAAATCAAAAGTTAACCAAAATAACATTCAAATGGAAGAGTGGGAAGGGATTGGAAGCTCTGATACCAAATGACACGCTTCAAGGATGGGAAAAGGAGAGAAATGGACTCGGGTGAAAAGAAAGGGAAAGAAATGGACCGAAAAATGAGTGATATTGAAACATGAGGTTCTCGAGTTGCATAAAGATTTTGCAACCGAAATTTGGAGGGGTGAGTTTTGGATGAGGGAGGAGCTTAACCTCAAAAAATTATGGTGAAAGCTTCATGGAAACGGAAGATATGGAGAGAGGATTATCGGGTGCCAAAAATGTGGTTATCGGAGGGGAAATGGGGATGGCCGGAAAATGTGAGTTACCGGAGGGGTGGAGATGAGCTATGGGAATTACACCCTTACCCTAGGACCACGGGGATGTGGTTGAAGTCATGTAGCAAGGCCTAGCTTTCCCTAGCTTGGAAGGAAAGCCAAAACCTAGGAGAACCTCTCGGAAGTCGCCAGATATTACTCACCGGAGAGCCGAGTCTTGGTTGCCAGAAAATCCACAGCCAAGGAGAGAAAATGCCAAGCACTTTTTTGTATTCCAATTCAAATGAGAACAATGCTCGGTGGTGAGGGAGTTTTGATCTCCTTCACATGAGAGAAAAGAGCCCTAATCGGATTGCACACAAGTGCTTACCCGATTTGGTGTGGCACAAAAGAAAAGATGGGAAAGGACCACCTAACATATAACCGATTTGGGGAGACCAAGGGGAAGTGGTCCCCTAATTTGGTTTCCCCACATCTGCTGCAAACCAACACTCCCGAAATGCAAACCCATGCCGAAAGCTAAAAACCTACTCCAAACCCATTGAAACCCATGACTGGTAATGGAAACCCATGGGAAACCCATTTTGCAAACCCTAACCCTAAAAGTAAGTCGGTAAAGCTGAAACAAACACATTCAAAAGGCTGAGAGTAAGACGTCCCTGTCCCTTGTAATTGGGTTTGGACCAATGTCTTGATGCTTGTGGACTTCAAAAGAGGGGAAGTGTTCTTCCCGGGCAACTTTCTTGCAATGTACTCTCTGTAATCTATCCAATTTTGATGTTTGACCACTCTATGGAAAGCTTGCGAAGTTGGCTACATTTCTCATGAAGATGTTGTTTTTAGCAGAGTTGAGGATGGCTGTCAAAATGGCTGAGAAAGCGTCGGAGGTCCAATTGTGCCGGATCCAAATGTGGTCCCCATGTTTTGTTGCTTTGACCACTAGCATGTGGTCCCATCTCCACCAAAAGGCATCCAACTTGGCGCCCTAAAATGGTCTCAAATGGCCATGAACAAAATATAAAGTTTTGTGCAAAAAATAAACCTAAATATGAGTGTTACATTTAATTTTTCCAAGGGAACATTCTCCCTCCTTCAAGGGCCAACTTGGGTCATGGCTTGACTTCTAAAGGGAAGGACTGGGCTGCTCCATATCCACATTGGTTGTCCTCTAATTTTTCATTTCCTTCAAATGGCTCTTGGGCCAAGTTTTGACTCCAATTTGGTGAAGGCTTGGAGCCGACCAAAGTTGAATTCTTCAAGGAAATAAGGAGCTACAAAATTAGCAAACATATTAGATAACCATTTATCGCAAGATAATTTTAGGGCCATCCATATCATGTCATCCTCCCGGGGTTGATAAGGATTTTTCCTCAAATCCAAAACCATCTTAAAGATCCAATGGCCACGGTGTTCTCTATATCCACTCCTTTAGGACACCAAGACTTTACATTATCACCACACTTTAGAATGATGGAAAGTTGTAAACCATTTAACCACCAAAAAAGTTCATAACCCAAAGTCGTCCATGTGGTTCTTCAATCCATTTAAATCCAACTATCAACATGACAAATTCATTCAAAATACACGAGGCATACTGCGGGTCATCAATCAAAACCATATGATGTACATATGATGTACATGCAAATTCTATATGATGCATGCATTTTGAAACTCAATCAAAACCATGCATATTTTGCCATTTCAAATCCCGGCTCCACGAGCCGAATAAAAATAAATCTCTTTCCCTTGGGAAAAACCCAGCCCATCGGGCCCCTGTGAGGTATTTAGAAAATCCATCACATATGTAAGTGACTATACTACAAAATACCCTCACAGCCATATAAACATCAAATACCGATGAAAAAGGAGTGTTACACAAGGACCACCCCGGGACACCATAGAAAGATGGGCAAACGGCTCACCATCTCATGAGTCAGAAAGAAACCCGGTGCCGGTCCCTCATGGGTACCAACCTTAACCACCCGGATCAAACCACAGTCGCCTCAGCCAACTTCCATCCAAAGGCCTCCTGGTAAGGTGTCCTGGACCCAAGCTACCGTAACCCTGCACGCATGCAGTAAACCCTGGCAAGGTTTAGGGGTATTTAAGGTGTCCCAAGGAACGCGTCATCACCGCCCCATCACCATTCCATATCACATCATGTGTTACGACACAGGTCGACCCTACGAACTTCGAACGAATGGGAACGATTGCCTGACCAACCCTACCAACTCTGAACGAATGGGGCCGACCGCCTGACCGACCTTACCAACTCTGAACGAATGGGGTCGATCACCTGACCAACCGTACCAACTCCGAACGAATGAGGCCGATCGTATTCAAACAAAATCCACATTTTATAAAACCAAATCCAGTTTTAAATAAGCGTGGAAATCCAAAACACAATTCAATATCCATTCCCATCAAGATAGTCAAACAGATAAAATATCAATCATTTAAATCATGTAAACTCACAATATAAATCATGCCTTATCTTGATTATAAGTTTTAATACTTTAAAACTGACGTGCGCCACGTCGTTTTGGGTGTCAACCACCAAAATATGGTTATTATAAACTTTAAACCATGCATCTAGAATTAATGCAAGAAACACAAATAACTTACCTCTCCGGATGGGTGCTTTCCCTTTTTAAATCTTTTTCTCCCGCTCAGGGCTCGGTTCAATGTCGTTAAACTCCTTTGTAATATCCCATATATAGTGTATAAGAGAAGAGAAAAAAAACTGAGCGAAAAGATGGAAAAATGGGCCAAAACGGCCCTCGGGTCCGGTTCAGTCAGACCGGTTCAGGTTGAACAGGTTCAGCCGAACCATTGACCGGTCGACGGTCAATGTTGACTGGTCAATGTTGACCCAGTCAACATTTGACTGTTGACTAGGTCAACTCTCTGGACGGGTCCATCCGACCCGTCCCGGGTTGACCCGACGGACACGACCCACGCTCTAGTTTGCCGGCCGGCGACGATTTCCGTCACCGGCGCCGATTCCGGCCTCCGTTCTCGACGAAATTTACACCAAAACACTTGTATCGTTGAGACGGACTCAACCGTACCAAGAATTGCCAGAAAAACCAAGATTTGACAAACCAAAACCAAAACCCCCAAACTCTCAGTTTTTCTTAGATCTCTCACAAAATACGAGCTTACCTCTAACGCCGCTTCACAAATGTTACTCGTCTCGTCGTTGCAGACGTTTTGACACCTTTATCTCGTCGAATGGATGTTGTTTGCCGGCGATCCCTCTCTCTCTCTCTCTCTCTCAGCTTCCGGCTTTGAGGTTTGCTGAAGAAGAAGAAGTTTACTTCTTCTTCTTCTTTTACTTTATAAATATTATATTATTTTAATAATATAATATTATATAATATAATATAATAATATTAAAACATAATATTTATTTCGTGTAACATTTCTGATTTTCGTTCGATTTCCGTCGTTCTACCAAAAATTCCAATACGATTATCTGACCACTGATTTCCTAAAATCAGCTTTTACGTCACATTCGAAAATCGTAGCTCGATTTCGTCCCGAGGTATGCCAATTTTTTTAGTTTGACCAAGTCGTCGCACGTGGCATATACGAAAAATTTACGTTCCGTATACGACAATTGATTAGTCAAACCTCGCGAAACATTTTCCTTGAAATTCGAGATTTAAAATTTTGGGTTATTACATCATAACCCCCTCAAAACAATTTCGTCCCAAAATTCAAAACAAACTTAACAAAGGAGGTAAATAAACGAGGGTACTTTTCCATCATATCTGATTCAAGTTCCTAAGTCACCTCGTTTTCATCGTGATTCTGCCACATTACACGAACTACGGGAACTTCTCTCCTTCGTATAACACGAATCTCCAGATCAATGATTTGTTCAAGCTCTTCTTCGTACGTCACGTCCTCCTCAATAGGTACGTCAGTCCAAGGGACTATGTGTGAAGGGTTTGAAATGCATTTCCTCAGCATAGAGATGTGAACTACATCGTGAACATACCCGAGCTGGGCAGGAAGTTCGAGCTTGTATGCTACTGTGCCCACTCGTTTAATAATCGGAAGGGGCCAATGTACCTCAGAGCCAATTTACCCTTTACTCTGAATCGGCTAATCCCTCGCCTTGGTCAAACTTTCAAAAATACATAATCCCCTACATCAAACTCCACCTCACGACGCTTAAGGTCTGCATAGCTCTTCTGTCGGCTTTGCACTATGACCAGCCTCTGTCGTATAAGCTTAACCTGCTCGTTCATCTCACGAACCAGGTCAGGGCCCAAAGAAATTCTATCTTCAGTATCGGCCCAACAAAGTGGAGATCGACAAGGTCTCCCATATAACGCTTCATACAGAGCAACTCCGATGCTAGCCTGGAAGCTGTTATTGTAGACAAATTTGACCAAGGGTAAATGAGTAACCCAACTGCCTCCAAAATCCAACATACAGGATTTGAGCATATCTTCCAAAGTCTGAATCGTACGCTCAAATTGTCCATCTGTTTGAGGATGATGGGCTGTACTCAAGTTCAATTCTGTACCTAGAGCATTCTGCAATCCTCTCCAAAAATTTGAAGTGAACCTGCGGTCACGGTCACTCACAATGCTCAAGGGTACTCTGTGTAGATGAACTACACTCTCAATGTAAAGGCTACGAAGTTTGGATATGGGGAATTTCATGCGGACCGGAATAAAGTGTGCAGCCTTTATTAGGCGGTCCACAATGACCCATATAGAGTCAAACTTTTGTGGGGTCTTTGGTAAACCCGTAACAAAGTCCATGGTTATATGATCCCACTTCCATCCCGGAATAGGCAAGGGTTGCAACAATCCAGCAGGCCTTTGGTGTTCAGCTTTAAATTGTTGGCACACCGCACAACGTGACACGTATTATGCCACTTCACGCTTCATTCCTGACCACCAATATTGTCGCCTCAAGTCCCGATACATCTTTGTGCTACCAGGATGGATTGCAAAGTTTGATCTATGCGCCTCCGACAATATGTCGAGTCGGAGTTTATGCTCGCTAGGGACCACTACACGTTCCCTGAACAACAATGTCCTAGCAGTGTTAATTCTCCAACCATCAAGTTGTTCCCCATTCTGCAGACTTTTGGCAACCTCTACTAAATCTGCATTCTGTGTTTGCTTATTCTTGACAGTTTCTAGTAAAGAGGGAGAGACAACAACATTGTAGGCATATGTTGTCCCCTCATCTCTGGAATACTTCAGCTCATAATCTCCCAGAACAGTGGACTCTTTCCATTCATTTATAGCCATACAGAAAGCCACTGCCCGGGGGTTCCTGCTTAAAGCATCAGCAACAACGTTTGCTTTTCTTGGATGATATTCCAAATCGAAGTCGTAATCTCCCATATACTCCATCCAACGATGCTGTCTTACATTTAAATCCCTCTGAGAGAAAAGATACTTCAGATTCTTGTGATCATAAAAGATTTGAAACTTAGCCCCATACAGGTAGCTCCTCCATATTTTCAATGCAAAAATGATGGCGGCTAATTCCAGATCGTGGGTAGGATAATTCTTTTCATGTGGCTTTAGTTGCCTCGAAGCATATGCCACCACACGACCATTCTGCATCAGTACTCTACCCAATCCGACTCTTGAAGCATCTGTGTGCCACGTAAGGTGTCTTATTGTCAGAAATTGTCAGAATTGGTGCACTTGTAAGACTATTCTTCAACTCTTCAAATGCACTCTAACAAGCATCATCCCACTCGAATTTAACACCCTTCTTGGTCAGTTTTGTTATCAGTGCGACTATTATCGAGAAACCTTTCACGAATTGTCGGTAATAGCCAGCAAGACCCAAGAAGCTTCTAATTTCTGACACGTTTTTAGGAGGCACTCACTTTGTTACTACCTCAATCTTTGAAGGATCTACTGAGATTCCTTCACGTGATATCACGTGCCCAAGAAATTTTACCTCGGAGATCCAGATTTCGCACTTGCTCAACTTGGCATACAAGCTATTTTCTCTCAAAGTTTGAAGCACAATTCGAAGATGCTCCTTGTGCTCACTACGAGATCTTGAGTACACCAAGACATCTTCGATAAAAACCACCACAAAGCGATGAAGATATGGTCTGAATACTCTGTTCATCAGTTACTACCAGGTGAGAATACGGGAGGAAGATATTCTCAAAACTGCGTTTAGGTCGAGGTATGGACATTTGAACTTTAAAACCTCAAACCCTTGAATCCTAAACCTCTGAACCCTGAAACTTGGAACTTGAGACCCTAAACTTAGGAACCCTGAACCCTTGACTTTGGAACCCTAAACACTAAAACCCTAAACCCTAAAACCCTAAACCCTGAATCCTGGAACCCTAAATCTTGGAAGCCTTAACGCTAAACCCTAGAATTCTCAAACATTAAACCCTTAACCTTTACCTTGGAACCATGGAATCTTCAACCCTAGAACCTTCAACCCTTAACCTTGGAACCCTTAACCTTGTACCTTGGAAACCTAGAACCATTAAACCTGAACCCTAAACCCCGAACCCCGAACCCCAAACCTCAAACTCGAAACCCTGAACCTCAAAACACTTAAACTAGAACCCTTAAACCTTGGGAATCTGAACTCTAAACCTTCGAACCGTGAACTCTGAACCCCGAACCCTTAATGCTGAACCATGGAAGAATTAATCTTAACCTTGGAACCCTAAAACTGGAACTCTAGAACATTGTATTCTTAGAACCCTAAACTCGGGGACCATGAACCCAAAACTATGAACCATGGAACCTTGAAATGTGAGCTATGGAAGAGTTGAACCTTGTAACCTTGGAACTTTAAACCCAAAAAACTGAACCCAAAACGTTGAACCTTGAAACCCTAACCTTAAAAAACTTTGAACCCTTAACCTTAAACATTGAAACCTTAGAACCCTAAACCCTAAATCTTAAACGGTAAACACTACAACTCTAAATATTAAAACATTGAACCCTGAAACCCTTGAACAATGAACCCTATGACCCTGAACCATGGAACCTTGGAACCTTAAATCCTGAACCTTGGAACCACAAACCCTAAACCTTGGAAACCTCAACCCTAAACCCTAAACTATGAACCCTTGAACCCCCAAACCCTAAACCCTGAACCCTAGACCCAGAACCATGAACCCTCGAACCTTGGAATCATGAAACCTTTAACATTGAACCTTGAACTTTGAACCATGGAACCTTGAACCTTGAACTATGGAACCTGAAACATTGAACTCTGAACCCTAGAACCTTAGAACTCTGAACCCTAAACCCTAGAACCTTAAACCATAATACCTAGAACTCTAAATCCTGGAACCCTAGACCCTAAAATTTTAACCATAAACACCGGCACCCTAGAACCTCGAAATCTTCATTATGTACCTTGGAAGCCTGAACCTTTAACCCTTAACCTTGATCCCTTAGCCTTGAACCTTGGAACCCAAGAACCCTTAAATCTAACTCTGAAACCTGGAACCGTGAACTTTGAAACCCTGGACCTTGGAACACCGAACCCTGTATCCTAAACGCTAAACATAGGAAACCTTAACTCTTAACCTTTGAACCCTAAACTTGAGCCTAAGAACCTTAGAACATTGATCCTTTGAATCCTAAACTCTAAACCATGAATCTTGAAACCTTAGACCCTGGAACCTTTGAACATTGTAACCCTCGAACCTCAAACCTGAAACCCTGAACCCTAAACCCTAAACCTTGAAACCATTATACCGTAAAACCTTTAACTCTAAATCCTTGACCTGAGACCCTAGAACCCTGACCTTAAACCCTATACCATGGACTATGTACCCAAGAATCCTTGAACCTAAAATTCTAAACCCTAGACCCTAAAATCCTAGAATCCTTAATCCTGAAACTTGGACCTTGAATCATTGAACCCTTAAACCTTGAACTTTGGAAATCTAGAAACCTTTGAAACATGAACCTTGAACCCTAGACCTTGAACCCAGAAACCCTGGTCCATAACCGTGATACCATGTATCTTTCTAACCTAGAACATTGAACGCTAGACATCGAAACCCTAAACTCTAAACCATGGACCCTAAAACTCTAGAACTCTACACCTTAGAACTCTGAACTTTAAATACCTTACAAATCAAGCTCTTAACCTTGGAACCCTTGAACCCTTAAATCTTAAACCTTCAACACTAGAACTCTAAATATCAGACACCCGAACCTTGAACCCTTGAACCTTATAACCAAGAACTTTTAACCCAGTACCCTTAACCTTGAATCCTTTAACCTTAAACCCTAGGACTAAAACCCTAGAACCCTTAACCCTAAAACTTGGACACCCTTGAACCTTAATCTTTGGAACCCTAGAAACCATTGAACCATTAAGCTTGAACCTTGGACTTTGAACCTTGAACCATGATCCATAACTGACATGCCAGGAGATACCTTACACGGAAACACACTTCAAGGAGCAGTCACCTGAGCTCGGGCCAAGGAGCTTTCTAATCCGTTTGTCTTTTTTGTAGGAAATGTGGAACTAGGAGTAACCATGGAGAATCCAACACCGAGGGATTTGGAGCAACCTAAGCATCTTCTCACTTGGGAGAACTTGGAAAAGGATATCAGAAGTGAATCATCATCAAGCTTGGAGCATTTCGGGAAAGGGAGCATCACCAAAGCAAGTGGAGGAGGAGAACGGGGTTCAAGTCGGGTCTAGGCCTGGTTTAGGTCAGGCCCCGTGGGTCTTGGTCTAAACCCGACCTATAATTCCCTTTTCCATTTCGAGTTTTTTCTTTTATCTTTTCAGCAAAAACATTTACTTAGGGTTTTATGGGTTTTGTATGGGTTTTGCATGGGTTTTGTATGGGTTTGCATGGGTTTTCATGGGTTTGGAGTGGGTTTCCTTTTTGGCCAAGAGGGACTCACGGTTGGCAGCCAAAGGAAAGGGCCAAATTCGGGGACCACCTCCCCCTTGGTTCCCCCTTTTCCGGTAATGTTTGGGTGGTCCTCTTCCCCTCCCTTTTTGTGCCACTCCAAATCGGGTAAGCTTGTGTTTAGCCACCCGATTAGGGGTTCTTCTCTCATGCATTGGAGATCAAAAATATCCTTCAGCCAAGCATTGTAGTTAGTTGACGTTTTCAATACAAAGTGCTCTGCATTTTCCTCTCCTTGGCTGTGGAATTTCCGGCAACCAAGACTCGGCTCTCCGGTGAGTAATATCCGGCGAAATCCGAGAGGCTCTCCTAGGTTTTGGCTTCCCTTCCGAGCTAGGGAAAGCTAGGCCTTGCTACACGACTTCAGCCACACCTCCGTGGTCCTAGGGTAAGCGTGTAATCCCCATAGCTCATCTCCACCCTCCCGGCAACTCACATTTTCCAACCATCCCCATTTCCTCTCCGATTACCCACTTTTTGACACCCGATAATCCTCTCTCCATATCTTCCGTTTCCCTGAAGCTTTCACCCTAATTTTTGGAGGTTAAGCTCCTCCCTCATCCAAAAATCATCCCTAAAAATGTAGGTTGCAAAATCTTTATGCAACCCGAGAACCACCCGTTACAATAACCATCCTTTTTGGGCCACTTTCTTCCCTTCCTCCTTACGCGAACCAACTTTTCTTTCCCTCTCCATTCTTGAAGCGTTTCACTTGGTATCAGAGCCATAAATCCCTCCCCACCTTCTTCTTTCCCTCTTTTTTTGATCCATTTTGAAGATTAAAGCATGATGACTCGAAGTGGGGTAAACCACAATCCAAACCGAGAACAAGTTCCACCACAAAATCCCCCTCCGGTGACCCCTAACCCGGAACTCCCGGAGTCAAGCATACAAGGGCAAATCGATGAGATCCATAAGAAGTTTGAGATTTTGTTCCAAAGGCTGCAGATGACTAACCCTCCAATGAGGCCCCCTCCTACCCCTGCCCCAAGGAGAAGGCCCGGAAGTGGAATGAGAAGGCCACGGCCTCCAACAACCGAGGACTCTGATGAAGAGTTCGGTTTCAATGACCAACCATCCCGAGAAGATGAAATGAGGAATATCAAGGTAACCATTCCCCCCTTTAATGGTTCTTGCAATGGTGATGCATTCCTTGATTGGGTGGATAAAGTAGATAAAGTGTTTGATTGCTATAACTATTCGGAACGGTTGAAATTACAATTGGTTTCTTTGGAGTTAACCGGATATGCTAGCCTACGGTGGGATAGTTTGAAGGCCCAAAGAATGCGTGATGGAGAGGATGATGTTCCTACTTGGAGGGCCATGAAGCTCTTCATGAGAAGGAGGTTTGTACCAAGCCACTATAAGCAAGAACTCTTCCTCCAACTCCAAACTTTGAAGCAAGGTACCCTCTCGGTGAAGGAATATTTGACCGAGTTTGAAACACTTAGGATTCGGTGCAACCTCGATGAACCCGAAGAGCAAATTATTGCAAGATTCTTACGAGGTTTAAACAAGGAGATTGGAGACATAGTGGAGTTGCAACCCATTGATACCATGGACTCTATCATTCAACTTGCCATGAAAGTGGAGAGGCAAGTGAAGAGGAAAAGAAAGGGGGTGGTTAACCGATTTACTCCCAAGACCACCCCCCTTATAAACCCTTCTCTAAGGCCGATGAGAAACCCCCTTTTGTGAAGCCTTGGCTCCAAAAGAAGGAAGGAGAGGGGAAACCTAATGATGAACACAATAGGCCTCGAGCAAGGGAGATTAAGTGCTTCAAGTGTCTCGGCCTTGGCCATCTTGCCTCTCAATGCCCAAATAAGTGGATCATGATTCTTAGAGAGGACACTAATGAAGTAGTGAGCGAAGATGAGGTGATGGAAGATGCTTGGGAGGAGCAAGAACCCAAGGAAGAGGTTTTCCATGCTCAAGAGGGACCCCTCTTGATGGTGATCCGAAGAGTCCTATCCTCCCAAGCCCGAAGTGAAGATTTCCAAAGGGAGAACATATTCCATAGTCGATGCCTTAGTCACGAGAAGGTGTGCTCTCTCATCATAGATGGAGGGAGTTGTACAAATGTGGCCTCCCGAGATCTTGTAGAGACGCTCGGACTTGAAACCACTTTACATCCAAACCCCTATAAGCTAAGGTGGTTAAACGATAAAGAAGACATCAAGGTGATTAAGCAAGTAAGCTTAGAGTTTGCAATCGGAGGCTACAAAGACAAGGTCCTATGTGATGTAGTACCGATGAATGCAAGCCATGTGCTGCTAGGGAGACCGTGGCAATATGATCGGAAGATCACTCATGATGGTTACACAAACCATTATTCTTTCAAGTTTGGAGGGAGAGCAATCAAGCTAGCTCCACTTGATCCGGATCAAGTTGCCAAAGATGAACTTGCTCGGAAGGAAGGTACTACAAAAACCAACTTTTTCATATCTAAGAAGGAATTGTTGAGATCGGTCTTGGAAGGAGGCCCTATGATAATGTTATTGTTCCGAGAAAGAATGGAGGAGTTAGGGGAAGTCCCAAAGGAGTTCCGAGAGCTCCTTGATGAATTCCAAGATGTTTTCCCCGAAGACTTACCACAAGGGTTGCCTCCCCTTAGAGGCATTGAGCATCAAATAGATTTTCAACCGGGAGTGGTGCTTCCCAATCGGCCATCTTATAGATTGAATCCCGAGGAGGCCAAAGAGCTACAACGACAAGTCCAAGAACTTCGAGACCAAGGGTTCATTCGGGAGTCCTTAAGTCCATGTGCTGCCCGGCCCTCTTAGTGCCAAAGAAGGATGGAAGCTTCCGGATGTGTGTGGATAGCCGAGCCATAAATCAAATCACAATCAAGTATAGGTTTCCGATTCCTAGACTTGAAGACATGTTGGATGAGCTTAGTGGGGCAACTTATTTCTCCAAGGTTGATTTGAAGAGTGACTACCACCAAATTAGAATGAAGGAGGGTGATGAATGGAAGACGGCATTCAAAACCAAATATGGACTCTTCGAATGGTTAGTCATGCCTTTTGGTTTATCTAACGCCCCTAGTACTTTTATGAGACTAATGCATTATGTTTTGAAAGATTTCTTGGGAAAATTTATAGTGGTCTACTTTGATGATATATTGGTGTTCAGCTTGGACTTTGTTACTCACCTTACTCACCTCCGGATATTATTTGAAACACTCCGAAGGGTCAAGTTGTTTGGAAATTTGAAGAAGTGCTCATTCGTGCAAGATAAGGTACACTTCCTCGGTTTCATTCTCTCAAAGGATGGTATGGCTGTTGATGAAGAGAAGATTGTGGCAATTCGTGATTGGCCAATCCCTAAGAATGTTTCGGAAGTTCGAAGCTTCCATGGTCTTGCATCATTCTACCGGCGGTTTATCCAAGGATTTAGCTCCATTGTTGCCCCTTTGACCGATTGTACAGAGAAGGGGAAGGACTTTGAATGGACTCCTAGTTGCCAAGAGAGTTTTGAATTGATCAAGGATAAATTATGCAAGGTGCCCGTATTGGTACTCCCTAATTTCAGCAAAGTATTTGAAGTGGAGTGTGATGCTTCGGGGTTAGGCATCGGTGCCATTCTCATGCAAGAGGGCAGACCCGTGGCTTATTTTAGTGAGAAGCTCAAGGGTGCCGTGGTCAACTATTCTACTTATGATAAGGAGTTCTATGCGGTGATTCGAGCACTCGAGGTATGGCAACACTATCTTCTTTCCAAGGAGTTTATCATCCACACGGATCATCAAGCTCTCAAGCATCTCAAGAGCCAAGGTAAGCTGAATAGGAGGCATGCTAAGTGGATGGAATTCCTAGAGCGGTTCCCTTACATCATCAAATTCAAGCGCGGAGAGACTAATGTTGTGGCGACGCCCTCTCGAGGAGGTTTGTTCTCCTTACCGAGCTTACTACTAAGTTCTTTGGTAAGCTTGGATGAAAGACGCGTACAATGAGGATGAAGATTTTGGTTCATGGTATGAACGTTGTTTAGAGAAGCAAGAATGCGGTTATTATATTATGGATGGTTATCTCTTCAAGGGGGGCAAACTTTGTATTCCACGGGGAGGAATCTGAGAGACTCTTATTAAGGAGGCACATGGAGGAGGATTGGCTAGCCATTTTGGTGAAAAGAAAACTGTGGAGGCCCTTCAAGAACATTTTTATTGGCCTCATTTGTTCCGGGATGTGAATAAGGTCGTGGACAGGTGTATTATATGCAAGAAGGCCAAGAGTAGGGTTATTCCTCAAGGAATGTACATGCCCTTGCCTATTCCGAGCCATCCATGGGTTGAACTAAGCATGGATTTTGTCCTAGGTCTTCCCCGGACTTGTAGGGCAAAGGACTCTATTATGGTGGTCGTGGATCGTTTCTCTAAGATGGCGCAGTTCCTAGCTTGTTCAAAGACCGATGAAGCTAGTCATGTAGCCGAATTGTTTTTCAAAGAAGTTGTGTGTTTGCATGGTGTTCCAAAATCCATTGTCTCGGATCGGGACACCAAATTCCTAAGTGGGTTTTGGAAGACTCTATGGAGGAGGCTAGGAACCAAGCTCCTATTTAGCACCTCATTCCACCCCCAAACCGATGGCCAAACCGAGGTGGTTAACCGAACATTGGGCAATTTACTAAGGAGCATTGTGAGTAAGAAGCTCTCTGATTGGGACATCCATCTCCCCTATATTGAATTTGCCTATAATAGGAGTGTTCATAGCGCCATTCACATGACTCCTTTCGAAGTAGTCTATGGCTTCAACCCGTTGACCCCTCTTGATTTGGTGCCTATACCCACGGGAGAAGTTATCAATCCAAGTGGAGCCAAGAAGGCCGAATTGGCAAATGATTCTTATGCCAAGTATGCTAATCGGGGAAGGAAAGCAGCCGATTTCAAGGAAGGAGACTTAGTATGGTTACACCTAAGGAAGGAGAGGTTCCCGAAGCAAAGGGGTTCGAAACTAGCTCCTCGAGCCAATGGACCTTTCAAAATTTTGGAAAGGGTTAACGCCAACACCTACAAAATAGAGCTACCCGGAGAGTATGGAGTATCAGCCACCTTCAATGTGCAAGACCTTTCCCCTTATGTTGGGGATGAGATTGAGGAACAAGAGGGAGGCAGTTCCCCCTTAGATTTGAGGACAAATCCTCAAATACCCCGGGAGGATGACATGCCAGGAGATACCTTGCACGGAAACACTCTTGGGAGAACTTGGAAAAGGAGATCGGAAGTGAATCATCATCAAGCTTGGAGCATTTCGGGAAAGGGAGCATCACCAAAGCAAGTGAAGGAGGAGAACCGGGTTCAAGTCGGGTCTAGGCCGGGTTTAGGTCAGGCCCCGTGGGTCTTGGTCTAAACCCGACCTATAATTCCCTTTTCCATTTCAAGTTTTTTCTTTTATCTTTTCAGCAAAAACATTTACTTAGGGTTTTATGGGTTTTGTATGGGTTTTGCATGGGTTTTGTATGGGTTTGCATGGGTTTTCATGGGTTTGGAGTGGGTTTCCTTTTTGGCCAAGAGGGACTCACGGTTGGCAGCCAAAGGAGAGGGCCAAATTCGGGGACCACCTCCCCCTTGGTTCCCCCTTTTCCGGTAATGTTTGGGTGGTCCTCTCCCCCTCCCTTTTTGTGCCACTCAAAATCGGGTAAGCTTGTGTTTAGCCACCCGATTAGGGGTTCTTCTCTCATGCATTGGAGATCAAAACTCTCCTTCAGCCAAGCATTGTAGTTAGTTGACGTTTTCAATACAAAGCGCTCTGCATTTTCCTCTCCTTGGCTGTGGAATTTCCGGCAACCAAGCCTCGGCTCTCCGGTGAGTAATATCCGGCAAAATCCGAGAGGCTCTCCTAGGTTTTGGCTTCCCTTCCGAGCTAGGGAAAGCTAGGCCTTGCTACACGACTTCAGCCACAGCCCCTGGTCCTAGGGTAAGCGTGTAATCCCCATAGCTCATCTCCACCCTCCCGGCAACTCACATTTTCCGACCATCCCCATTTCCTCTCCGATTACCCACTTTTTGACACCCGATAATCCTCTCTCCATATCTTCCGTTTCCCTGAAGCTTTCACCCTAATTTTTGGAGGTTAGGCTCCTTCATCATCCACAAATCATCCCTCAAAATCTCGGTTGCAAACTCTGTATACAACCCAAGAACCACCCGTTACAATAACCCTCCTTTTTCGGCCACTTTCTTCCCTTCCTCCTTACCCGAACCAACTTTTCTTCCCCTCTCCATTCTTGAAGCGTGTCAATAACCCAGACATTTTAACTAAAACCCTAAACCATGAAGGAGTTACCAGGTATCCCTCTAACCTTAAGCACTTAACCTTGGACCCCGAAACCCTAAACTCAAAACCATGTACCCTAAATGTAACAACCCTCGTTTATTTTAAGAATTTTGATTTTTAAAATGAAAGTGTTTAAGATTTTTCTTTATAGATGTTGGTTACGATTATAAATAATTGGAAGAAGAATACTCTGTCTGGGGTGTATCACACCGTGCACCGGCCCAAGTGTTTGGGTTTGATTGGTGTTTGTTCGATGGTTGCTAGGTTTAAGTAAAAGTAATGAAGTAAGTTCGGTTAAATATACTAAAGGACTATCTTCAAGTAAGTTTCGGTCGACAAAATAGATGATCGGTCGACATAGAATAACTCTCGGGAATTTCTTCGGTCGACCATGGTGTCGACATAAGTCGACCATGGTGTCGACATAAGTTGAAAAGTCAGCAAAATCTGAAGAATTCTGATTGGTGGACATAAAAGGAATATTGATTTTATTTAATAAAGGACATTAAGTGGGTCTTGGCTGGCATTTTCCTTCCCAGCAACGATCTTCTTCCCCCTTTTTCTCCCTAGGTTTCGTGCTCTAAATCAAACGAGGGTGAGATTGAGATAGAGAAGGAGTTTTGTGAGGAAAAAGAGTGAGAAAGTGAGTGACTTCACGAGAAGTGAAGTGAAGAGCTTTGATATTTCGTGGAGGCTGAAGCTCAAGGTATTTTCATATCCTTTAAAGTTCTTGTAGGTTCAATAATGATAAAAGGATGATGTTGGTTGAATTAGTGGATAAAAATGAAGGAGTTCGTGTCAAGTGTTTCGAAATCAGTTATTTATGTACAGGATTAGAGTATTTGGAGATTCGGTCAAATTTTGTTACGAATCTGAGTTTATGTCCTTCATAAGAGTTATATTAGACCTTTAGAGTAATCTATAGCCATTTCAAAAACTTCAATTGAAGCTTCTTAGACAAAGTTATGGATGTTACAGGTTAGTAGACAGAAACTGGGAGAGCACCGGTCGACATATTATCGACCGGTGGACACAAAATAACTCTCTGTAAATGATTCGATCGACCGCATGAATAAGCATTCGACACATTATGCTAAGTTAGGTCGAAACCTATAGGTTATGTCGACCGATTCTTGAGTTCCAGAAATGCATGCTCTCTGTTTTGTCGACATAGGTCGACCCCTGAAAGTTTATGTCGACCTAATCACTGTTCAAACAGTGAATGCCCTCTATTTTGTCCACGTAAGTCGACATGCGTTAGTTTTCTGAATTTGGTGTCTTCTAAAAAGTTATAGTAGACTCCTTAAGGAACAATTTGACACCTTAATCATTAGGAATGGATTAATATAGAGGAAGTTATAGATGTTCAAAGTTGGAACAGAAACTTAAGACTTTATGCAAATTCTGATCCGCATATGATTTATAGGTTTTAGCCATCGATTGGATTAAGGAGACTCAAGTGGATCAACTCAACCTAGCTGCTAAGGTAAGTTAGCATTAAGATTATTTGGCCCTTAAGTGGGACTACATTGCAAAGATTAGGATGATTGTTTGATGTGTGCTGCATGTTTGTTGCATGACATGTTTGGTGATGAATGTTTATTTTCATGTTATGTGAAGTGATGTTTTCATGTTCATATGGTCATGCATCATAGTTTTACAAAATGTCTACAAACCATTTTCATGCATGGTTTTACAAAGTAGTTGGATGTAAACGAGATATGATTGGTGGTATGGGACGCCAATTATGTTTCATCTCTGATGAATTAAGAACTTGAATATCAAAACAGTAAAGTAGAGTAAATGGTTATTGCAGGCCTGAGCACCTCAAGTAGTAAAGTAGTGAGCTCACGATCAGTAGAAGTTGAAGTAGGTGGAGGGGGTGTTCTTGAGATCATGTAATATTTCCAAAGATAAAAAGATATGAACCTAAGAAACGTGAATGAAATTGTGCATTGTTTTTAACGACACATCATACTCATGCATTGCATTTTATAGTTATGTTTCTTACTGAGCTTTAGGCTCATAGTTTAGGCTTTGCAATGTAGGGAATGTAATGGAAGAAAGGGTGCTAATGACTGATCAAGAAGTTAGAGCAGAGGTGTGTTCAAATTATACCTTTTATTGAGCAACGACCGATGGTGAGTTATGTAACGCACACACAGTTAGAATATAAAGTGTTTTGAAAGTTTTGAACGTTTTGAAGATGTAATGATATGTATACCCTTAATTTCGTGTGATGGATTTTAAAGTATTTTAGAATGAATGTATTTTGAACCATAGTCTTCCGCTGTAAGTTTAAGTTATGAAATGATCATGTATTTTTGATAAGGGTGGAGTTAGAATGTATGTTTTTGTCATTGACGATTTTCTTGTAAACTGTTTTATGAACTAAAGGTAATAGTTTTTTTTTAGAAATTAAAGTAAACGAGTTTTACACCAAGGTAATGTAAGTAAGTAACTAAGAACAGTAACGAACCGATCCTCGGGCTGCCCGCGAGTAAGCAAAGTAAAGTAAAGTAAAGTAAAGTAATGTAAAGTAAGTAAGCAAGTGAGGTAAAGCAGAAAGCGGCGGCACGGGAATCAGGTCGTTACACTAAAACTCTAGAACCCTACACCTTAGAACCTTGAACTTTAAAAACGTTAAACGCTGATCCAAGGTTCATCATTTTCAGGATCCAAGATCCAAGGTCTACGGTTTCAAGGTTTAGAGTTTATGGTTTTAGGGTGTGAGGGTCCTAGGATTTAGGGTTGAGGGTTCAAGGTTCAAAGTTCATATTTCAAGGTTCCCTGGTGGAGAGTTCAAGAATCATGGTGTTCCAGGGTTTAGTGTTTAGGCTTACAAGGTTTTGGATTCCGGAGTTCAAGGTTTATGGTTGAGGGTTCCATTGTTCAAGGTTCAAAGTTACAAGGTTCAATGGTAAAGAGTTCCTTGGTCTAGGGTTCAAGATTCTAGGGTTCCAGGGTATAGGGTTCACGGTTCGAAGTTTTAGGGTTTCTAGGTTCTACGGTTGCAGGGTAAAATTTTTGGGTTTTAGGGCTTGATGTTCTAGGGTTCCATGTTCAAAGGTAGATGGTTCAGAGTCCAGGGTTATGGTTTCAGGATTCAGGGCTCCAAGGTTCAAGGTTCAAGGATTCTAATGTTTAGGGTTCAGGGTTTAGGATTCCAATGTTCAGGGTTCTAGGGTTGAAGCTTCAGGGTTAGATTTAAGGTTAAAGGGTTCTAGTGTTCAAGGGTCCAGGGTTAACATTTCATGGTTTCAAGGTCCTAGTGTTCTAGGGTTCTAGGGTTCCAAATTTTAATGTTATTGGCTCTAGGGTTCCAGGGTTCTAAGATTAAGGGTTAACTATTCTAAAGTCTAGTATTCAGTGTTCTAAGTTCATGGTTCAAAGTTCCAGGGTTCAGGTTTTCAGGGTTTCAAGGTTCAAAGTCCAAGGTTCATTGTTAATGGTTCTAGGTTAAATTGTTTAAGGTTCCAAGGTTTACAAGGTTCATGGGTCTTGGGTTCCACGGTGTACGGTTGAAGCGTTTAGGGTTCAAGGTTCCAAGGGTTCTAAGATCCAAAGTTTAGGGTTCGAGGTTTTAGGGTTCCATGTTCAAGGGTTTAGGGTATAGGGTTCAGGGTTCAAGGTTCACAAGGTTCAGGGTTCAAGAGTTTCAAGGTTTAGTGTTCAGGGTTCCAAGGTTAATGGTTCAGGGTTTGAGGGTTTAGGTTTTTAGGTCTCAGGGTTCAGTCTTCTAACAATCCATGGTTTTAGGTTAATGGTATAGGGTTTCACGCTTCACGGTTGAAGGGTTTAAGGTTAATGGTTCTATGGTTCGAGGGTTTTGGGGTTGAAGGTTTTCAAAATTCAGCGTTCCATGGATGAGGGTTTAGGCTTCCAATGTTAGGGTTCAGGGTTCTATGGTTAAAGTTTAAAGATTTATGGTTCCAAGGTTCCTGAGTTCCAGGGTCCAGGATTCAGGGTTACAGGGTCCAAGTTTCTAAGGTTCCAATGTTCCAAGGTTAAAGGTCTAGGGTTCCTAACTTCAGGGTTTAGGGTTGAGGATTCCAGTGTTCCACGGTTCCAAGTTTAGAGATAAGAGTAAAAGGTTTAGCGTTTCAGGGTTAACAATTCATGATCCAAGTGTTCAAGGTTCATGGTTCAAGGGTTCTTGGATTCAAGGTTAATGGTTGAGGGTTTTATAGATCAGGGTTCTAGATTTTTGGGTTTCGAGGTCTAGACTTCACGGTTCAGGGTCTATGGTGTTAGCTTTAACTATGATTAAAGTAACCATTGTTTTTATGATGAATATAATATGTTGTATAATTGATTAACCATTAAAGAGAAGTTGATTTCAATAATGTATATGAAATACCCTGAACGAAGGGTACCTTTTTTGTCTAACAAGTCGGCCGAGTTTTGCAGAAATTGTTAAGTCTGTTACAGGTTATGTCGACCGATTACCAGTTATGTCGACCCAACTTATGTTGACCGGTTACTTGATATGTCGACCTATCTTCGAGCAACAACCTACTTATGTCGACCGCTACGTTATATGTCGACCGATGAGTTAACTAGAGAAGAATGTTATGTCGACCGCTATAAGAATGTGTCGACCGCAAGATATTCAAGACACGCTTCTACAAGTTACAAAACCTTCATTTATGTCAACCGGCCAATCTTATGTCGATCGCATACATGTCCTGAGGCCATATCTATGTCGACCAAAGCTCTTCCAACGGCAACTCACTAAAAATTATGTCGACCGATGAAGAGTAGAAAGAAGAGATAACTCCCAACGGCTATTTCTGAATGTGTCTAAACAGCTATATCTATGTCGACCGATCCCGTACTTATGTCGACCGATCCAACCTGCGCAGAACGAAATCTATAAATAGCTGCGGAGATGCCTAGAGTTTTAGATTAGAGTTTTAGATTGAGTAAACCATACGCACGAATTTGATTAAAGTTTAATCATCGGAGTAAAATTTTATTAATCTAATTCACTCCCCTCTTAGATTAATCTTGATCCTACAATTGGTATCAGAGCAGGAATATTGAATTGATTAACCTATAATTACTGTGATAATCATATGGCCTTTAATATGAATAGCACTAACACGAAGGTGAATCCACAACTAGGCCGCCCCTATTTGATGGAAATAATTATGTCTATCGGAAAACTAGAATGAGAATATTTATTCAAACAATGAACTTTGGCATTTGGAACATTATAGAAGATGGCCCCTTTATTCCTACAAAATTAGAAATTGATGTTAGGGTGCCTAAGACTAGAATTGAATACAATGATCAAGATTTGAAAAATGTTAGTCGAAATGCTAAAGCCATGAACATGCTATATTGTGCTCTCTCTACTAATGAATTTAATAGAATTCAAGGTTGTGAAAACGCTAGAGAAATATGGCAATTACTTTAAGTTACTTACGAGTGTACCAATCAAGTAAAAGAAAGTAAAGTCAATTTACTAGTCCATGAGTATGAGTTATTCACAATGGATAGGGGTGAGTCTATTGGTTGTATGTACACTCGTTTTACTAACTTGATCAATAGCCTAAAGGTTCTTGGTAAGGTATATACAGAGGAGGAATGCGTGCGAAAAGTTCTTCGTGTTCTGCCTCCAGCTTGGCAACCAAAGATGACGACAATTCAGGAAGCCAAGGACCTCAAAGTGTTGAAACTTGAAGACTCATTGGATTCTTGATGACTCATGAGTTGACTATTTAAGCCAATGAGAAGAAAGAACTAAAAGAGAAAGAGATATACAAGAAGAAGGATATTGCTCTCAAAGCTTCCTTGAGTAAACAAGAAGAAATAGAAAGTGAGGAAGAAGAGGAAGAGATAGCCCTCATAACAAGGAGATTCAACAAATTCCTTCAAAAGAGAAGGATGAAGGGAATCCGTGCCTCAAGAAGTGACAAAGCAACAAATGACGAAAATAAGGAAATCACTTGCTTTGAATGTGGAAAAGTGGGACACTACAAGTTCGAGTGTCCTAAGATCAAGAGAGCTCCCAAGACCTTTAAGAAGAAAGCAATGAAAGCTTCTTGGGAAGATTCCGTTAGCGACTCCACATCTTCCGAACTTGAAGAAGTCGCCAACATGTGCTTCATGGCTAAGGAAGATGAGGTACATCTCTCTCTTAGCGATTTAGAGCTTCATTTTGAGGAAGAAGAGGATGATCTTCTATCCGACTTTAATGCATTACTTGATGATTTTAGCATGCTCAAAACTAAATACACAGAATTGAAAAAGGAGCATGTAAAATTACTCACATGAGGAGTTACATCATGAAGTAAATGAACTAAAGAAGAAAAACTCAGATTTAAACAATATAGTTCTCAAGTTTACAAATGGTAGTAAAAACTTGAACATGCTACTAGGTAGTCAAAGAGTAACATTTGACAAAGCTGGTTTGGGTTATGAATCACATAAGAAGAAAAAGTCCTACAAGAACCTATTTGTAAAACCAAGTGCATGCAATAGGTGTAAAAGAATAGGACATCAATCTTTTAACTGCCCTCTAAATTCGAGAGTCACAAAGTTTAAGGTAGTGGAGAAATGGGTTCCCAAAGGAACCAATGCTAACCCTCTAGGACCCAAAATTGTTTGGGTACCTAAGAAGATGGTATGATGTGTTGCGTAGGTGGAAGGTGGATCCATGAAAGATCTCTGGTTCCTCAATAGTGGATGTTCGAGGCACATGACTGGTGATCCTTCAAAGTTTGCATCAATCAAGGAGAAGAAAGGAAATGTCTCCTTCAGTGGGAATCAAAAAGGTAAGATTATTGGCATTGGTAACATAGGTAAATCTTCATCTCCTATTATTGAAAAGGTTTTATTAGTTGATGGTTTAGAGCACAACCTTCTAAGTGTTAGTCAATTATGCGACAAAGGATATAGAGTTATCTTTGAATCTAACACTTGCTTAATTGATGATATATCAAATGGAAAAACGTTATTCATTGGATATAGAAACAAAAATGTTTATACTATTGATTTGAATGTTGTCCTATGTGTTGATGAAAAATGTTTTTCCGGAAACTCTTCTTGTGATAGTTGGTCTTGGCATAAGAGGCTAGGACATGTAAGTATGAATACCTTAGCTAAGATATCTAGGAAGAATCTTGTTAGGGGCCTTCCAAAGATATCCTTTGAGAAGGATAAAGTATACGAAGCATGTCAAATGGGGAAACAAACAAAGTCTTTGTTTGCTTCAAAGTCGATTGTATCAACCACCTAACCTCTTCAACTTCTTCATATGGATCTCTTCAGTCCTTCCAAGAAAGCTAGTCTAGGTGGGAAGTATTATGCCTATGTCATCGTTGATGACTATTCTAGATTTTCTTGGGTTTTCTTCATAAGATCAAAGGATGAAACCTTTGATATATTCTCCTCCTTTAGGAAGAAAATTCAAAATGAAAAGGAGCATTCTATCGTGGCTATTTGTAGTGATCATGGGGGAGAGTTCAAAAATGAGAAATTTTAACTCTTTTGTGTTAAATATGGAATAAATCATAACTTTTCATCCCCTAGAACTCCTCAACAAAATGGTGTTGTTGAAAGAAAAAATAGATCCTTGCAAGAACTATGCTTAAAGAATATGCTCTTCCTAAGTATTTTTGGGCAGAGGCCGTCGCTACGGCATGCTATGTTATCAATAGAGTATCTATTCGCCCAATCTTAGAAAAGACACCTTATGAGCTATGGTCGGGAAAAACACCAAGTGTTAAATACTTTAGAGCCTTCGGATGCAAATGTTTCATTCTTAACACTAAGGACAACCTAGGAAAGTTTGACTCCAAAACGGACTTAGGTATTTTTCTAGGCTACTCCTCATCTAGCAAAGCCTATAGAGTCTTTAACAGAAGAACCTTAGTGGTCGAGGAGTTTATGCATGTGACATTTGATGAATCACCTAATCCAATTACCATAATGGGTGAAGATGATGGTTTGGAAAATGCCATGGACTCTCTATCTCTTAAGGATAATGATAAAGCTTCTTTAGATGTGTCTCTTACGGATCATCCTTCTAGCACTATCAATTTAGTTCCACAAGATGACATTGTGAGAAGTCTCCCTAAGGAATGGAAATATGCAAAAAGTCATCATAAGGAAAATATTGTAGGTGATCCTAGCTTAGGAGTCAAAACTAGAGCCTCCCTTAGAAATCTTTGTGGGAATGTAGCATTTATCTCTCAAATCGAGCCGAAAAAGTTTGATGAGGCCATTGTTGATGAAAATTGGATTATGGCCATGCATGAAGAGTTAAATCAATTTGAGAGAAGTCAAGTGTGGGAGTTTGCTCCTAGACCTAAGGACCGCACCATTATTGGAACTAAATGGATATTCAAGAATAAACAAGATGAAAATGGTGTAGTCATTAGAAGCAAGGCAAGACTAGTAGCAAAAGGTTACAATCAAGAAAAAGGTATAGATTTTGAAGAAACCTTTGCACCAGTAGCTCGGATGGAATCAATCCGGATGCTTCTTGCATATTCCTGTCATAAAGACTTTGTTCTTTTTCAAATGGACGTTAAGAGTGCTTTCTTAAAGGAGTATATAATGGAAGAAGTATATGTAGAACAACCATTGGGTTTTAAAATCTTTGATAAGCTAGATCATGTCTACAAACTTCATAAAGCACTGTATGGTCTTAAACAAGCTCCTTGTGCTTGGTACGAAAGGTTAAAGAATTTTCTCTTGGATAGAGAATTCAAAATGGGCAAAATAGACTCAACTCTCTTCACCAAACATTTTAGTGATGATTTATTAATCATTCAAATCTATGTAGATGACATTATATTTAGAGCTTCCAACAAAAATCTCTGCGATTGTTTTACTACCCTCATGCAAGATGAATTTGAAATTAGTATGATGGGGGAGCTTAAATTCTTCTTAGGACTCCAAATTAAGCAATCTTTAGATGGTACATTCATTTTTCAAGAGAAATATGTCAAGGAATTACTCTAGAAATTTGGTATGAACTCTTGCAAATCCTCTAGAACTCCTATGAGTACCACTACTAAGCTAGATAAGGATGAAAATGGTAGAGAAGTTGACATTAAGAAATATCGTGGAATGAATGGCTCTCTTCTCTATTTAACCGCTAGCCGACCCGATATTCTGTTTAGTGTATGTCTATGTGCTAGATTTCAAGCCGCTCCTAAAGAATCTCACTTAAATGCCGTTAAAAGGATATTTAAGTACTTAAGTGGCACCGTTGACTTAGGCTTGTGGTATCCTAAAGGTGTCTCTTTTGACTTATTAGGATATTCGGATGCGGATTACGCAGGTAGTTTAGTTGATAGAAAAAGCACATCCGGTACGTGTCACTTTCTAAGAGAATCTTTAGTTTCATGGTTCTCGAAGAAACAAAACTCAGTAGCCCTTTCAACCGCCAAAAGCGGATATATCGCCGCCGGTACTTGTTGTGCTCAAATGCTTTGGATGAAGCAAACTTTAGAGGACTACAATCTCGCATTCACTAAGATTCCTATCAAATGTGACAATACAAGTTCTATAAATATCTCTAAGAATCCCATTCTTCACTCTAGAACAAAGCACATAGAAATTAGATATCACTTTATCAAAGATCATGTGCAAAGAAGAGATATTATCTTAGAATTTGTAAACTCGAGTGATCAATTAGCAGACATATTTACCTAACCGTTAGATGAGAAGACCTTTTGTGGAATTAGAATTCGTTTAGGGTTGATTCGATTCAATGATGCTTAGATGCATTGTCTTCTATGTGCTGTCTGCGGCAATGGGGGTCGACATAACTGGTAAGTATTTCGACCGGACCATCGTGCCTGGTAAGGACGCGGTCGACACAAGTATTGATATGTCGACCGGTTGATCATGTTTGTTAAGGAAGAAGGGGTTAAGGGTTCATGGTTCTAGGGTTCCAGGGTTCAAGATAAAGTGTTACAAAGTTTAGGGTTTCACTGTTGTCAGTTTATAGTTCTAGGTTTTAGAGTTATAAGGTTTAAGGTTCAAGATTGAGGGTCCCATGGTTAAAGGTTCAAGGTTCATAGGTTCCAAGGATTATGCTTCAAGGTTTAGATTTAGAGTTCTAGGGTCTTAGCATTCAAGTATCATGGTTCAAGGGTTTCGAGTTTAGTGTTCTAGGGTTCAGGTGTTCCAAGGTTTGGGGTTAAGAGTTAAGGGTTTATGGGTTCAAGGGTTGCAAGGTACAACAATTCAAGATTTAGGGTTCAAGGGTTTAGAATTTATGGGTTATAGGTTTCCAAGAGTTATAAGGTTCAAAGTTCCAGGGTCCCAGAGTTCTTGTGTTAGTGTTTAGGCTTCCAAGATTTTGGGTTCTCAAGTTTAGGGTTTAAGGTTCTAGGGTCCAGGGTTCCATTGTTCAGGGTTCAGGCTTCCAAGGTTTAGGGTTCAAACATTTTGGGTTCAGTGTTTTATCAGGGCTCCAAGGTTCTGGGTTCCAGGGTCTACGGTTAAAGATTCAAGATTTTAAGGATCAAGGTTCCAAGTTTCACAATTCCAAGGTTTAGTGTTATAGGGTTGAGGGTTCTCGGCTCAGAGTTTAGGAGATTTTGTTGCTAGGGTCCTATGAATTAGAATTCAGGGTTAAGTGACATGCCACGGATTGGCATGCCAAGCAGAGCAATCACCCGAGCTCAGAATTTTTCTAATATGGTTGTTAATTTTGCAGGAAAATTAATTAAAGAATTATACATTTCTAAGCCAACTTTGGAGGATCAAACAAGGCCAAAACACATGATAATTTGGCGTGGAGAAAATGTTGATTTTCAACAAAAAACAGAGAGCTCTGGAATTAAGCCCGAACCCAAACCCAAACCCGATTGAAGTACCACGTTGCATGGCGAGTTGGAGTCCCTTGCAAAAGTGATCAAGGGTTCCACGACTCAACTCACCAGCATTTACATGGATTGAAGGAATTTTATAGCATATTTAGCTTAATTTTTACGTGAATTTTACATTGGATATTTGGAGAACCCGAGAGGGTTTCTCGGCTAGGTTTTATTGTGTTTATTTTTGCATGCTTGCATGGGGTTTTACATGAGGAATTTTTGGCTAAGAGAAGGGTATTTTGGGCCAAGGAAGAAGGGAAAATTGACTGAGGAGATTCAAGATCACGTGGCTTTCACATTCTTGCAATCGCATTGGTCCAATTTTCCCTCCTTTATTTCAATTTCCAGCATCCAAGTTGCATGCCTTTGGTCCTCAATTTTCCCTCCCTTTTTCCCACTCTTCTCAGCAGATAAAACCTCCCCCATTGCGTGTTTGTAAGGCAATTTGGAATTTGAATTAAAGAAGCTTTTAGCTCTCCCTCTCCCGGGACATTTTCCAACTTCAAGGGGCAGCCGGTGATCCTCTGGCCACCGTGGTTCTTAAAGAGTTCCCTCCTCCGAGTTGGGGTTCTCTTCTTCCATCGTTGATTTCGTTTGATATTTCCTTTCTTTCGCCAGTTGTCAATTTTCGGCCACCGCTGAGCATTTTTACTATTCCATTACATTCTGACCGATCCATCCACGTGATCGCCTTCAAATTTTGAGGTATATTACTTAACCCTTGCCCAAAGTTCCCCTGAAAATTTCAGCCTGAAACTTGATCTTATCGTCGAGTTATCGCCGTCCCAAATTCTAGTCTTGATTATGGTATTATCGGATTATCGTTTTTCATTAACCTAACCGGATTCTCCCACTTCCTAAATCTAATCCCCCTTCATTCCATGTCATTAAGGGTTAAGGGTTAAGGTTCACTATTCAAGATTCCTTGGTTAGGGTTCAAGGTTCCAAGTGTTCCTGGGTTCAGTGTTTAGGCTTCCAAGGTTCTGGGTTCTTGAGTTTAGGGTTTAGGTGTCTAGTTTTATGGTTCCATCGTTTAAGGTTCAAAATTCCAAGTTTATAGGGTTAAGAGTTTCTTGGTCCAATGTTCAAGAGTCCAAGGTTCCAGAGTTTAGGGTTCAGAGTTCCAAGCTTTAGGGTTTCTAGGTTCTAGGGTCCAAGGGTCAAAATTTAAGGGTTTAAGGGCTCGGCGTTCCAAGAATATTTGGTTCTAGGATATATGGTTGAGAGTCCTAGTGTTAAGGATCCTAGAATAAGGTTTGAATGTTAAGGGTTCAAGAGTTCATGGGTTCTAAGGTTTAAAGTTCAGGCATCAGAGTTCTTATTTTCAAGGTTAAAGCTTCATTGTTAGTTTTAAGGTCAAGGGGTGGGGGTTCTTATTTTCAGGGTTCTACTATTTAAGGGTCGAGGGTTAACGATGTCATGGTTTCAAGGTTTAAGGTTCAAGGTTCAGGGTTCTAAGGATTAGGTTTCAAGGATTCCATGGTTAGGGTTAAGGTTTCAAGGGTTCTAGGGTTCAGGTTTGAGGTTTCAAAGTTATAGGGTTTAGAGTTCAAATTGTAGGACCGGTTTTAACCTAAGTGGGGTGGGGGGGGGGGG
>QAOC01042277.1:1997-94337 GCA_003255005.1 Begonia fuchsioides | reverse complement strand
GGGGGGGGTGAATTTGTTTAATTGAAATTTTTCGTAAGTCAAATGCCTTAAGTACAAAAGCTATGGAAGTTGATTATCGATTCAGTTTATGCAAGAACAATCAATAAAGTAAAAAGTTGAGGGAGAGAAATTTTAACACCGATATGATATTGCGATTCGGCCAACAACTGCCTACGTCCGCTCTTCAAGGTAGCTCCTTGAAGATCCTTCACTTGATTGAACTTCTGGGTGTCAATCTAACCTTTACAACTTGACTCTTCTTTCTTAGAGGCGTCACCCATTTTTGACTCTTCTGTTTCAGAGGCGCCACCCCTTTACAAATTTTCTCAAGAGTATTGATATAGATATTTGCAGTTTCTAACCGACTCTTTCAATCACCAAATGAATGATCTAAAGTTGATACAAGAGATGAGAGAGTGAAAAATAAATCAAGAATGATTTTGGCAGAGTTTCGACGTGTTTCTCTCTCAAAACAAATCAGCTGATACAATGAGTTTCTCTTCAACTATTTATAATTCTATAGCTGCTCAGGCTAGGGTAGTCGACATATGTACGAGAGCAGTAGACCGCAAAATAGCCATTTAGACTCATTAGAAAATAGCCGTTGGAGCTGCCGGTCGACCTAAGTGTATATCGGTCGACATAAGTCTCGTTTGTGGAACTTCGGTGGTCGACATAAAATGTAAGCAGTCAACACACAATTCATCTCTGAGATTGTAGCGGTCGACATAATGTGTAAGCAGTCGACACACTTTTCATCTCTGACGTTTTTGTGGTCGACACATGTGAACATCGGTCGACATATTCTGAGAAAACTTACAAAATTCTGCAACACTCGACCAACTTGTTAGACATTAAATGTACTCTTTGACAAGGGTATCTCACATGAGAATTAAGTCTATGAGATACATTACAACACAATTTAATTTAGCTTTCATACATTCACATAAACGATAATTATCATAAAAAATAATTTGTTACTTTAAAAGCCTTTAAATCAAACAATCTCCTACTTTTTGATGATGACAATTTAATTGAAAGACAAATTGACTATATTCACAAAATTTTAAATACTCCCCCATAGAATATGCATGCTCCCCCAACTAAGACATTGTGTGACATCCCGTTTTTCCCTTGCTTAAATTTTTTTCTTTTTGTAAACACATGTACTAACTTTAAACAATTTAAGGTAAAACTTATCAATTTGAAATCTTTGAA
Source organism: Begonia fuchsioides (assembly GCA_003255005.1). Classification (NCBI taxonomy): domain Eukaryota; kingdom Viridiplantae; phylum Streptophyta; class Magnoliopsida; order Cucurbitales; family Begoniaceae; genus Begonia; species Begonia fuchsioides. The sequence goes on along the minus strand of QAOC01042277.1, from coordinate 93,119 downwards.
ATAAAATACAGCGGAAGACTTTTATTTGACTTCGTCAAAATTGATTCTATTCGTCATAAGTAACCAAAACATACTTGTACTTTAACATTAAAATCAGGTTATTACAAAACAGTTATAGACCAAACATAATATTATACATTAGTTTTCAAACAAAACATTTCTATTTACATGGGTCGCCCATCGGTCAAAATTGCTCTAACAGCTGCAAACTTCCGCAATGGACGTACTTCACCACCTCAAGCATCTATCCACGATAAGTAGAATCAACAATATCTATCTCATCACCTACATTAGAAAGCTTATCTAATGAGCCTAACGCTAAGTAAGTTCATCCATAATAACAAAACATTTATGAGACCTTTATGCATATGCGGCTTTATAAAAACAATGTAATTTCGGTATCGTTCATTTCTTTTCTTTTCTTTCACTTAACAGTTCAGTTAATGTTGGTAATACCGTCCAGGGGAGATGACACGTTCGGGGTTATGAGAAGTGTCGGGAGAAAGAAGACACAAGGGTAATCTGCCAAGGAGAAAGTCCAAGACAGAAACAGTGAGGTGTAACGGTTAATATTCCAAATGCATACAGGATTAAGTCAAATAAACTCAGCCAAATCAAACTTTAGGAAGTGGACTAAGTGTGACCCGAATTTCAGCTTACAAGCACGTGCGGAACATTAAAATACACGGAGACACTTTCAGATGCACAAACAGACCAACAGGAAGAAAACAGTGCAGGAGTGATGGGGAAACTTCTACACAACTTCCAATGCAGGGAGTCTGGGATCGTAAAAATAAGCAGAAAACAACGTCAATCAAAGTGGAAGACAATGCAAGTGGTTTCACAGAAAAAGCATGAGTAGGATAGGAGTTATGCTGGATAGAAAATTAATGGACAGAGTTGCCCGATTTCAGGAACTCGGGTAGGAAGCAGTGGGAAAACACAAGCATAACTTTTAAAGGGAGGTGGCTATGGCTAAACGGAAAGAACAGTTATTTCAAGCCATGAAAGAGGAACTCACAGCCATAAAATTGGGGACATTTGTTCACGGAAAACAGAAATGGCACGAATTGGACTTTTGTTGCACAAATTCACTCGGGTAAGCACCAAAAAACAGCAACCAACAACAAAGACAAAACACAAATGCAAACTACAAAATGGAAGGTTAGGTATGGGACTTCGAAACTCGTCTTTGATCCTAAACAAGTGAGGAAGGGAGATTTGAATAGGGCTTAGTGGCTCTAGCAAGGCACCAACACCGTTACAAACCAAAGATCAATGATATTACTCACCTTGAATTTGTTTTGCCGTGAGAGAAAATGGGGAGAGCTTCAAGCTTCAACATTCAACATTTTCTATCTGCAAATGCTGAGAAAGGAAGGGTAAAAACCCTCATTCCCACGAGCTACAAAAGGCACATGATTATCACCTATAGTCCTAAGTGCTAAACCAACATCAAGGTATGGTAAAGGGGCCCACCCTTGACTTTCATCACTAACAAGAGTGATGGTCACTGAGGGAAGGTAAAACCCATCCCCTAAGGCTTCCTAAGACCTTTCCACTTGAAGCCACGTTTACTAACTTACAACAAAAGAAAAACAAGAGAGGAGCTAGCATGGTTTTCACGTGAAAAACCAAAAACCTAATAGATGGGCCAAACCCATGATGGATTGTCCATAATCAAATGGACTTGAACACTTGTATCTTTTGGGCTAATGGTTGGGCACTTCCATGGGCTGCTAGCTGGTGCTCCCATGAAGGACAAAGATGAAATTAAGCCTTCCTTTCCGTTGGGGCCAAACATGGCCACGGATCAGCCACCATGGGTTGGATGCTCCCGGGCCGCTCCATCTTCTGGATGCCTCTGTAATGGCATTCGTTGGCTGGGAAATTGTTATCCAAATTTTATACTCCGCCACATTCTGGAAACCTTAAGATGTTAGCCACATATTTGTAGAAGCTAGCTTGGCCAAATCAGGTCCGGAAGGTGTTCAAAATAGCCGCACAAGCCCCGGAGGTCATCCTGGGCCGAAACCAAAAGTGGTGCTATCATCACCTAGGTGGTTTGGATCACCCTTCCATGCCACAGATGCAAAGAGTTGTCAAAAAAGAAGCATGTTTTTCCCTTCATAATTGGCTTCTTGATAAGCCTTTTATGAAAAGAGCCTCCTACAAAATTAACAAACTCATTAGAAAAATAGTTTGCTTCATCAATCAAGTGGTGCCATCCGTGGCACATCAGGAGAGTAGGCATCATTTGGTCTAACCTCTTGGGACAGCCAAACTCAAACCCCGCCCAACATATAACTATTTACCTACATTTTGTTCATTTCACTCTTTCATTGGTTTGATCGTTGAAGGTACCATAGGAGAGAGTAGACACCATTTGCCCTCCCTCGAGGCAGTCTAACTCGAGCTCCTCCCTCAATGACTTGTTGCATATTATCACAAAAATTATGCACGCAAATCATTTTCGTATTTTTCTTAAAACCATGATGCATGAACAATTAAAATGCATGAACACGATAACATGCAATAAAATATATAATTCAAACATTGCAAGAATTCTAAACATGTATCTTCATTCTAACACCAAAAATCAATCAATCATCAAACAAGGCACACAAACATATCCTCAAATAAATTTAGGTCGATGTATTGTGCATTACACCCCAAACAATCTGGAATATTGCAAAATCATAAAATCCTAATTTTTGTAATGTAGTCCCCTTTAGGGCCAATCACATGCAACATTAACTTACTTTAAATCCTTAGCCTTATTGAAAAACTTGATCAATATGTTGCTGCACTTGAAAACCTCTAAACACAAGTAACATAATTCATTGATTTTAAAGTATCGCTTTGGTATAACATGATCTTCAATCGATTGTAATTTTAGCTATACTAATCCAAATAATGAGATTCAGGTGTCTGAATGTTGCTTGAGATGTCTACTCCAATTCATCAGAAGACATCAAAGTAATTAGAAGCATCTAAACATACGTTATATGCCTAATTCAAAAACTTTTCAGAATACATTATTTTCGAATAACTGTTGCATAACAGAAACTTCAACCGGTCATAACTTAAGTTATACTTCTTGGATTGAAGCGATTATCATGTCATTCTTCTCCTTAAAATGTATTTTTCAAATCATAAGAAGAGTTTCAAGTCATTTGAAAATTTGAACTTCCACTAAAATTACAAACCCTAAAACTGCCTGATTTTCTCAAAAGTTTTTGCATAATCTTGATATAAACATCACCAACATGCTTAATTAACCATTCCGAATCAATTAATCAATTTAAACATGCTCTTAGGGTTAGCATTGATACCTCAGAATAGGGAAGATCGAAACAAAAACCCTTGAGTCGTTTGTTTCCTCTTCTTTTCTCCTATTTCCTTCTAGAGTGAACTAAACTTGCTTTAAATAGAAAAACTCTTCACCAAAACTTTAATCCAACAAAAGAACCTCACTTAATCTTCCAAAACCAAAGAGAATCAGGAAGAGAGCTGAAGAATTCGTGGAATTCTCAGCTTTTCAAGAGAGTTCTTAGGGTAAAATTACCTTATTATCCAATTTGTCCATGTTAAAATTCATATTTGCCCTTACTTTTGCTTATATTTGTAAAAATACCTTAATTATAATCTTTTAATCACACATACTTAAATTAATTAATCTAGATTAGTACTAATATAATCTTGAAGATTAACTTAATTAATCATGATTAGTAAACCTTAATTACCTCTTAATCATTCACTAATTACACCTTAATCATGATTAGGCACTAATCTAATGGTGACATGTGGCACTTTCTTATTGCTTCACTACTCTAATATATAAAATCATAATTTATATTTAACAATATTCTATGATTAATATTTATTTAAATTATATCATTGATTAAGGAGGAAATGTAAGGTGGAGGTGTCATATCCATTAACTATGGTTAGCTTTACTAATTATTTTAGATTAGTATTAACTTAAGTTTCAAGGCTATTGATACATAAACATATATATTAAGATGTTAGGATCTTGTTCCTTCAAAAAGTTTGGGTATTACACATTGAATCATTTGAATATAAATTTTCATGCTCATTCGATCATAATTAATAACTTTTCACGCTCATTCAATTAAAACTAAGGCATAGAATAATGAAATCTATCTCCCCCATTGGCATTATAAAAAAAGTTAAAGCATTCACAAAGAGATAAGTTAACTAGGGACAAAGATCGGTAATGAGAACATTGTCTTTACTTAAGGAGAATTGATTCAAAATATCTAATAAATCTAAAAACTACTCCCATGGAGATCCTATAAGAGGCGATCCAGGCACATCCATAACTAGAGAAGCCATAGGCAAAGTGGATTGGGAGTCTAGGACCACGGTTCCTGCATGGATGGGATCAACACCGTACCGGGAGTGGATACAGGTATCGTGTCAGGATCATGAACCGATGTGACAGATGGCTCAACAGTCGATGCAGGAGAATTCGGACGTGTTTCCTCTTGCTCTTCAAAATCTTCTTCCTCCTCAAAGTACTCATCCCAAGCATCAACGTAACAACCCTCATTTTTATTGTAGAATTTGTGACCTTAAGATTTAAGTGTTAAAGATTCTTTTTATTGGAAGTAAGTTGGGTTAAATATACTAATGGACTACCTTCAAGTAAGTTTACCCCAGAATTTAGGAAGGGTCGATACAATTGGAACTTTTGGTCGACCCTAGAATCGGAGAGGGGTCGACACAATGAATAGTTTTGGTCGACCCCAGGATTGAAGAGAGGTTGACACAATTCTGTTTTTAGGTCGACCCCAGGATTTAAGAGGGGTCGACACAAGCCACTCTCGGGAACACTTTCAGTCGACCCTAGGACCGAGCGGTCGACACAAATAATGCTCGGGAAATCTTTCGGTCGACACAAATAATGCTCGGGAAATCTTTTGGTCGACACAATTGGATGAGCGGTCGACACTTTCCCGATTTAAGTTGAAAAGTCAACAAAAACGTGGAGAATCCAATCGGTGGATGTAAAGGAAAGGTTGATTTTGTTTAATTAAGAGATAAAAAGGCATGGTCTGCCATTTCCCTACCAGTATGGCTTCTTCTCCATATTTACTCATAGTTAGAGTTCCCACGTCTTGATTAAGGTAAAAGAATGAGAAAATGAGTTATCTCAGAGGAGAGGAAGAAAACTCTGAAGATTTCGCGAAAACTTAAGTTCAAGGTAATATTTTCTATCCTCTTAAGTTTTTCTAAGTTCAGTAAGGATAATATGATAGTATTGTTTGAATTGGTGGATAAAAACGAGTGATTTCATGCTAAGAGATAGGAAAAGAGTTAAGTATAAACAAAGTTAGAGTTTTGGAGATTCGATCGAGAAGTAGTAGGAATTAGAGTTTATTTCCTTCATAAGAGTTAAATTAGACTCTAAGAGTGATTTATAGCCATTCGAATCACTCAATTTGAAGCTATGTATAAAAAGTTATGGATGTCGCAAGTCAGTGTATAAAAATAGGGGAGAGCTGCAGCCGACCCCTTATAGTTTGGGTTGACCAGTTCTCGATTTAAGAACACACGGTCTCTGTTTTGTCAACATGGGTCGACCCCTCATAGTTTGGGTCAACCAATTCGAGGTTCAAAACAGTGAATGCCCTCTGTTTTGTCCACATAAGTCGACATGCGTTAGTTTTCTGAAATTGGTGTCTTCTAAGAAGTTATACTGGACTCCTTAAGGAACGATTGGACACATTAATCATCAGAAATTGATCATTAACGAAAAAGCTATAGTCATCTGAAGTTAGAATAGAAAGTTAAGATTTTATGCAATTTCTGATCCTTATATGATTTATATGTTTAGGTCATTTATTGGATTAAAAAGGGACTCAAGTTGATTGATTCAAGATAGCGGCTAAGGTAAGTTAATGTTGCATGTGATTGGCCCTAAGGGGACTACATTACAAAGATTAGGATTTATGATTTTGGAATATGCTGGATTGTTTTTGGAGTGTAATGCACAATACACCGACCTCAATTTATTTGAGGATATGTTTGTGTGCCTTGTTTGATGATTGATTTATTATTGGTGTTAGAATAAAGATGCATGTTTAGAATGCCTGCAATGTTTGAATTGTATATTTTATTGCATGTTATCGTGTTCATGCATTTTAATTGGTCATGTATCATGGTTTTAATGATTTGCATGCATGATTTTCATGATAATATGCAACGGGTAGTTGAGGGAGGAGCTTGAGTTAGACTACCTCGAGGGAGGCCATATGGTGTCTACTCTCTCCCGTGGTACCTTCAACGATCAAATAATGAAAGAAATGAATTGAACGAAATGTACGTAAATAGTTATATGTTGGGCGGGGTTGAGTTTGGCTGTCCCATGAGGTTGGACCAGATGGTGCCTACTCTCCCCTAGACGGTATTACCCACATTAACTGAACTGTTAAGTGAAAGAAAAGAAAAGAAATGAACGATACCAAAATTACATTATTTTAAGAAAGCAGCATACGCATGAAGGTCTCATAATTGTTTTATTATTATGGATTAACTTAATGAGCGTTAGGCTCATTAGATAAGCTTTGTAATATAGGGATAAATGCTTGAGGTGGTGAAGTACGTCCATTGCGGAAGTTTGCGGCTGTTAGTGCAATTTTGACCGGTGGGCAGCCCATGTAAATTGAAATGTTTTGTTTGAAAACTAATGTATAATATTATATTTAGTTTATAACTGTTTTGTAATAACTTGGTTTTTAATGTTAAAGTATAAGTATGTTTTGGATTACTTATTACGAATATAATTGATTTTGATGAAGTTAAATAAAAGTTTTCCGCTGTATTTTATCTCAAGGATTTCAAATTGATAAGTTTTACCTTAAATTGTTAAAAGTTGGTACATATGTTGAAAAAAAATTTGGCAAGGAAAAACCGGGCGTTACAATCAATCTGTCTCTGAAGACCATCAACTTTCTTGTGAAGAGACTCAACAGAGGATGCAAGGTTGGAAATCATACTAGTGAGCATATCGAAGCGCTCCTCAGTCAAGGAGGAAGAACGATGTTGTCCACGAGTGGTCCGATGCTCAAGAGGAATGTGAATCTCATCGGTAGTCAAGGGAGGATCACTAGTAGTAGAAGAGGTAGGAGTCAGAATACATATCAAGATTTCTAACTTCGATAAGTGTCGTGGGAGGAGGAAACTCGACTCCTTGATTTAAGAAAATCTCCATTAGAAGAAGGTTGAAGGGTAAAGACTTGGATGCCACATCCAAAACATCCATCATGCGCCACATTATTATGAAACCAACATTGAAGCGACGCAGGTGAAAGAATATGTAGAGAACGTAGAGTTCCATGTGACTTATGTGATCGATATGCCCATCCTTAGGCAAAAGGTTGTAGGTGGTGATATGGTGAACTAATCGTGCCGTGATGTTTAGGTCACTAGCTTTCGGTTTGTACGGAAAATTTTCAGGATCCCTAGCAACAGATCTCAGAAAATTCATGTAATATGAGCACCAACCAAAGAGGGCTCCTTACCGTGTTCATAGTATTGATAAGTGTCCTTGTTAATTTGACAATTCAGCAATGAATTCAAAAATGAAACGGTGATCTTGATTAGTTTGTCATACACAAGGATCTTTAAGGTAAAGGGATGAGGAGTAGAATGCACATTGGCATAAAATAGGCGGATGGCCTTCTCATGAAATTGGTTCCTAAAGCTAAACAAAGTGGTTAATCCCAAGTAGTCACTTGATTCGGAAAAATCTATCCCTTGAATGCAATGAGGCCTATAAACCCTACTCAAGATTAATAGTTTGGATTGAAAGATTTGGAAATACCTATCTTTAGCCGACTCATTTTGGAATAACTGTTTGTCAATTGCCGGAGGAGGAGGAGGAGGGTTATCGGATTTTGACGTAGACGATTGTTTCCGCTTGACTAGAGGTTGAGAGGAGGAAGCCATAATGAGTGAGGAAGAGAGGAATCAAGAGAAGTGAGCGTCAGACAATGAACGCAGGAGAAGGGAGACGCCTGAGAGATTTTGTGCAGGAAAGGTATTCTGAATACCTAACACAATCACAGAATAGGGTTTTAAAAACTGTGAGAAAATTGGACATCGGTCGACCAATCGTGGATGGTGTCTACCAACCCGGAAGCAGAACTGATGGACCGATCAACATTCTCCTGTTTATGTCGACCGCTTTATGTTAAATTAGAAGGATCGGTCGACATACACATTGTTGTGTCGACCGTTGTCACAGAAAGCAGCAAAAAGAAAATGATGCATCTAAGCACCATCAAATCGGATTATCCCCAATCGAACTTGAATTCCACAAAAAGTCTTCTCATCTAGAGGCTTAGTAAATATGTCCGCCAATTGATCACAAGAATTGACAAATTCCAAAACAACATCTCCTTTTTGGACATGATCTTTGATAAAATGATATCTAATTTCTATATGCTTAGTTCTAGAGTGTAAGATAGGGTTTCTGGAGATGTTTATTGCACTAGTGTTGTCACATCTTATTGGAATCTTAGAAAATGAGAGGTAACGTGTGCTTCATCCAAAGAATTTGTGCAGAACAACTACCAACTGCAATATACTCGCTTTTGGCGGTTGAGAGTGCCACAGAGTTTTCTTTCTTAGAGAACCATGATACTAAAGATTCACCTAAGAATTGGAATGTACCACTAGTACTTTTCCTATCCACAAGGCTCCCGACATAATCCAAATCTGTATATCCAATTAAATCAAAGGAAGTACCCTTAGGATACCATAATCCTAAATCAAGCGTTCCATTTAAGTATTTGAAAATTCTTTTAACAACATTTAAGTGAGATTCCTTAGGAGAGGCTTGGAATCTAGCATAAAGGCAAACACTAAAGAGAATCGGGTCTTCTAGCAGTTAGATATAACAATGAACCGATCATACGATGAAATCTCTTAATATCCACATCTTTTCCACCTTCATCCTTATCTAATTTGGTTGTGGTACTCATTGGTGTCCTGGAAGATTTGCAAGAGCCAATCCAAATCTCTTTGGCAAATAAAAGTTTCACCTAAGGATTGTCTAATTTGAAGTCCAAAGAAGAATTTAAGCTCCCCCATCATGCTCATTTCAAATTCATCTTGCATGAGAGAAGCAAAACCTTCACACAGGTTTTTGTTGCAGGCTCCAAATATAATATTGTCCACATAAATTTGAACAGGGAGCAGATCATTACCAACATGTTTAGTGAAGAGATTTGAGTCAATTTTTCCCTTGTTGAACTCTCTAACCAAGAGAAAGTTCTTCAACCTATCGTACCAAGCTCGAGGAGCTTACTTAAGACCATAGAGAGCTTTATGAAGTTTATAAACATGGTCCATCTTGTCAAAGGCCTCAAAACCTATAGGTTGTTCTACATAGACTTCTTCCATAATATATCCATTTAGGAAGGCACTCTTAACGCCCAATTGAAATAGAGTGAAGTCTTCCTGGCAAGCATAGGCAAGAAGCATGCAAATTGACTCTATTCGGGCCACCGGTGCAAAGGTCTCCTCAAAATCTATACCTTCTTCTTGATTATAACCCTTTGCTACTAATCTTGCCTTGTTTCTAATGACAACACCATGTTCATCTAGTTTATTCTTGAATACCCATTTAGTTCCAATGATGGTGCGATCATTAGTTCTAGGAACTAATTCTCATACTTGGATTCTCTCAAATTGATTGAGTTCCTCTTGCATGGCCATTATCCAATTTTTGTCTTTTATGGCCTCATCAAACTTCTTAGGCTCTACTTGAGATAAGAATGCTACATTGGCACATAGATTCCTAAGAGAGGCTCTAGTTTTAACCCCTAATGAGGGATCACCTACCACATCTTCTAACGGATGGATTTTTGAATATCTCCACTCTCTAGGAAGGTCTCTATTACTATGGCTCACCGGTTCCAATTCTAGAGAGTTTGGAGGATTTTCTGACGGAGTAACCTCAAGAGAGTCTTTCTCATTTTCTTCGAGATTCAAAGAATCTAGTTCTTTTACGAGCTCATCACTTTTGTCCATATTACTTGATGAAGAAGGGGATTCATTAAAAGTGACATGCATTGATACTTCAACTACTAGAGTTCTCTCGTTGAACACCCTTTAAGCTTTGCTAGACAATGAATATCCTAGAAGAATTCCAAAGTCAGTTTTTGAGTCAAATTTTCCTAGATTGTCCTTGGTATTCAGGATATAACATTTGCATCCAAAGGGCCCAAAGTATTTTGACACTTGGGGTTTTACCCGTCCAAAGCTCATAAGGGTCTTTTCTAAGATTGAGTGAATTGATACTCGGTTAATTATATAACAAGCCGTGGCAACGACTTCATCCCAAAAATACTTAGGAAGAGCATTTTCACTAAGCATGGTTCTAGCTAGCTCTTCCAAAGACCTATTCTTTCTCTCAACAACTCCATTTTGTTGAGGAGTCCTAGGGGAAGAGAAGTTGTGATTGATACCATTCTTAAGACATAAGAGTTCAAATCTCTTCTTTTCAAATTCTCCTCCATGATCACTCCGAATAGCTACAATGGAGAGATTCTTTTCATTTTGAACTCTCTTCCTAAAAGATGAGAAAGCCTCAAATGTCTCATCCTTAGGTCTATGGAAGAATACCCAAGTGAATCTTGAGAAATCATCAACAATCACAAAAAAACATAGTGTTTACCACCTAGGCTTGCTACTTGGAAGGACTGAAGAGGTCCATGTGAAGGAGTTGAAGGGGTTTAGAGGAAGACACAATGCTTTTTGAAGCAAATGAACTCTTTGTTTACTTCCCTATTTGACACGCATCATAAGATTTATCCTTCTCAAAAGATATTCTTGGAAGGCCCCTAACAAGATTTTTCTTTGAAATCCTAGCTAATGTATCCATGCTAACGTGGTCTAGCCTCCTATGCCATGACCAACTATCAATAGACGAATTTGCACTAAAGCACTTTTCATCAAAATAAGCAACATTATCCATATCAATAGTATAAACATTTTCAGTTCTATAACCTATGAATAAAATTTTACTACTTGAGCTATCCTCTATTATGCATGTTTTATATTAAAAAATAACTCTATATTCTTTATCACATAGTTGACTAATACTTCAAAGATTATGTTTTAAACCATCAACTAATAATTCATTTTCAATGATAGAGGAGGAATGGTTAAATATGCTTCCAATCCCAATTATTTTTCCTTTTTGGTTCCCTCTAAATGTGACATTTCCTTTCTTTTGTTTGATGGAGGAGAACTTTGAGGGATCTCCCATCATATGTCTCGAGCATCCACTGTTGAGATACCATAGATTCTTTGAAAGGGAGTCCTCCACCTACACAAAGAAATTTAGGTGTTCCTTTTAGGTTCCCAAACCATTTTGGGTCCTTAAACGTTAGCTTTGGTTCCTTTGGGAACCCATCTTTGAGTAAATCTTTGATTTTTACCTTTTAGTTTTAAAGGACATGCAAATGAGGTGTGTCCCTATTCTATTACATGAATGACATGTGCTTCATTTAACAAAGAGGCTCTCATAGTTCTTTTTCTTTTTGAAAGGTTCATATCCTAAGCCGGCTTTGTCAAAGTTCATTCTTTGTCCACCAAGATGCATGTTCAAATTGTTGCTACCATTTGTAAACTTCAGTATTATAACATTCAATTCATCATTTTTCCTTTTTAAATTAGCTATCTCCTCTTGCAAGTGAATAAGTGTACTATTGTGTTCCTTAGTTAGCACAACATGTTCCATTTTTAATCGTTTATATTTAGATTTAGTAAAATCATTAAGTAAATCATTGAATGCATCAAACAACTTATTATCTTCATCAGAGTTATCTAAATCACTAAAGGAGTCATGTACCTTATCCTCATTTGCCATGAAGCACATATTTGCTAGTTCTTCATCTTCCGATGAGGAAGAAGATGAGTCACTATCATCCCAAGTAGCTTTCATTGTTTTCTTCTTGTATGCCATGGGGAATTTATTTATTTGAGGATATGTAGACTTGAAGTGACTTGGCTTTGCACAGTCATAGCATGTGATTTCCTTTTCCTTTTCTTTGAGTTGTTGTTCTCTTCTAGGTAACTCTTTTCCTTGCATCCTTTTACTTTGTAGGAACATCTTGAACTTCCTTGGGATGAAGGCAACATCTTCATCATCCTCTTCATCACTCACAGCTTCAGCTTGTTTGCTGGAGGATGCGTTAAGGGCAATGTCCCTTTTCTTTGATGTTTTCTTCTCCTTAATCTCATCAATTTTGCTAGCCTTCAACGTAATCTCATGTGTCATTAGAGATCCAATGAGTTCTTCAATCTTAGGAGCCCTGAGGTCTTTAGCCTCTTGTATTGCTGTGACCTTTGGTTGCCATGCTCTTGGAAGAACTCGAAGAATCTTTCTAACACACTCTTCATCTGAATATATCTTGCCTAGCACTTTCAAACCATTAGTAACATTTGTGAAGTGTGTAAACATGGAACTAACCGTCTCATCACTATGCATAGTAAATAGTTCATACTCATGTATAAGCATACTTAGTTTATTTTCTTTTACTTGGTTAGTTCCTTCATGTGTTACTTCAGGTAATCGTTAAATATCTCGAGCATTATCACAACCTTGTACTCTATTAAATTCATCACTAGTTAGAGCACAGTACAAGGTGTTCATTGCTTTGGCATTTAAGCTTAATTTTCTTAGGTCATTCTCATCATATTCACTACTTGGTTTTGGTGTACTTATTCCATTCTCAATTTTAATTTGCACATATGGACCATTTTCAATTATGTTCCAAACGCTGTAGTCGATAGCTTGAGTAAAAATTCTCATCCTAGTTTTCCAATATACATAGTTGTTACGATCAAAAAGAGGAAGTCTAGTAATTGATTGACCCTCAGTGTGTGACGTGTTCATGTTGAAAGACATTGTATAGAAATTCTGTAACAACCCTTAGTTATTTTATGAATTTTGTGATTTTAAGATGAAAGCGTTTACGATTATTTTTATGAATGTTGCTTAAATATTAGAGTGTTAAGGTGTTTTGAATAGTTTCGGTCGACCCCAGAATTGAAGAGGGGTCGACACAATATATAGTTTCGGTCGACCCCAGAATTGAAGAGGGGTCGACACAATATATAGTTTCGTTCGACACTAAAATCGAAGAGGGGTCGACACAATATATACTTTCCATCGACCCCATGATTGAAGAGGGGTTGACCAAGTTTTTCAAGTGCAGCAACATATTGACCAAGTTTTTCAATAAAGCTAAGGACCTAAGGTAAGTTAATGTTGCATGTGATTGGCCCTAAGGGGACTACATTACAAAGATTAGGATTTATGATTTTGGAATATGCTGGATTGTTTGGGGTGTAATGCACAATACACCGACCTCAATTTATTTGAGTTTATGTTTGTGTGCCTTGTTTGATGATTGATTGATTATTGGTGTTAGAATAAAGATGCATGTTTAGAATGCTTACAATGTTTGAATTGTTTATTTTATTGCATGTTATCGTGTTCATGCATTTTAATTGTTCATGCATTTTAAGAAAAATACGAAAATGATTTACATTCATGATTTTCATGATAATATGCAACTGGTCGTTGAAGGAGAATCTCGAGTTAGACTGCCTCGAGGGAGGCCAAATGGTGTCTACTCTCTCCCGTGGTACCTTCAACGATCAAATAATGAAAGAAATAAAATGAACGAAATGTACGTAAATAGTTACATGTTGGGCGGGGTTGAGTTTGGCTGTCCCGAGAGGTTGGACCAAATGGTGCCTACTCTCCCCTAGACGGTATTACCCACATTAACTGGACTGTTAGGTGAAAGAAAAGAAATGAAATGAATGATACTTAAAACTGCATTGTTTTTATAAAGTGCATAAAGGTCTCATAAATGTTTTATTATTATGGATTAACTTACTGAGCGTTAGGCTCATTAGATTAGCTTTGTAATGTAGGTGATGAAATAAATACTATGGATTCTACTTACTGCTGATAGATGCTCGAAGTGGTGAAGTACGTCCATTTCTGAAGATTGTGACTGTTAGTGCGATTTTGACCGTTGGGTGGCTCATGTAAATGGAAATGTTTTGTTTGAAAACTAATGTACAATATTATGTTTAGTTTATAGTAAATGGAAATATTTTTTTTGAAAACTAATGTATAATATTATGTTTAGTTTATAACATTTTTGTAATAACTTGGTCTTAACGTTAAGGTACAAGTATATTTTGGATTATTTATTACAAATATAAGCGATTTTGGTGAAGTTAAATAAAAGTCTTCCGCTGTACTTTATCTGAAGGATTTCAAATTGATAAGTTTTACCTTAAAGTGTTTAAAGTAGGTACATGTGTAAACAAAAAATTAACTAAGCAAAAGGAAAAACCAGACGTTACAATATGGTATCCGAGCACACCAGATTTTAAAATCATTTCTGCAGACTGCCTAACAGCACAAACCTTCACATCGAGATATTTCATACACTGTAAGTTTATTTATGATGATATTATTGTTTGTATTTATGGGTTGCTAAATTGTTAAGGCTTAATTCATTATGCTGAGAGGACAAAGAAGGGAAATGGAAGGCGGAGATGATGCAATTAAAAAGAAAACTGATATAGTGGATCGCCAACTTCAACAATTAGAACGATATATGGCAAAGGAAGAACAAGGAGGTTTTCGTTCGAATGTTGCTGGAGAGTTAATTTTTGAAAGATTTTGACGACTTCATCCACCTAACTTTGATGGACAGGCAACAGATCCAAGTTATGCTAAAGAGTGGTTCCGAAAGATTGAGGAAGATGAGAAAGTTAATTGTGCAGTCTTTATGCTGTCAAAGGATGCACGTTACTGGTGGGACACTATTAAAGTGACCACAAATGTGAAAGAAATGTCATGGAACAAACTTAAGGAGATATTTTACGACAAATATTTCAATCATGCAGTTCGAACAAGTAAGTTGGTGGAATTTGCTCAATTACGCCAATTTGGATTTGTATCGGAGTACATACGGAAATTTGAAGCATTATCTCGTTTTGCTCCACACATGGTGGCCACTGACGAGCTCAAGGTACATCAATTCATTCAAGGGCTGAAAGTTGAAATATATAGAGTAAAGATCTCCGGGACGAAAAATGTACCTTATGTTAGCTTTAAAAGTATGTTTAAAGTAATCAATTGTTTTTTATGATAACTATAAAAGATGAGCATGAAAGATAAAATAAACTCTTTACAATGCTTAAATTAGACTTATCTATTCATGAGAAATACCCTCTTTGAAGGGTACAATCAAAGTCTAACAATTTGTTTAAGTGCTGCAGAAATTTCATATATATATTCTGTAACGTCCCGAGCCCATANCGGCCCGTTACTCACAAGCATTTCGCCAGAGGAATTCAGTTCACAACCCTCCGCTGCAGCGGAGGGTTGTGAACTGAATTCCTCTGGCGAAATGCTTGTGAGTAACGGGCCGAGTATGGGCTCGGGACGTTACATATTCAGTTTGTGTCGACCCTTGTCTTGTTTGTGTCGACCCTTGTTCATTCCAGAAACTTAGCGTGCTTAGTTTGTGTCGACCCCATAGTGTTTGTGTCGACCCTTAGGAAAATCCAGAAGCTCAGCCTTCACTGATTGTGTCGACTCTTAGAATTTGTGTCGACCCCTATTCAAAACAAAGGCGAGTCATTGCAAATGTGTCGACGCTCCTATAAACCTTGTGTCGACCCAAAAAGGCAGCGTGCAATTGTGTCGACCCTACCCAAATTCGTGTGTCAACCCTTCGTGCATTTTACATGTCGACCCGACCCATTTTATGTCGACCGCACCCGAATTTGTGTCGACCCCAGCTTTTCCAGAGAAGGATTCTTCAAGGTTGTGTCGATCGCACAAACATTGTGTCGACCAACATTTTCCGGAGAAGACTTTGTGTCGACCCCAATAACTTTGTGTCGACCCAAATAAGCATATCAACACCAACGGTCAGAATATTCACAATGGCTATATTTTGATGTGTCTACAGGCTAGTGCTTTGTGTCGACCCCAAAAGCATTTGTGTCGACCCAACTGGACAGATAAGTAGAAAATCTATAAATAGATGAAGCGATCTCATTTGAAAAAAATTGAATTTCACGAGAGAAAACTACGCTGAAGTGCTGCCAATTTTATCTCTCAAACTTTTACTCTCTCAAATCCTAGTACCTAAACTTGTATATCATTCTTGAGATTGAGTGAGTCAGTTTATTGAAAACCGTACAAATTGTTATAGTTCTCTTTGACCGGTTATTGTAAAAGGGGTGATGCTCCTTCAAGAAAAGAGTCATTGTAAAAGGGGTGACACACCTTCAAGAAAAGAGTCAAAAGGTTTGGTTGACACCCGTATGTCAATCGGAGTGAAGCTCAAGGTTTGAGCGGGAATAATCTTCAAGGAGGTACCTTCAAGCGTGGACGTAGGCAAGGTTGGCCGAACCGCGTTACCAATCTTGTGTCACTCTCTTCCTCTAATCTCTTATTTATTTGTTTAAGTATTCCGTACTAGAGTTTAGAAATAACTAAATAATTCGCACAAACTTGACTTAGTAATTGAAAAAGTTTAATTAACCTAATTCACCCCCAACTTAGGTTAATCTCGTTCCTACAATTGGTATCAGAACAAGGTTTTTAAATTGATTAACCTATATTTGCTGTTGTTTTTGACTAAATTGAATTATGGATTTTAATATGAACAACACACACACAGTGGGTCAATCTATTACTAGACCTCCACTATTAGATGGTAATAACTACGTTTATTGGAAAACTAGGATGAGAATCTTTGTCCAAGCTATGGACTATAGCGTATGGAATATAATTGAAAAGGGTCCATACATGCTAATCAAAACTGAGAATGACATTAATATACCCAAACCGAGTAGTGAATATAATGATAATGGCTTAAGGAAATTAAGTCTAAATGCCAAAGCAATGAACACCTTGTACTGTGCTTTAAATGGTTATGAATTCAATAGAGTACAAGGTTATGACAATGCTCGAGAAATTTGGCGATTACTCGAGGTAACCCATGAAGGGACTAACCAAGTAAAAGAAAACAAATTAAGTATGCTTGTGCATGAATATGAATTGTTTTCTATGCAAAGTGATGAATTGGTTAGTTCTATGTTTACAAGATTTACTAACATTACTAATGAGTTAAAAGTGCTTGGCAAAGTTTATACAGAAGAAGAATGTGTTAGGAAAATTCTTCGAGTCCTTCCTAGACCATGGCAACCAAAGGTAACTGACATCCAAGAGGCTAAAGACCTCAAAACTCTAAAAGTTGAGGAACTCATCGGATCTCTAATGACTCATGAGATGACGATGAAAGCAAATGAGAAAGAAGCAATTAAGGAGAAGAAACCAACTAAGAGTAAGGACATTGCACTCAAGGCATCATCTCGAAAACAAGAGAACACCGAAAATGAAAGTGAAGATGATGATGATGAGGAGTTGGACATCCTATCGAGGAGATTCAAAAAGTTCCTTCAAAGAAAAAGGATGAATGAAAAGGAGATCCAGAGAAAGGAAAAGCATCCCAAGGCTTACAAGAAGAAAGCCATGAAAGCGACTTGAGATGACAGTGATTCATCAAGTTCCTCATCCGAAGACGAGGAGATAGCAAACATGTGCTTCATGGCAAAGGAAGACAAGGTACACATCTCCTCTAGTGATAGTGATAGTGATTTAGAAAATTCTGATGAGGATAATGAACTTTTTTATGCTTTCAATGACTTATTTAATGATTTCAATATCTTGAAATCTAAGTATAAGAAATTGAAAAAAGGAACATGCCATGTTAACAAAAGAGCATGAAAGTAAAATTAATTCCTTGGAAAGTGAAATAAGTAGATTAAAAAGGGAAAATAATGATTTGAATGGCATAGTTCTGAAGTTTACTAATGGAAGCAAAAATTTAAACATGCTTCTTGGTAAACGAAGAATAACCCTTGATAAAGCAGACATAGGTTATGAATCTTTCAAGAAGAAAAAGAAGTATGAAAACTTCTTTGAAAAACCAAAACCTTGCCATGTGTGTAATAAAATAGGTCATACCTCATTTGTTTGCCCTTCGAAATTAAGAGACAAAAATCAAAAGTTTTTTCAAAAGTGGGTTCCCAAAGGAACCAATGCTAACTCCCTAGGACCCAAAATGGTTTGGGTTCCTAAGAAACTTGTTTGATTTGTCTTTTAAGTGGAAGATGGTCCCGTGAAGAATATTTGGCTTCTCGATAGCGTTTGCTTGAGACACATGACGGGTGATCCATCAAAGTTTGTATCATTAAAAAAAAAGGAGATTGTTTCTTTTGGGGAGATAAAAAAGGCAAAAATTGTTGGCATTGGAAATTTTGGTAATCCTTTCTCCTCTCTTTTTTGAAAATGCTTTGCTGATTCATGGATTAGAACTCATTTTTTTAAGTATCAGCTTTTGGTATCAAAGGTTAAAGAGTTATTTTCTAGTCTAAAAGCTTTCAAATGGTAAAATTCTTTTCATATGATTTAGAAGGGATAATATTTATGCTTTTGACATGAATAATGTATCTTGTTAAGATATCATTTTATTAAAGATCGCGTCCAAAAAGGGGATATTATCTTGGAATTTGTCAAGTCGAGTGATCAATTAGCTGTTATATTTTCTAAACCCTTGGACGAAAAGACCTTCGATGAAATTAGAATTAGATTGGGAGATTCTATATATTAATGTCTACGTTTATTCTTTTTGATAATGTCAATGGGGGAGAAAATAAAATGCATAAGTTATGGGGGAGCAATAATTTGTGTCATTTTATTGTATGAGGGAGCAATTTATCTGTTATACATGCTATGTCTATGGGAGAGCATTTTATCTTTCAAAAGTTTTTCTCATCATCAAAAAGGGGGAAATTGTTAGCTTCAAAAGTAGGTTTAAAGTAATTAATTATTTTTTATGATAACTATGAAAGATGAGCATGGAAGATAAAATAAACTCTTTACAATGCTTAAATTAGACTTATCTATTCATGAGAAATACCCTCTTTGAAGGGTACAATCAAAGTCTAACAATTTGTTTAAGTGCTGCAGAAATTTCATATATATATTCAGTTTGTGTCGACCCTTGTTCATTCCAGAAACTTAGCGTGCTTAGTTTGTGTCGACCCCATAGTGTTTGTGTTAACCCTTAGGAAAATCCAGAAGCTCAGCCTTCACTGATTGTGTCGACCCTTAGAATTTGTGTCGACCCCTATTCAAAAAGAAGGCGAGTCATTGCAAATGTGTCGACCCTCCTATAAACCTTGTGTCGACCCAAAAAGGCAGTACAGTGTGCAATTGTGTCGACCCTACCCAAATTTGTGTGTCGACCCTTCGTGCATTTTACATGTCGACCCAACCCATGTTATGTCGTCCTCACCCGAATTTGTGTCGACCCCAGCTTTTCCAGAGTAGGATTCTTCGAGGTTGTGTCGACCGCAGAAACATTGTGTCGACCCCAACATTTTACAGAGAAGACTTTGTGTCGACCCCAACAACTTTGTGTCGACCCAAATCAGCAGATCAGCACCAACGGTCAGAATATTCACAACAGCTATATTTTGATGTGTCTCCACGCTAGTGCTTTGTGTCGACCCCAGAAGCATTTGTGTCGACCCAATTGAACAGATAAGCAGAAAATCTATAAATAGATAAAGCAATCTCATTTGCAAAAAGGGAATTTCACCAGAGAAAACTACATTGAAGTGCTGCCAATTTGATCTCTCAAACTTTTACTCTCTCAAATCCTAGTACCTAAACTTGTATATCATTCTTGAGATTGAGTGAGTCGGTTTATTAAAAACCGTACAAATTGTTATAGTTCTCTTTGAGTGATTATTGTAAAAGAGGTGACGCTCCTTCAAGAAAAGAGTCATTGTAAAAGGGGTGACGCTCCTTCAAGAAAAGAGTCAAAAGGTTTGGTCGACACCCGTAAGTCAATCGGAGTGAAGCTCAAGGTTTGAGCAGGAAAAATATTCAAGGAGGTACCTTAAAGCTCGGACGTAGGCAAGGTTGGCCGAACCGCTTTACCAATCTGGTGTCACTCTCTTTCTCTAAACTCTTATTTATTTGTTTAAGTATTCCGCACTAGAGTTTAGAAATAACTAAACAATTCGCACGAACTTGACTTAGTAATCGAAAAAGTTTAGTTAACCTAATTCACCCCCACTTAGGTTAATCTTGTTCCTACACCTTATTCAATAGTGGTGACAAAAGCCCTAGAAGTGGAAGAGGCTGAAATAAAATTTCAAAGGGAGAGGGAGTCTCCAAAGAAAGTTTATAAAGAAGTGCAGCATCAACCAAATCAGACATTCCAGCAATCAAAAGGCGCAAAACAACCCAATGACAGAAAGATTGAGCAAGGGAAAGGAAAACGTGTAGAAGGGTTTTCTCAAGTTGAAGAATGTCCGAAGTGTCATAAACGACATTTTGGAGAAGGCATAGCTGGAACTGGTAGGTGTTTCAAATGCAAGGAGATAGGTCATATTGCAAGGGATTGTCCAAAAGTGAACAAAGATCAAAGGTGGCACCAAGGGTTTTTGCACTTATCGAATCTGATAGTGAAGAACAACCATCGGTGATGTCAGGTACTATTTTAGTTAATGGCGTTACTGCTTATACATTGACAGATTCTGGTGCCTCTCATTCATGGTTAAAATGAAATGTTCACCGATGGTAGCTGAATATGTTTATGATGTAATGTTGCCATTTGGAGAGGAATTACATCTGAATTATGTCATGCTGGATTGTATTATTTCGGTAAATGGTAGAAACTTACAAGCTGATTTTATAATTATGGATATGAAAGGGTATGATATTATATTGGGGATGGACTGGTTATTTCAGCATTTTGCAACAATTAATTGTAGAGCCAGAACAATATGTTTCAAGCCTCTGAATGATGAATGGTATTCTTTTCAAGCAATGAAAAGTACCAACAGAACACCTATCATATCATCTATTAAAGCCCAACAATTATTGAGAAGCGGTTGTTTTAGGTTCTTAGCAAGCATAATTGATACTCGAATGCATTGTGGTGCAAAATTACAAGATATTCTGGTGGTGAAAAACTTCTCATATGTATTTTTAGATGATTTACCAAGACTACCCCCAGATCGAGAAATTAAGTTCGTAATTGACTACAGAGAATTAAATAAATTAACGATCAAGAACAAGTATCCACTTCCAAGAATTGATGATTTATTTGACCAACTCCAAGGTGCACAGGTGTTCTCAAAGATCGATCTAAGATCAGGATACTATCAATTGAAGGTCAAAGCGGAAGATGTCCCGAAAACAACATTTAGAACTCGATATGGACATTACGAGTTTTTGGTGATGTCTTTTGGATTAACCAATGCTCCTGCTGCCTTTATGGATCTAATGAATTGCGTATTCCAAGAGTATCTAGATAAATTCATAATTGTGTTTATCGACGATATTCTCATATATTCTCAAACAGAGGAAGAGCATATGGAACATCTAAAGGCAGTATTATCAACTTTAAGACGACATATCTTATATGCTAAGTTTTCTAAATGTGAATTCTGGCTTGATAGAGTTAACTTTCTTGGGCATGTAGTATTTGAGGACGGTATTTCTGTTGATCCATCAAAAGTACAAGCAGTGATGGACTGGCCACAGCCAAGGAATATTAATGAGGTACGTTACTTTTTTTGGGTTAGCTGAATATTATCAAAGATTCATTAAAGGATTTTCAAAGATAGAAATCCCTTTGACCCGATTAACGAAGAAAAACATGAAGTTTTGGTAGTCAGGTGAATGTGATAGAAGTTTCCAGAACTTGAAACAAAAATTGACATCAGCCCAAATTTTGACAATTCCAACTCAGGACGGTAAATTCAAAATTTATTGTGATGCTTCCAAAATTTGATTAGGTTGCGTATTGATGCAAGAGGGAAAAGTGATCGCTTACGCATCAAGGCAATTAAAAGGGTACGAGCAAAATTATCCTACTCATGATTTAGAATTAGCTGCAGTTGTTTTCGCATTAAAAATATGGAGGCATTATTTATATGGACAACAATGCGAGATATTTTCAGACCATAAGAGTCTGAAGTATTTATTCACCCAAAAAGACCTGAATATGAGGCAACGAAGATGGCTCGAATTCGTAAAAGATTATGAGTTTGAAATCAAATACCACCCCGACAAAGCTAATGTGGTAGCTAATGCATTGAGTAGGAAGTTCATACCAGTCTAATTGGCAATGTCCATAACGCTTCAATCTGAAATTCAAAAGTCTGGCTTAGAAGTAGTGTCAAATTTGAGTTGTATGCTTGTAGCATTATCTTTGAAGCCAACTCTTATGGATGAAATCAAAGAAGCTCAATTGGAAGATCCAAAATATAAACGATATAAATTGGGCAAAAAGCCAAATTCTTCTGACTTTAAGTGTTCGAATGATGGTGTTCTGAAGTTTAAAGATAGATGATATATTCCGGAAAAGCAAGAATTACGGAAGAAAATATTATCGGAAGCCCATTCTTCTACATTTATGGTGCATCTAGGAAGCACTAAAATGTATCGGGATTTAAAACAGCACTTTTGGTGGCCGAATATGAAGAAGGACATAGCAAAACATGTGGAATTTTGTGTCACGTGTCAAGAAGTTAAAGCTGAACATCAAAGGCCTGCAGGAACTCTTCAGTCTTTACCAATCCCGGAATGGAAATGGGAGCATATAACAATGGACTTTGTTGTAGGATTACCGAAAACAACAAAGGGGCATGATGTTTTTTTGGGTGATTGTTGATAGATTAACAAATTCAGCCCATTTCTTACCGGTTAGAATAAATTTTTCTATGGATCAATATGCTGAATTATATGTTCAAGAGATTATAAGACCGCATGGAATTCCAGCATCGATAGTATCAGATCGTGATCGAAGATTTACTTCAAAAATTTTGAAAATTTTACATAAGGCAATGGCGACTATACTGTCTTTTAGCATGGCTTTTCATCTCCAAACAGATGGTCAAACCGAAAGAACAATTCAAATATTAAAAGATATGTTACGAGCATGTGTATTGGATTTTCAAACTACATGGAGTAAGATGTTACCATTAGTGGAGTTTGCATATAATAATAGCCACCAATCAACAATTGATATGGCCCCGTATGAGGCATTGTATGGGCAAAAATGTCGATCTCCATTGTACTGGGATTAAGTTGGAGAAGCAAAGTTGTATGGACCAGAAATTTTACAACAAACTGCAAATCAAGTGAAAGTTATTTGAGAAGAATCAAAATAGCTCAAAACCGACAGAAACATTATGCAGATCAAAGGTGAAGAGAGCTAGAATTTGAGGAAGGAGATGAGGTATTCCTAAAGATTTTGTCTTTTAAGGGAGTAATGCGGTTTGGAAAAAGGGGAAAGCTTGTTCCACGATTTATTGGACCTTTCCCTATTATAAAGAAGCTAGGCAAAACAGCTTACATGTTGAAATTGCCATCATCTATGGCTGGAATCCACAATGTTTTTCACATTTCAATGTTAAGGAAATGTGTACGTGATACTACTCATGTGATTGAAGATAGAAGTATTGACATCGAGCCTACTTTGACATATAAAGAAAAACCGGTAAGGATCTTGGATTCAAAAAACAAAAGAATTGAGAAACAAACAAATCCCTTTAGTCAAAGTCCTATGGAGAAACCATACAATAGAGGAAGCCACGTGGGAAAGGCAACAAGACATGATGACGAAGTATCCGGAACTTTTTGACATCTAAATTTTGAGGACAAAATTTTGTTGAGGGTAGAATGTAACAACCCTTAGTTATTTTATGAATTTTGTGATTTTAAGATGAAAGCGTTTAAGATTATTTTTATGAATGTCGCTTAAATATTAGAGTGTTAAGGTATTTTGAATAGTTTCGGTCGACCCCAGAATTGAAGAGGGGTCGACACAATATATAGTTTCGGTCGACCCCAGAATTGAAGAGGGGTCGACACAATATATAGTTTCGGTCGACCCCAGGATCTAAGAGGGGTCGACACGATATATACTTTTGGTCAACCCAAGGATCGAAGAGGGGTTGACACAATAGAACCCTTTAGAGTACTTTGGGTCTACCCCAGGATCAAGAAGAGGTCAACACAAAATAGCCCTTTAGTATTCTTTTGGTCGACCCTAGGACCGAGCGGACGACACAAGTCGCTCTCGGGAAACATTTTCGGTCGACACAACAGATGAGTGGTCGACACAAAGGACTCTAGGGAATAGATTGGGTCGACACAATTGGACGAGCGGTCGACACATTCATAGATGTCGTTGAAAAGTCAGCCAAAACGTGGGGAAATCCGATTGATGGGCGTAGGAAAGGTTGATTTTGTTTAATTAAGAGATAAGAAGGCATGATCTTCCATTTCCCTCCCATCAAGATTTCTTTCCCCTATCTTCTCATAAGTTCTCACGTTGATCAAGAGAAGAGTGAGGTTGAGAAAGAAAGGAGTTCTGTGAGAGAAAACAATGAGAAAGTGAGATATCTCAAGAGAGGTGAGGTAGGAAACTCTAAGGCTTTCGTGAAAACTGAAGTTCAAGGTAATATTTTCTATCCTCTTAAGTTCTTCTAAGTTCAGTAAGGATAAATACGAATGATTTCATGTTAGTTGCTGTGAAATCAATTAAGTATAAACAAAGTTAGAGTTCCGGATATTCTGTCAAGAATTAGTAGGAATTAGAGTTTATGTCCTTTATATGAGTTAGAGTAAACTTTTATAGTGATTTATAGCCATTAGAATTAATTGATTCAGAGCTATGTAGAAAAAGTTGTGGACGTCGCAAGTCACCGTATAGAAACTGGGGAGAGTTTTGGTCGACCCCTTGTAGTTTGGGTCGGATATGGGGATTTGCAGTAAAAGGTGGTTCCTTTCACGTAAAGTAAATGCTTGAGCTGATGATCCACACTCTTAACCTTAGACCATGAAGATGGCTGGAGAAATGTGGTAAGGATAGATTGTCTTAGCTTGGAAAGACAATCAACTCTGGTTGTATCTCGGTGGCCGGATTTGGGATTCCGGAGACCGAGTCTTTGGAGAGAAAACGCCAAAGGGGGAGATTCCAATTTGAAAAGAAATAAATCTTTTAAAATTCAAATCTGAGAATTACATTCAGCATAGGTAAGATCAAATAGGAAAACTAAGCAACATCACATTCTTCATCGGACGGCCCAAAACATCTCCAAGAACCACAATCCATGGCATCAAAGATGGACCAATGAGGAGCTTTAATGGAACGCTCCTCCTCCAGCTCATTAAGCTCCTAGAAAATGTCCAAAATTCTCTTCCAAATAATAATTAGATAACCCTATAATATCCCATGTAAATCCATGCAAAAATGCGTGAAAAAAAAACCTAATAAGATTGTTTCCCGAGTCGGTTGTGCTGCCGTCTTTGTGTTGTCTGTAGTTGACTAAGCAAACGACATTTAATTTTAACGTTCTACCTCTCCTTGGAAAGCTTAAGAAGTTATCCATCTTTCCTCAGAAGCCGTTGTTTCCATTTAATACTAAAAAAATTGTCACAAAGGTCTAGACTGCTTTGGAAGTCCCACTGAGCCTAATAAAAAAAGTTGTCTCCATGCTTTGTTACTTTGACAAATTTTAAATATTTCCAAGGAAACATTCACCTTCCTTCATGGACCACTTGGGCCGAGTCTTGAAATCAAAATTGAAGGGATTGCTTTTTAAGCTTGGACAAAGGCTGAAATCTCCAAGAAATAGGAAGCTACAAAATTAGCAAACACATTAGATAAAAATTTGTAACATGACAATTTTTGGGTCGCCCATATCATGTCATCCTCCCAAGGTTGATAAGGATTTGTCCTCAAATCCAAAATCTTTTCGATCTTTTGATGAACCCCCTTTTTTTTGCTTAAGATGCTCGGTCATTTTCCTTTTATTTCTTTCCATTGGCTCGGGTATGCTCTTCCAATCATAAGTTGTATGTTGTTTCAACACCAAAACAATTTTCTTCCTAGGCTTCTTTTCTCCATTTGTCAAAGTGTCGTTTCCCTTAGGATCCATGTAAATCATCTTCCAATCATCCACATCTTAAATGAAGCTTGTAGCAAAAACATACTCTCAGGTTTCATGCCAAAATCTTGAGATAGAAACAAAGAATATCCAAAAATATAATGGTCATACTTGGTCATAACAAATGAATAACTTCCAAAGCTTAAAACCTCATGAAGCTTAACACCATCAATTAAAATGTATTGCTGCATTCCCTTTAACAACCAAAAAAAGTTTTGAACCCAAAATTTTTCCTGACACGAAATTGGAGTTGAATAAGCAAGAAATTACAAACTATCGATTTTGAAAACTCATTGAAATGAAATGAGACATGCCACGGGTCATCATTAGTAAATGCATCAACATACATGCTACAATGTTCATTTCTAAGGTGGGGGTATATCCAATATTCCTTTAGCTCTAAAATAAGGTATCACAAGCTCATTATCTCCAATTAAGGAATCTTGAACCACCAAATTAGCATGATTAACTTCTACAATAAAATTTTCCTTCAAAACTTCAGATCAATGCTATTAAAATATCCACGTCCACTCAAACCAATATGATGAAGGTAACTAGGCACTTGGTTAAATAGATCATACCTCTCGGCCACAACCTTGTGTGGTTTGGCCACTTCATCCTCAAGGTCTACTTGGATACAATGGTATTCCATTACAAGCTCTTCAAAATCATTTGTCCATTCCATGCAAGGATGAGATGTTGGTGCCAGTGAAAGGTTCTCTATGATCTCTTCTTTATTAGGCTTGTGAAGATTCTCGCAGATATCATTAGAGTGTTTGGATTCCGAGGAAAAGTGATTTTCCTCAAAACCAACAACATCTTTCACTTGCTTGGTTTCTACTTCCACTATTTCCTCAACTTTTTGTTGGAGATCTTCAAAATTATTTGTACCTACGTTGCAAGCATGAGAGGGTGCTGTAAATATTGGATCTAAATACCCGAAGGGTTGGTTCACGGTCGTTCAAGACATAGGGTTGACAATCTTGTCTTGTTGGAGCTCTATCTTTATTGAGGTTCCTTCTTCAATGCTGGCTGCCAACGGAAGATTCCCAATCATTTCTTCTTGGTTAGGCTCGTGATGGGGCTCCAAGATAGCACAAGAGTTTTTAGATTCCTTGGAGGAGTGATTATCCTCAATACCGACAACGTCTTCCACTTTTTGTCGGAGAGAAACAAGATAGCTTTGATTAAACTTGTGAAGATCTTGATGAAATTCCAACATAAGGAGCTTGAGTTTATCCAATGATTCATAGTAGTCTTGTTCAAGGTAATCCGAGTAGTGGCTTTTTGCTATTCGGTTTGATCTCAAATCTGGTGCAACTATTGAATACATATTATCGAAATAAAACCACAAAAATACAGAGGCAAATGGGAAGGTGGGAAGGGATGCTTGGCTTTGATACCAAATGACACGTAATTGAATGGGAGACACGAAATTGGAATGAAAATAAATGGAATGATTTGCATCGGGTGAAAGTTAGGGTTTTTACCCTAGAATAAAAAGATTTCGGGAGAGATTTTGAACGCTTAGATCTGAAAAACGGGGGTAATATTTTTAACGAAATTTGGAGGAGATCTTAAGGAATAAAGCTAAAATATGGTCTCTAAAAATTATGGGATTCTCATGCACGGATTTAAAGATATACTGACGATGGTGAAAAATGGTTAGGGGATAATTTAGGGTTTTCTCAGCAAATCCAGGAAAACAAGGATGAATTTCAAAAGATCGTAACTAGTAAACGGGAATGAGTTTGGAGCTGAAATTTGGTGGTTTTCTAAATGAATAAGGGTAGAAGAATACCTCAAAATTTGGCAAAATGATCACGGATGGTTTGGGAGTTGTGGTGGCGAGATGAAAGACGGATGCAGAATGGCCGGATATGGGGATATGCAGTAAAAGGTGGTTCCTTTCACGTAAAAATGGATGCTTGAGCTGATGATCCACAATCTCAACCTTATACCATGAAGATGGCTGGAGAAATGTGGTAAGGATAGATTGTCTTAGCTCAGAAAGACAATCAAGTCCGGTTGTATCTCGGTGCCCGGATTTGGGATTTAGGAGACCGAGTCTTTGGAGAGAAAACGCCAAAGGGGGAGATTCCAATTTGAAAAGAAATAAATCTTTTAAAATTAAAATCTGGGAATTACATTGAACATAGGTAAGATTAAATAGGAAAACTAAGCAACATCACCTTCTTCATTGGACGGCCCAAAACATCTCCAAGAACCACAATCGATGGCATCAAAGATGGACCAATGAGGAGCCTTCATGAGATGCTCGTCCTCAAGCTCATTAAGCTCCTAGAAAATGTCCAAAATGCCCTCCCAAATAATAATTAGATAACCCTATAATATCCCATGCAAATCCATGCAAAAACGAAGATTGTTTCTCGGGTAGGTTGTGCTGCCGTCATTGTGTTGTTTGTAGTTGACTAAGCAAACGACATTTAATTTTAACGTTCTACCTCTCCTTCGAAAGCTTGAGAAGTTAGCTATTTTTCCTCAGAAGCCGTTGTTTCCATTTAATACTGAAAAGATTGTCACAAAGTTCTAGACAGCTTCGGAGGTCCCACTAAGCCGAATCCAAAATGTGGTCCCCATGCTTTGTTGCTTTAACAAATTTTAAATATTTCCAAGGGAACATTCACCCTCCTTCATGGACCACTTGGGCTGAGTCTTGACATCAAAATGGAAGGAATTTCTTTTTAAGATTAGACAAAGGCTGAAATCTCCAAGAAATAGGAAGCTACAAAATTAGCAAACACATTAGATAAAAATTTGTAACATGACAATTTTTGGGTCGCCCATATCATGTCAGAAGGCTGCCGCCAGCCTTTGGAATACCATCTTAAACTTCTTATGGATCTCATCGAGTTGTCCTTGTGGTGGAATATGGTCTCGATTGGGGTTGTGGTTTGCTCGACTTCGAGTCATCATGCTTTAACGCAACAAGATAGCCAAAACACTAGAAAAATTGAAGGGTGGTAAGGGATGAATAGCTCTTATACCAAATGACAAGGTTTAAGAATGGGAAGGGAAATAAAATGGCCTTCGGGTGAGAAAGAAGGGAAGCAATGGGCAAGAAATGGGGGATATAAGGAAGGGAGTTCTCAAATTGCATACGGAGTTTGCAACCGAGATTTGGAGGGTTTGTTTAGAGATGGGAGAAGAGCTTAACCTTTAAAAATTAGGGTAAAAACTTTGGAGAATCGGAAGTTATGCAGAGGGGAGTATCAGGTTGCAAAAAGGGGTTGATCGAAAAAGGGGAATGGTGTTGATCGGAAAATGGGAGGTAACCGGAGATGGAGAAGAGCTAATGTGGATTACACACTTACCATAAGACAACGGGGGAGTAGCTGAAGTCGTGTAGCATGGCCTAGCTTACCCTAGCTTGGAAGGGAAGCAAAAACCTTGAAGAACCTCTAGGATGTCGCCAGATATTACTCACCAGAGAGCCGAGTCTTGGGTGCCGAAAAACACAGCCAAGGAATTATGCAAGAAGCATGATTTTCATTGACCAAACACTTTCAAAAATCTGAGAGAGGGCCTGATGTGCAACCAAAGCACATCACGGACATAAGCCCGATGAGAACGGGAGATTTGACTAACTTAGTTGCTTATTTTGCAAGAAACATTGTCTCGGAACTACCTTCCGAACATGATCGAGAACGACCTAAAGTCTCGATCACATGGTGTTTGACAACCCCCGGCCACGACACGCCCGACACACTGGACAGTGACACATCTGGGGGTCCAGACCAAGACACGCCCGATGCCCAGCGGACGCCCCACGATCATGACCTGATGACCAACGAAACTTCGGTCGTCGGCCCTACCGAAGTCCACCAGGGCTTCGGCCCAAGGAAATAAGTGACTGACATGGGAGAACGCCCGATCCAATTCTCAAGGATTGAGTGATCACCCATGGGCCTATCTTCGGTCACAGTTAGGTTTATTTATCTTAGCCAACAAATAACCTTAGAGAAGAAAGAGAAAGCAGCCCAAAGATGAGGAACGCCCATCCCATAGGCAAAGGCCCACAAAGGACCACCACGGCCCAACCTTGACCGGCCCTTGGTCAAGCCACGGCCCACCTTCGGCCAACTAGAAGACCTTGACCAAATTCCATCACTTTACTTATATCTTTAAGTATTTTGATTATTTGGTCAAGATAAGGTTCAAATTGGCACGGACATATCTCTTAATGTCCGAAGAGGTCTCTTAATGTCCGAAGAGGATCAACCGGGAGCGCGCGCATGACCAACTCATGGAACCACCGACGAACAAATAGGGATTTTCATCCAAAGAATCCTCTCTCCAACTACTAGGATCATCTGAAGATCGCCTAGCAACAAATTTCCAAAATGGCCCCGCGGATCACTCGATGACCGGATAGAGCCAACCACCAGATCGCCACTTCGGATAAGCCCGCGCACACTTGCGAGCCATTGACGGTCAACCGAGGAACCAGACCACGTGACATTTCATTCTGACCACCGAGAGTATTTTAGAAGCCCTGGATCCAAATTGGCTTGAGCCAATCGTTCATGGTTCGAAGGTTACCCACCCGGTACAAGCTCTCGGTCAACAACGGGTCACCCTCGGTCAAGTATGATCTCCATTCAAATATGACCAAACTTATCTATAATGGATCGATCCTTCAGCCGAAGAAGAAGCATCCTTGAACTTCCCAAAGCTAATCATAGACGTTCATGAAATCTAAGGGTTTACATTGTCTTTCGTATCTTTTTACGTTTGAAGTACTTAAGTGTATCAACCTTACACTTTAATAGTAGAGAAAATTTTAGTAAAAATTGTGCATTGCACCTTCTTCCTAACCAGTCGAAGCTCCCTCCGACATTCCTTCTCCGGTGAGTCATATCTGGCCGAGTGTGTCAACCCTCGAGAGTGTGATCGGTGAGTCATATCCGAACACTACCGAGGTCTACCAAGGCGAATAAATTGATTACTCAAGTGTTCGACTTGTCCAACCTCATCCTTCATCACTAACCTTCCCAAACTCCAAAACCATTCCCCGAGTTATCACCTTCCTCCACTAGCCGATTCACGAC
Source organism: Begonia fuchsioides (assembly GCA_003255005.1). Lineage (NCBI taxonomy): Eukaryota > Viridiplantae > Streptophyta > Magnoliopsida > Cucurbitales > Begoniaceae > Begonia > Begonia fuchsioides. Next base: position 61,920 of record QAOC01042277.1, on the reverse strand, counting down.
CATCCATAATCACCCGAGCCATTCCATTGTTTCACCGAGCCATCTCCACTTTTATTCGACCATTCCCCATTATTCCCATCACAAATTGCTTCCGCAACCCAACTCTACACGAACCAAATTTCCCGTTTGCCGCACACGACCACAATCTGAGCCCCGCGTGCGCGCATTCTTCCAATCACGGTGCGCCGACCACCCCCAAGGAAGGCACATCAGGGCCCAATCGGATGGTCAAAACACAACCTACCCCGATTTGGAACAAAACACAAAAGGCAAGGGAAAAGACGACCACCTAAAACCTACCTGATTTTGACGGACAAAGTACAATGGTCCCCAAAGCTTGTCTCCAACGTTCAACATCGATTTCATCAGCCATCCAAGTGAAGAGAAAGAATCAGGCTGCCAAGAAAAAAACCCACAAAACCAACGAAACTAACAAAACCCATGAAAACCCATAGGAAAACCCATCTTCAAAACCTTAATCATAAAAGAGAGTTTGTAAAAGCTGAAAAAAAAGTTAGAAATATTCAAAAAAAAGATAGAGACTTCCTCTTCTCTTGAATTTGGGCTTGGACTCAATGTTTGATGCTAATGGACTTCAAAGTGGTGCAATTTGCCTCCTCGAGTAAGTGCTCTTCTTGGATCTCCAATGTGGGCTTCGGCTCATTCTCCCATCCATCTTCTACGACCTCAGAACTAGCTCTCCAAATGAGTAATTGATTGGGCTTTTCTTGGTCCTTCAATGTTGGTTCCATCATGTTGAATCCTTGTAATACATATCCTAAGCAAATTGGTTAGAAAACTCCTTAGCCCAGGCTTGGGTGATGGCTCCTTGAGGCATGGCTCCATGCAAGGCATCCCATGGCATGTAATGAACCATGAACCCTAGCACCCTGAAGGTTGCAATCCTGAATCCTGAACCTTGGAAAATTGAACCAGGAACCCTAGACCCTAAACTTTGAATTGTGGACATTTAACCTTAAACCTTGAACGCTCAAACCCTGGAACCCTGAACCCTGAACCTTGGACTTAAAACCCATACACCTTAACCGTGAACCTTGAAAACCTTATCTCTGAACCTTGAAACTCAGGAAGCCTAAACCCATAACCATGAACCCTTGAACCCTTGAACCCAAAACCAAAAAAACCTAAAACCCTAGAACCTTGGAACCTTAAACCTTGCAACTATAATTTGTTAAACCTTGGAACCATAAACCTTGAACCATGGAACCCTAATCCTGAACCTTTAATCCTGAACACTGAACATTGAATCCTTCACGAGTTTCTCTACCTCCACATTGCTACAATCTTCTAGTGGGGGCATCTCGCCATCAGTTGATTTCTCACTTTCAACATCCACATTGTCACGTATCACTATTGTTCTTTTATTCGGAAAATTTGAAGCATAGTGGCTGAATCCTTGACAACGAAAGCATTTAATTTCTTGAGCTCTAGTTTTTGGAGTAGTTTTAGTCGTACCATTTATACAAGCATTAGTTGAGGTAGTTTTTATCTTTCCCTTGAAATCTCTCTTAGGCTTTATAGTTTATTTCTCATGCCTCCAAGTTGATTTACAATTTGAGTTTCAGAGAGATCCACCCTTTGATAGCAATTGTTGTTCTACCTTGATAGACTTGTGTAATAATTCCTCTATGTCCACAAAGTGCTGCATGTCCAATGGGTTATAAATTTCTCTATTCAATCCTCCAATAAAACATAACATGGTTGCTTCCTCGTCTTCCAATATGTTGGCTTTCATAATGGTTGATTCCATCTATTTTCGAACCTTGTTTTTTTTTTTTCACAATTTTCTTCAATTTTCGAACCTTGTTTTATTTCTTGCAATTTCCTACAAAGATCTCGATGATAATAACTAGGAAAAAATCTCTTTCGCATCAATGTTTTGATTTCTTACCACTCGTCGTGCTTTCTCTGTGTTCTCACTAGTTGATTCTACTATGTACTTGCATAGTCCATGAAGTCCCTTGAGGCAAACTTGATTTTCTTTTCCTCAGTATAGTTGAGACAATCATAAATATGATCAATCTTTCTTACCTATTCCAAATATGATTCAGGATCACTTTTACCTTGAAAAGAAGGAATTGTCATCTTGATGTTGCTTAGGTTGCCATCTTCTCGAATATTTCTAGGATACCGCTCCTTATTGTAACTTTGCTCTCATTCTCTGACTCAACATCTTTCTTTATGTCATTATTATTTCCTCGTGCATGGCTACTAGTTTAAGCCTCTAACATAATCAATCTCTTTTTCATTTTTATTATTTATCCTTGTATTGCTTTAGCATATGTCTGTGAATCAACAATAATTGAACTTTCATCCATACTAATTTCTCAAAATAAGAACCAAAAGAAACAGTTAGCGAATAATTAAGGAAATAAATTGACCTCACTCACTGCGTCACTTGTTCACACTCAATTAATGTCACTCACACTCGTATTTCTCTCAGTTAATGGCTTTTATAAAATAGTTTCATACTCTTGCCTTTTCCTCTTAATTTCCTCTTTGAGTTGTTTATGTTAGGAGAAATATTAAGCAAGTAAAAGTCAAACTATTTTAAAACAAAAAAAAAGGGATCCAAGGAAAATATATGTATAGTGATGAATGATAATAATGAAGTATTGCTTTAATGATGTAAGAGCAAGAAAGTCAGTGAATAACTTTGAAGTCACCAAAATTAGAAGAAGTAACTTTGAAACAAATATTGATTTTTTTTCATGTTTTTTTATATTTTTTTTCAATAAAAAGATTGAAAGATATGAAATAAGGAAATAAGGAAGAATAAGAAAGCTTAGATAAATATAGAAACTTGAATAAAGGAGCCAAAGCTTTGATATAAAATGATGAGAACAACGAGTATATCAAAATCGAAACCCTTCAACAATGCGGAAAAGATACCTGGATCGCCTTTGAATAAATTACAAGGAACTTGACCCCAATCAAACCTTGCCGATGGAAGCTAAGTTATCAAACAAGTCACTTGACCTAGACCGAACTGTTGGTAATAACCAAAGCTATCGATGTCGATCTATCAAGAATTAACTTGATGAATATCAAGTTCTTTGCAAAAAAACCCAAAAAAAAGTTTTCTCCAAACACTTAATGTGAATTAATCATAAAAGCTATGTCTTTCACAATATCTTCGATGCCTTTAAATAGGCTACATAATTTTTAAGTAAATAAGGAATTAGAAAACTAAAACATCTTTGGGAAGATTCTCAAATCTGCCAAAAGATTTACTTGTTGGTCAAATAAAAGTATGATTTACTTTTTGGTCAAGTGAAATTTGATTTACTTGCTGGTCGAGTAAAAGTTACTTTGTTTGCCCCTTCAATATCTTGTAGTCGGCTTGCGCTCTTAAACTTGTGTCCTTAATGACCTTGCATGATATGAATATCTTTTTCAACACTTAACATAATAAGTGTGTTTTTATATTAAATAGGTTCTTTCATTTCAATTGATTGGTTCTTGACCTTGTCACTGACCCTTCTAAAACCGAAACCGTTGGAAACCTGGAACCATGAACCCTTGATCCTAGAACCTTGGAACCCTAGAACCCTGAACCTTATACCTTGGAACCCTAGAACCCTAAAATGCCTTAACTATGGAACCTGGACCCAGTAACCGTGAAACCCCAAATACAAGAATACTAAACCCTAAATCTGAACTTTGCAACCTTAAATCTTGGACCCCTGAACCTTGGAACCCTGTAAACCACAAACCCTAAACCCAGAACTATAGAACCTTGGAACCCTTGAACCCATAAACCTTAACCCTGAATCTTGAACCCGAACCCGGAATCCCAGAACCCTTGAACCATAGAATGCTAAACCCTGAACACTTGAACCATGAAACTTGAATGATTAAACCCTAGAACTTTAAAGCCTGAACCATTGAACCATAAACCTGAATGATGAAACCCTAGAACTCTAAACCCTGAACTTTGAACCCTAAATCCTGGAACCCAAAAACCTTTAACCTTGAATCGTGGAACCCTCAATCTTGAACCATGAACCCTGGAACCTTGGGACCCTAAACCCTGGAACACTAGAACTGTAAACCCTTAACCTTCCCATTACCCTCAACCTTGGAACCCTAAAAGCCTAAACCCCTTAAACTTTGAACCCTCAAAGACTTGAACCCTAGAACCTTGTATCATGAACCCTAAACCCCAAACCTTGAAGCCTGGACCTTTAAACCTGAAATATCGGAAACCTGAACCCTGGAACTCTGAACACTAAAACCCTAGACTCTTGACCCTGAAACCCTAAAACCCTTCACCCTAGAACCTTGGAACGTTGTAACTATGAATTCTTAACCTTGAAATCGTGAACCCTAACCCCAGAATCCAAAACCTTTAAAGCCTAAACTGAACCTCATAACCCTAGAACCTTGAACCCTGAACCTTAGAATCCTAGAACCTTGAACCCTATACCTTGTATCCCTGGAACCCTAGACATCTGAACACTGAACCTTGAATCATGGAACCTAGACTCAATACCCTGAAACCCTAAACATAGGAATACTAAACCCTGAACCTGAAGCTTGGAGCCTTTAACCTTGGATCCCTGTAACCCATAAAGCATAAACCCTTGACCCCTAAACCCTGAACTGTGGTACCATTGAAAACTTGAACCCATAAACCCTTAACCTTGAACCCCGAACCCCGAACCCCAAACCTTAGAACCCTTGAACCTTAGAACACTAAACTTTGAACCTTTGAACCCATGTACCTTAAATGCTGAAACCTTAGAATTCTAAACCATGAACCATGAACCCTAAACCTTGGCACCTAGAAACCTTGAACCTTGAACCCTTAATCTTGAACCACGAGTCCTAGAAACTTGGCACCCAAAATCGTAGAACCGAGAACCAGAATAGACAACTATGAAACCCTGAGCCTTGTAATACTTTATCCTCAACCTTTAACCCTGGAACCCAGGAACAGTGGAACCATGAACCCTTAACCCAGTACCCTAACACTTAGAACCCTAGAACACTAAATCATAAACTTTTAACCCTAAAACACTTGAACCCTGGAACATTGTACTATGAACCCTGAAAACCGAACCTTGAAACCTTGAACCATGAACCCTAAATCCCAAAATCTCAAACCTTGAAACTTGGAACATTAGAATCCTTAACTCTCGAACCCTGAACCCTAAAACCCTTAGACCCTGTACCCTGGAACCCTTAACCCTAGAACCTTAAAATCCTAGAACTCTGAATTGTGGACATTGGAATCTTAAACCCTAACCCAAAACCCTAAACCTTGGAAGCCAAAACTTGAACCCCCTTAAAACCTTGAACCCTTAACCTTAGAAACCTTAACCATGAACCCTGGAACCTTGAATCCTAAACCTGGGGCAGTAGAACCTCTTGAACCTTGAACTTTTAACTTCGAATTCTTAAACCCTTGAACCATAGAACTCTGAACCATGAACTTGAACCCTCTAACCCTTGAATCTTTATCCTTGAATCCTAGAACCCTGAACTCTAAACGTTTACCCTAGAACTATGAACCCTTAACTCTTTAACCCTAGACCATGAAACTATGGAACCCTGGAACGCTTAACCTTGAACCCTAGAACCCCGAACCCTAACCCTCAAACCCCGACCCTTGGAAGTCAAAACCGTAAACCCCAGAACCTTGAACCTCGAACCTTGAACTCTGGAACCTGGAACCCTGAACCCTAGAACCTTAGAACCTTGAACCCTAAACCTTGGAACCCTTAACGTTGGACCCTCAAACTCTTTAACCATTTAACTCTAAAAGTTTAACCCTGAAGCTTGAACCATTGAATCTTGAACCTTGTGACCCTAAACTCTAAACCTAGAACAATAGAACCCAAAAACCCTTAAACCCTTACCCTAGAACACTAAAACCTTGAATCCTGAACCCTAAACCCTATAACCCCAAACCTAAGAATCTTATAACCTGAGAACTCTTAACACTAGAACCTTGAATAGTAGAACCATGAACCATGAACCCTGGAACAATAAACCTTGGAAGACTAAACATTGAACCTGGAACCTCTAACCTTAAATACTCGAACTATGAATTATGAACCCTGAACTCTAGAACTTTGAACCCTCTAACCTTTATCCTTGGAACCCCAAAAACTGAACCCTGAGACCCTAGAACCCTCAAACCCTGAACTTTGAACCTTAGAACCATCAACCCTTAACCTTGTAACCCAGAACCTATGAACATTGTAACCATGGAACCTTAAGCTCTGAACCTTGGAACCCTAGAACCCTAAACCCTGAACCTTGAGCTCATAATTGTATGGAACCCTGAACCCTTGAATTCTATAACCCTGGATCTATGAACCCTTAACCATAGAACCTTGAATACTAGAACCATGAACCATGAACCCTGGAACGATGAACCTTGGAAGACTAAACACTGACTCAAGAAACCTCTAACCCTAAACCCTCGAACCATGAACCATGAGCCCTAAACTCTAGAACCCTTAACCTTGTAACCTTGAATATTAAACCCTACGACCATGGAACCCTCAAACCCTAAACTCAACCCTTAACCCTGGAACCCAAGACTCGTGAACACTATAAACTTGCAACATTAAACGCTTAACCCTTGAAACCTAAAACTCGAAACCCTTAACCTTGAACCCAGAACCGTAAAACCTTGAAACCTTGTAACCATAAACCCTGAACCTTGAAACTCTAAACCATAAACCTTAGAACCCTTAGTTTTCAATCCAAGACCCTTGAACCCTAAAACTTGAACCCTGGAACCTTGAACCCTAAACCCTAAACCTAAACCATAAAACTTGGAAGACTATAACCTTGAAACCATGAATCTTGCACTTGTAACCCTGAACCATGGAATATAAAACATTCAAACCTCAAACTATAAACCTCAGAAATTCGTAACCCTAGTCCCTAAACCCTAACCTTTGAACCCTACACCCTGGGACCTAAAACCTTGGTACCCTGAAACCTGAACCTTGAACCTAGGATCTCTTCAACTATAGAACCATCAACCCAAACCCTAAACTTGTGACCTTTTAACCTTCTATCCTAAAATATAACCCTAAACTCTAAACTATGAACCCTAAGTCGTCAACCCTAGAATCCTGAACCTCAAAATCCTGAACCCTCAAACATGAACCCTGAAACCTTAGAACTCTTAACTTTCAACCCTGAACCCTAAACCCTAAACACTAGAACCCATGAACCCTATAACCTTGGAACCTTTAACCCTAACCATTTAACCCTATAACATTGAAGATCCTTGAACCTTTCACTTTTGAAACCTCAAAACCCTAAAACCTTGAAACATGAACCTTAGAATTTTCAACCATAAACCTTGGAACCTTAAACTTTAGAATAATATACATTTAACCTTGGAACCATGAAACCTTAGACCCCTAGAACCCTGAACCCTGAACCTTGAACATTGCAACTATAACACCCAACTTTTTGATGTACAGTAACATTATGTGAATATTATGTTTTATGGTTAAAAAATGAAATGTGCTAAGAAAAGATGAACATGGAGACGAAATTACACCTTATAAGTAATGAATTGATGAATCGGAAAAAAAATTGGTATTGACCTAATTCTGAGATTTAGGGTCTTAACATGGAGTTAGTTTCTTCTAATGGAATTTAATAGCTTAGAAGATGAAACTACAGCAACAAGAATTTCTTGATTTAGAAACGTATAGAGAAAGTTATGAATTTTAGACCCCAAAGTTCGGAACAAATACATGTTGGAATTTTGTAACAGAGCAGTTTTTGTGTTACAAAAATATCATGCCTTAGAAAAGCATAAATGGCAAAGTGTTCATTTGTAAAGTTGTAGAAGACTTCAAGATAAGAAGATTGATAGGTAGATAAATTCTATTGAAGTTTTAGAGAGAAATTTATGCTTGTTTGAAGTTGTATAAGGAAAACTGGACTATAGAATGATGGACTTTTGAGCGATGTTTGGTATTTCATATAATTGAACATAATAGGCTCTTAATTTGAAGTTTAAACCTTCTACAAAGTTAAATTATACTCAATGAGGAAAATATGGGTTTTTGAATTAGAAAATTCGGAGTTATTGAACAAAATTTATGAAAGGTTTAAATGCCGGTTAACACCTTGAATAAAGGGGAGACACCGGGAACTCTCGGGTTTGATTAAGGTTGACAATTTATTGTTGAAATGTTGACTTTTATTAAAATTTTAAGGAATTTAATCCATGATTAATTAAGGATGGGCCAATAGGGAAGTGGCACATGGAAAGGATGGTGACACCTCATGCTTGAAGAGGTGGTGAGTTTGGATGGTGACACCTCATGCTTGAACCACATGACTCGCTTTCCAAAAGGGATCTTTAGCTATTAGCAATCCTGGTCATCAGCTCTCTCTCATCTCTCTCTCATAGATTTCTCTCCTCTCTAAATTCGTGTGAGAAAAATTAGGGTTTGTAACAAAAGTGTGAGGTTTACTGTTTTGTGCAAGAAAATTTAGTGTTTAACAGTTAGAAGTGTAAGATAAACAATAGCCTACGACTCGAGCCCTAATGACACGAAATTGAGGAGAATAAGTGGCAAGTTACCAAATCGGGTAAGGAGTGAAAAGATCCCGAAAAATCAGGAAAATGAGTTGAGATAGGAAAGCGGATATCACACAGAGTAGAGGAGGTTTAGATTTAGAAAGTGGGAGAATCAAGTTAGGTTAAATAGAAAAACGATAATATGATAATTCAAGAATTGGGACTGGAATTTTGACTACGATAACTCAAGGATGCAATCTAGTTTAGGGCTGAAATTTTGAGTGGAACTCTGGGAAGAATATAGGTGATACTCCTCCAAAAATTAAGTAAATCACATGGATGTATTGGTCGAAATGTAATGGAACAGTAACGGCATTTTTGGTGGTGGCCGAAAATCTGCCGGCGGAAAGAACTAAAACCAAACGAAAAATATTGATGGAAGGAAGAGCTTGTGACCTTCAACCTCACCCTAAAGTCCTTGAAGAAGGCTGGAGTATTAAAGCACCAAGAAATCTCCAGCTCGGAGGGATGATTCCTTTGAGATAACCTATGGTGGCCGGAGGTGCACCGGCTGCCGGTTTGAAGTTGGAAATGCCCGTGAGAGGGAGATGCTCAAAGCAAATTTAATTCAAATTCCAAATTATAATTACAAGCAAGCATTGGGGGAGGTTTTATCAGCTGAAAAGAGAGGAAAAAGGAGGGAAAATTATAAGCCAAAGTAATGCAACATGCATGCTAGAAATGAAAATAAAGGAGGGAAAATTGGACCAATGAGAATGCAAGAATGTGATGGCCACGTGATCTTGCACCACTTCGGCCAGTTTTCCCTTCTTTCTTGGCCCAAAATACCATTCTTTCAGCGAAGAATCCCTCATGCAAAACCCCATGCAAAAGCATGCAAAATAACTAAAATGTATCTAGCCGAGAAACCCTCTCGGGTTCTCCTAAAATGTAACGTAAAAATTAACGTAAAATTATACTAAAAAATGCAATAAAATTCCTTCACTCCATTGAAGTGTTGATGAGTTGAGTCGTGGGACATTTGGTCACGTTTGCATGTGACTTTAACTCACCATGCAACGTGAACTTCAACCTGGTTCATGTGCGGGTTTGATTCTGGGAGGCTCGGTTCTTTGTTGTAACTCCACCTTTTCTCCATGCCAATTAATCACGTGTTTTGGTCTTGTTTGATCCTCTAAATTTTTCTTAGAAATGTATAGTTCATCAATTAATTTTCCTGCAAAATTAACAAATATGTTAGAAAATTCGCGAGCTCGGGCTCGGGTGATTGCTCCATTCGATATGCCAATCCGTGGCATGTCATCTTCCCCGGATTCTTGAGGATTTGACCTCAAATCCAAGGGTAAGTCAGCTCCATCTTGTTCATCTTCATCATAGCCATCAAATGGAGAAAGATCTTGTACATCATATGTGGCTAAAAGTCCATAATTGCCGGGTAACTCGAGTTTGCATGTACTTGGGTTGAATTCATCACCCCGAAAATTCTTCAGCTTGAGACCTTCTTAAAAGTGAGCCATCCATGAACAATTTCTATTGGTGTTTCATAAGATTCTATTCATTTCACAACAACATCATTCTTTCGTCAGCCAAAGTAATCATAAATCCGGTTTATACTATGCCACCACATAACTAGTTCAACATGAGTTTCACTATCCCAATTATAATCCATAGTGTTCCCATAATAATCAGCAATGTATTCTTCCAAGTATTCATGGGATCTAATATGCATAAGTACTGTAAAATCTTTGGAGCTATTAGTTAGCAAGAAAGGAACTACTAACCAATCGTGGAGGGTGCACGCCTATTGTGATTTCCGAAAGTAATCATTCTTTCCATGCACGGTGTTTTCTCTATTCATTCCTTTAGGGCACCAAGACTTCACATTATCACCACATGTTAGAAGGATGAGAAGTTGTAAACCATTTAACCACCAAAAGAAGTTGATAACTCAAATTCCTCCATGTGTTTCTTCCCAAACTAAACATTCATCCCAAGATAAAAATAATATCCAAAACATAAGGTTGGTTGAAAACTTTTCCATCTTAAAATAGAGAATAAACCACGCACTTGTATACTTCTCCTTGTTCTCAATGACATGATCAATCATAATCTTATTCCAAGGAAGCAAAATAGTTTTAAAGGCCGTTGTACCAACTTCAAGATGACGAGTATTTAGTATCTCATCACACAAAGCTTTTGTATCCAATGACCATGGTTCATGTAGACAAAATGTATCGAAATTCAAAAAGCTTCTAAAATCATCATATGTAATTCCAAATAAGTTGTCCCTCATTAATTTCTCAATTTTGCAACTAAGCAAAGCAAGTTCATAATTTTGCAAGAAAAGTTCCTTGGGTCTAAAATTTGCATGCTCAAAAATACCACGAAATTCTTATTCAAAAAGTTCACGTCAACATCACTAAAATGTCCACGATCTATCCAGCCAATCTCATGAAGATAATTAAGCACTTGGTTAAATGGATCATACCTTTTGGCCACAACCTTGTTCGGTTTGACCATTTCATCATCTCGGTCTACTTGGATACAATGGTATTCCATTACAAGCTCTTCAAAATCATTTGTCCATTCCGTACAAGGATGAGAGGTTGCTTTTAATATTGGATCTACATACCCGAAGGGTTGGTTCACTGTCGTTCGAGACATAGGGTGGGAGATCCCGGCTTGTTGGAGCTCTATCTTTATTGAGGTTCCTTCTTCAATACTTGCTGCCAACGGAAGATCCACAATCTTTTCTTCTTTGTTAGGCTCATGATGGGGCTCCAAGTTAGCACAAGAGTTTTCAGATTCCTCGGAGGAGTGATTATCCTCAATACCGATAATTTCTTCCACTTGTTCTGCTTCTTTTTCAACAACCGGTTTAACTTCTTATTCTTTCTTTTGAGGCATGAACAAATTAGTTTTGGCCAAGCTCTCCTTCTTAATAAGTTCATCCTTGGCCACTTGAGCCGGTTCAAGAGGAACTAATTTGAATGATCGTCTGTTGAATTTGAAGGAATATTAATTTGAAAAACCATCATGCATAACTCTCCGATCGAATTGCCATGGTCTCCCGAGTAATAAGTGGCTTGCACTCATGGGAACCACATCACACATCACCTTATCTTTGTAACTTCCAATAGAGAAATCAATGCATACTTGCTCGGTAACCTTGAGGTCTTCCTCATCATTGATCCAATGTAATTTATAAGGCCTCAGATGCAAACTAGTTTTCAACTTAAGTTTATCAACTAAATCCCGAGATGCTTCGTTAGTGCAACTACCACAATCAATAATAAGTGAGCATACCTTTTCTTGGATGAAATACCTACTATGAAAGATGTTCTCTCGTTGGAGTTCCTCTTCTCGAGCTTGAGTACTAGCACTCTTCGGATAACTAATGACGGATGTTTCTTCAACACCGGGTTCCAATTTTGGTTGATGGCTGGAACCACTTCTCAAGGCCATTCTTCAATCTTAAAATCACATAAAAAAAGATGTAAAGAGGAAGGTGGGGAAGGATTTATGGCTCTGATACCAAATGACACGGAGTGGAGGGGGTTTAGATTTAGAAAGTGAGAGAATCGGGTTAGGTTAAATGGGAAAATGATAATCCAATAATTCCCGAATCGAGACTGGAATTTGGACGGCGATAACTCAACGATGCGATCGAGTTTAGAGCTGAAATTTTGAGTGAAACTCTGGAAAGAATATAGGTGACAGTCCTCCAAAAATGAAGGAAATTACATGGATGGATCGGTCAGAATGTAATAGAACAGTAATGGCATTTTTGGTGGTGGCCGGAAATCTGCCGGCGGAAAGAACTAAAACCAAACGAAAAATATTGATGGAAGGAAGAGCTTGTGACCTTCAACCTCACCCTAATTTCATTGGAGAAGGCTGGAGTATTGAAGCACAAAGAAATCTCCAGCTCAGATGGACGATTCCTTTGAGATAACCTATGGTGGCCGGAGGTGCACAGGCTGCCGGTTTGAAGTTGGAAATGCCCGTGAGAGGGAGATGCTCTGTAACGCCCGATTTTTCTTCTGCTTAGTTAAATTTGTTTTTACACATATACTTTCTTTAAACAATTTAAGGTAAAACTTATCAATTTGAAATCCTTGAGATAAAATACAGCGGAAGACTTTTATTTAACTTCATCAAAATCAATTATATTCGTAGTAAGTAATCCAAATCATACTATACTTTCACATTAGAAACCAAGTTATTTCCAAACAGTTATAAACTAAACATAATATTATAAATTAGTTTCCAAACAAAACATTTCCATTTACATGGGCCGCCCACCTATCAAAATTGCACTAACAGCCGCAAACTTCATCAATGGATGTACTTCACCATCTCAAGCATTTATCCCTACATTACAAAGCTTATTTAATGAGCCTAACGCTCAGTAAGTTAATCCATAATAATAAAAACAATTATGAGACCTTCATGCATATGCTGCTTTATGAAAAAAATGCAATTTTGGTATCGTTCATTTCATTTCTTTACTTCCACTTAACAGTCAAGCTAATGTGGGTAATACCGTATAGGGGAGAGTAGGCACCATTTGGTCCAACCTCTCGGGACAGCCAAACTCAACCCCGCCCCACATGTAACTATTTACGTACATTTCATTCATATCATTTCTTTCATTATTTGATCGTTGAAGGTACCACGGGAGAGAGTAGTCACCATTTGGCCTCCCTCGAGACAGTCTAACTCGAGCTCCTCCTTCAACGACCCGTTGCATATTATCATGAAAATCATGCATGCAAATCATTTTCGTATTTTTCTTAAAACCATGATGCATGAACAATTAAAATGCATGAACACAATAACATGCAATAATATATACAATTCAAACATTGCAGGCATTCTAAACATGCGTATTTATTCTAACACCAAAAATCAATCAATCATCAAACAAGGCACACAAACATATCCTCAAATAAATTGAGGAAGTATTGTGCAATACACCCCAAAAACAATCCAGCATATTTCAAAATCATAAATCCTAATCTTTGTAATGTAGTCCCCTTAGGGCCAATCACATGCAACATTAACTTACCTTAGGTCCTTAGCTTTATTGAAAAAACTTGATCAATATGTTGCTGCACTTGAAAACCTAAAACGCCAGTAACAAAATTCATTAACTTCAAACAACCATAACTTCTTCAATAATGATCCATTTGTGATGCTACGAGTGTCAAATTATTCCTTAAAGAGTCTAGTATAACTTCTTAGAAGACACTAAATTCAGAAAACTAACGTATGTTGACCCAAACTGTGAGGGGTCGACCCATGTCGACAAACAGAGACGTCGCGTTTTTGAAATCGAGTTTCGGTCGACCCAAACTATAAGGGGTCGACCCAAACTCCCCCCAGTTTTCGTACACCGACTTGCGACGTCCATAAATTTTTCTATATAGCTTCGAATCAAGTGATTCTAATAGCTATGAATTACTCTAAGAGCCTACTTTAACTCTTATGAAGGACATAAACTCCAACTCATAACACATATTGACCGAATCTCCAAAATTCTAACTTTGTTCATACTTAACTCTTTTCTTATCTCTCAGCATGAAATCACTCGTTTTTATCCCCCAATTGAAATACTAACATTGTATTATCCTTACTAAACTTAGAAGAACTTAAGAGGATAGAAAATATTACCTTGAACTTCGGTTTCCGTGAGAGCCTTAGTGTTTTCCACTTCCCTTCACTTTCTTACTCTCTTTCTCTCACGAAATCCATTTTCTTTCTCAGTCTTCCTCTCCCTTATCAGACGAGAGAACTCTGAGTAAATAGAAGGGGAGAAGAGGTCGTGCTGGTAGGGAATGGCAGACCATGTCTTCTTATCTCTTAATTAAACAAAATCAATCTTCCTTTTATATCGATCAATCAGGATCCTCCACGTTTTGGCTGACTTTTCAACGGCATGTACGAATGTGTCGACCCTTCTTCCATTGTGTCGACTGAAAGTATTCCCAGAGGGCAACTTGTGTCGATCGCACGCCTATTGTGTCGACCAAAATTGTTCCAGAGAGCAACTTGTGTCGACCCTTTCTAAGTCCTGGGGTCGACCCAAAGTGTCAATTGTGTCGACCCTTCTTCAATCATGGGGTCGACCGAAACTATAATAAAGGACTATTTTGTGTCGACCCCTCTTCGATCTTGGGGTCGACCGAAACATACAATTGTGTCGACCCCTCTAAATTCCTGGGGTCAACCAAAAGGTTACTTTGTGTCGACCCCTCCTCGATCCTAGGGTCCACCGGAACTTCCATTTGTGTCGACCCCTTCAAAATCCTGGGGTCGACCGGATCTTACTTGAAGGTAATCCTTTAGTGTATTTAACCCAACTTACTTCATTATTTCACTTAGACCTAGCAACCATCAAACATATTGGACTTCAAACAAACACCAATCAAACCCAAACACTTGGGCCGGTGCACGGTGTGATAGACCCTAGACAGAGTATTCTTCTTCTAATTATTCATAATCAAAATCAACATTCATAAAGAAAAATCTTAATCACTTTCGTCTTAAAAACACAAAATTCTTAAAATAAACGAGGGTCGTTACATGCTCAAAACAACTTTAATTCAAATTCCAAATTATAATTACAAGCAAGCATTGGGGGAGGTTTTATCAGCTGAAAAGAGAGGAAAAAATGAGGGAAAATTATAAGCCAAAGTCATGCAACATGCATGCTAGAAATGAAAATAAAGGAGGGAAAATTTCACCAATGAAAATGCAAGAATGTGATGGCCACGTGATCTTGCACCCCTTCAGCCATTTTTCCCTTCTTTCTTGGCCCAAAATACCCTTCTTTCAGCCAAGAATCTCTCATGCAACCCCATGTAAAAGCATGCAAAATAACTAAAATGTATCTAGCCGAGAAACCCTCTCGGGTTCTCCTAAAATGTAACGTAAAAATTAATGTAAAATTATACTAAAAAATGCAATAAAATTCCTTCACTCCATTGAAGTATTGATGAGTTGAGTCGTGGGACATTTGGTCACGTTTGCATGTGACTTTAACTCACCATGCAACGTGAACTTCAACCGGGTTCATGTGCGGGCTTGATTCTGGGAGGCTCGGTTCTTTGTTGTAACTCCACCTTTTCTCCATGCCAATTAATCACGTGTTTTTGTCTTGTTTGATCCTCTAAAGTTTTCTTAGAAATGTATAGTTCATCAATTAATTTTCCTGCAAAATTAACAAATATGTTAGAAAATTCACGAGCTCGGGCTCGGGTGATTGCTCCATTCAATATGCCAATCTGTGGCATGTCAGGATATCCCAAGATTGCGAGTGAATTTGGAACTAAAATTTTGAGGGATTAGAGATGAATAAGAAAAAAAAATAGCCTCCAAATTTTGAGGGATTCTCACGGCTGTCTTGAGAGATATTCTGGATTTAGTAACCGAAGGTGGTCGTTGGAAATTAGGTTTTTTCTAGGAATAACAGAGAAAGTAGGGTGAACTTTGGACTAGTGTAAATCGGAAACATGAATGAGTTAGGGGCAAAAACTTTAAGGTTTCCTTGATGGATGAATGTATGAGAGATCTTCCGAAATTTACAAGATTCTCACGTATGGTTTGGGGATTGTGGAGGCGAGATGAAAGACAGATGCGGAATGGTCAGAAACCGGGATTTACAGTAAAATGTGGTTCCTTTCACGTAAAAATAGATGCTTGAGCTGATGATCCACACTCTCACCCTTAGACCATGAAGATGGCTGGAGAAATGTGGTAAGGATAGATCGTCTTAGCTCAAAAAGACAATCAACTCCGGTTGTCTCTCGGTGGCCGGATTTGGGATTCCGGAGACCGAGTCTTTGGAGAGAAAATGCCAAAGGGGGAGATTCCAATTTGAAAAGAAAAATCTTCTAAATTCAATTATGAGATTACAAGCTAGGATGGGGGGATTTAATAAGCCAACAAGGGAGGGAAATTCGTGATCTCATTCGGTTGGTTAAGATCCACCGAATATTCAATCTGTCGCACAAAAATGAAAGGATAATGTGGACCAATGAGGAGACTTGTTTTGAAACAAGATAAACTCCACTTTGAACCGGTCACAAAACCCTTCATTTTTTACCCAAAAGACCCTCTTTTTAGCCAAAGAGAAACCCCCATGCAAATCCATGCAACTCGTGCAAAAGTTCAGGAAAATAAGAAATAACCGAGAAAACCTAATCCTAATCCGAAACCCTAAAATTCAACGTGTCTAAAACAATAAATAATCCTAAGATAAACTTCACTTCCTTATATTTCCTTGAAGTGCTTTGGCTCAGGATTGGTTGCTTTGGAAGTTTTCTCCAATTCTTCATGCGCGTTCATAGTGATCGGGTGCGGTATTGGATGCATTTCATCTATCGATAATTCTTCTCTTTAAGTTAACGTATAGGTCGGCTTCTCCTTGTCCATTATCGTAGGCTCCAATATTTTTAATTCATGTAGAACTTCTCTTGCAAAAAGAGCAAACTTATTAGAATTATCCCGAGCTTTAGCTCAGGTGACGGTTCCTTGTTGTTTTATATTAGATCCGGTATTCCGAGGCATGTCATCCTCCTGGGGTGCTTGAGGATTTGGCCTCAAATCCATTTGCAGCTCTTGCTCTCCTTGTTCCTCCCCTTCTTCATCAATGTAAGGGGAAAGGTCTTGGACGTTAAAATAGGCCAAAACTCCATATTCTCTGCGTAGTTCGAGTTTGTAAGCATTCGGGTTGATTTTTTGCTTAATCTTGAAAGGACCATCGACTGTCGGTGCTAGTTTTGATCCCCGTTGGTTTGGAAATCTTTCCTTTTGTAAATGTAGCCAAACTAAGTCTCCCACTTTAAAATTGACTTCCTTTCTTCCCTGATTTGCATATTTAGCATAAGTGTCGTTGGCTTTTTTATCAAATTTGCTCACCTTTTCATGTAATTGATTTACTAACTCGGCTTTCTTTGCACCATCGGGGTTAATAATTTCTTTGGATGGAATCGGTAATAAATCTAGAGGTGTTAGACGATTGAATCCATAAACCACCTCAAAAGGACTTGCTCGGGTTGCACTATGCACACTTCGGTTATAAGCAAACTCGATATAAGGGAGTTGAATATCCCAATCCAAAAGTTTCTTGCTAACCACACTTCTCAATAAACTTCCCAACGTTCGGTTAACTACTTCTGTTTGCCCATCGGTTTGGGGATGAAATGATGTGCTGAACAATAATTTAGTCCCTACCTTTCGCCATAGGGTTTTCCAAAATGCACTTAGGAATTTTGTATCTCTGTCTGAAACTATGGTTTTTGGAATACCATGCAACCTCACCACTTCCTTAAAATATAAATCGGCTACATACATTGCATCATCGGTTTTTGAGCATGCTAAGAAATGAGCCATCTTGGAAAATCGATCTACCACTACCATGATGGAATCTTTTGATCTACAAGTCCGCGGAAGACGAAGTACAAAATCCATACTCACTTCCACCCAAGGGTGACTAGGCACGGGAAGAGTAATATATAAGCCATGAGGAAGTAACCGGCTTTTGGCTTTCTTGCAAATGGTGCACTTCTCCAACACTTTATGAATGTCTCGAAACAAATCAGGCCAATAAAAGTGCTCCTTAAGAGCTTCTAATGTTTTCTTCTCACCAAAATGACTTGCTAAACTGCCACCATGAGCTTCTTTTATAAGAGATTCTCGAAGACTCCCACTCAGAATACATAACTTTCCTCCTTTGAACAAATAGCCTTCCATAATGTGATATCCACAATCTTCTTTCTTAAGGCTCAATTCATACCACTTGCCAAAATCTTGATCATTCTTGTAAGATTCCTTTATCCATTCAAAACCGAAAAACTTAGTAGATAATTCGGATAAAAGGACAAACCTTCTTGATAATGCATCGGCCACCACATTGTTTTCTCCTTTTTTGTACTTAATTATATAAGGATATCTTTCAAGGAACTCCACCCATTTAACATGTCTTCTATTCAACTTTCCTTGACTTTTAATGTGCTTGAGAGGGCTTGATGATCCGAATGGATAAAGAATTCTTTGGACAATAAATAGTGTTGCCATACCTCCAATGCTCGAATAACCGCATAGAATTCTTTGTCATAAGTAGAATAATTGAGAATGGCACCTTTAATCTTCTCACTAAAATAGGCAATGGGTCTTCCTTCTTGCATAAGAATAGCGCCTATTCCAATCCTGGAGGCATCACATTCCACCTTGAAGACTTTATTGAAATCGGGAAGACTAAGCACGGGCGCCTTGCAAAGATTTTGTTTAATAAGCTCAAAACTATCTTGACAATTTGTAGTCCAATTGAAGTCTCTTCCCTTCTTGGTGCAATCAGTAAAGGGGCCACAATGGTACTAAACCCTTGAATAAATCGTCGGTAAAAGGATGCTAGGCCATGAAAACTCCTTATGTCCGAGATGCTTTTTGGAACGGGCCAATCTCGAATAGCTTCCAATTTAGCTTCATCAACTTCTATCCCTCCATTTCAAATAATAAATCTCCAGAATTGAATTCCCAGTTGCACAAAAGTACACTTCTTCAAATTTCCAAAAAGTTTAAATTCACGGAGCTTGTTAAATAATAGTTGGAGGTGCTCTTGATGACTTTGTAAATCAAGACTATAAACTAGGATGTCATCGAAATAGACCACAATAAATCTTCCTAAGAATTCCTTTAGCACAAAATGCATGAGCCTCATGAAAGTACTAGGTGCATTAGACAAACCGAAAGGCATTACAAACCACTCATATAGACCATACTTGGTTTTGAAAGTCGTCTTCCATTCATCTCCTTCCTTCATTCGAATTTGATGATATCTGCTTTTGAGATCCACCTTTGAGAAACATGTTGCACAACTAAGTTCATTCAATATATCTTCGAGTCGAGGGATTGGAAACCAATATTTTATGGTGATCTGATTAATGGCTTGACTATCAACGCACATTCGATAACTACCATCTTTCTTTGGTACCAAGAGAGTGGGCACAAAGCAAGGACTTAATGACTCTCTGATGTGCCCTTTATCTAGGAGTTCTTGGACTTGTTTATGTAATTCTTTGGCCTCTTCGGGATTGAGCCTATAAGATGGTCGGTTTGGAAGGATTGCACCCGGTTGCAAATCAATTTGATGCTCAATTCCTCGGAAAGGAGGTAGACCTAATGGTAGTTCTTCCGGAAATACATCTTGATAATCTTCGAGTAGTGCAAGGATTTCTTTAGGAATTTCTCCCATTTCTTCCAATCTTTCCAGGAACATAACAAGTATTATCGGATCTGCCTCTAAGATAGTTCTTAACAACTCCTTGGATATGAACAAGTTGTTTTTGGATGTACTTTCCTTCCTTGCAATTTCATCTTTAGCAACCTGCCCCTGTTCAAGAGAAGTTAATTTGATAGAATGTCCACCCAATTTGAAAGTATAATGATTGGTAAACCCATTATGGATAGCCTTCCAATCAAATTGCCATGGCCTTCCAAGCAAAAGATGACTAGAACTCATTGGTACCACATCACACAATACACTAACTTTGTAGCTCCCGATGGCAAATTCTATATTCACTTGATATCTTCTTTGTCATTTAACCATCGTAACTTGTAAGGATTCGGATGTGTAGTTGTTTCCATCCTGAGCTTCTCAACAAGGTCTCGGGAAGCTACATTGGTGTAGCTACCTCCATCAATAATTAATGAACACACTTTTCCTTGTATTAAGCATCTACTATGGAAGATATTCTCTCTTTGAATGTCTTCATGCCGAGCTTGAGTAATGAGCATTCTTTGGATAACCAATAAAAGGGGACCTTCTTGAGCATGACACACTTCTTCTTTGGCTTTCACGACTAAAACCGAATCTTCTTGTGCTTCATCCTCACTTACAACTTCGTTTGTATCCTCTCTAATGATCATCACACGCTGATTAGGGCATTGAGAGGCAACATTTCCGAGACCAAGTCATTTGAAACACGTGATCTCCCGGGTTCTAGGCTGATTAGTTTCTTCATTTGATTTCACTTCTCCATCTTTTTTTTTTTGTGGCCAAGGTTTGGTAAGAGGAGCTTTACTCTCGTTATTCAATCTCCAATCTCCAATCTCTTTATTCAATCCCCTTAAGAACCGAGCTATAATTTGTTCCATGGGCTTCATAAGATCACATCTTATTCTAAGAGTTTTGAACTCGGTTAAATATTCTTCAACCAAAAAAGAAGCTTGCTTCAAATTTTGTAGTTGCAAAAAGAGTTCTTGTTTATAATGGACCAGTATGAATCACTTTCTCATAATTGTCTTCAAGGCTTTCCATGATGAAATATTTTCCTCTCCATTGCGTCTTCTCTGCTCTTTCAAGCTATCCCACCATAAACTAGCATATCCCGTGAGTTCCAAAGAAACTAGTTGTAATTTAAACTTCTCGGAATAGTTGAAACTAGTTGTAATTTAAACTTCTCGGAATAGTTGTAACACTCAAAAAATTTATCAACCTTTTCAAGCCAATCAATAAATATATCTCCATTGCAAGAGCCATTGAATGGTGGGATACCTTTATGTGTCTCATATCATCATCTTAGTTGTTTGAATCATACATATCAAACTCTTCTTCTTCCGAATCACCGAGTGTGAATTCTCGATGCCTTCTCGTCATGTTTTCAGAATTCCTTCAAGGACGGACGATCGGTGGGGGCTTCAAAGTGGTGGTAAGAATTTCTATTTGATGGAGCATAGTATCAAACCTTCTATAAAGTTCATCAATTTGCCCTTAGACACTTGATTCGGGAAGATCCGAACTAGGGGTCGGAGAAGTTTGAGGGGTTGAATTATTAGGTAGAACCGGATCCCGATTGGGATTATAGTGAGAGCCACCCCTTGTAGTCATTCTTCAATCTTTAAAATGGATCAAATCAGAGTAAAAAGAAGGTGGGAAGGGATGTATGGCTCTGATACCAAATAACAACAAATTGAGGAGAATAAGCGGGAAGTTACCAAATCGTGTAAGGAGTGAAAAGATCCCAAAAAATCAGGAAAAGGAGTTGAGATAGGAAAGCGGATATCTCGGGATTGCGAGTTAATTTGGAGCTAAAATTTTGAGGGATTAGAGATAAATAAGAAAACAAAATATCCTCACAATTTTAAGGGATTGTCACGGGTGTAAATCGGAAACGAGAATGAGTTAGGGGCTTAAAGTTTGAGGTTTTCTTGATGAATGAATGTATGAGAGATCTTCCAAAATTTACAAGATTATCACGTAGGGTTTGGGGATTGTGGAGGCGAAATGAAAGACGGATGCAGAATGGTCGAAAATGGGGATTTACAGTAAAAGGTGGTTCCTTTCACGTAAAAATGGATGCTTGAGTTGATGATCCACACTCTCACCCTTAGACCATGAAGATGGCTGGAGATATGTTGTAAGGATTGATCATCTTAGCTCAAAATGACAATTAACTCTGGTTGTCTCTCGGTGGCCGGATTTGGGATTCCGTAAAACCGAGTCTTTGGAGAGAAAACGCCAAAGGGGGAGATTCCAATTTGAAAAGAAAAATCTTCTAAATTAAAATATGAGATTACAAGCTAGGATGGGGGGATTTAATAAGCTAACAAGGGAGGGAAATTCGTGATCTCATTCAGTTGGTTAAGATCCACCGAATATTCAATCTGTCGCACAAAATGAAAGGATAATGTGGACCAATGAGGAGACTTGTTTTGAAACAAGATAAACTCCACTTTGAACCGGTCACAAAACCCTTCATTTTGTACCCAAAAGACCCTCTTTTCAGCCAAAAAGAAACCCCCATGAAAATCCATGCAACTCATGCAAAAGTTCACGCAAATAAGAAATAGCCGAGAAAACCTAATCCTAATCCGAAACGCTAAAATTCAACGTGTCTAAAACAATAAATAATCCTAAGATAAACTTCACTTCCTTATATGTCCTTCTAGTGCTTTGGCTCGAGATTGGTTGCTTTGGAAGTTTTCTCTAATTCTTCATGCGCGTTCATAGTGATCGGGTGCGGTATTGGATGCACTTCATCTACCGATAATTCTTCTCTCCAAGTTAACGTATAGGTCGGCTTCTCCATGTCCATTATCGTAGGCTCCTATATTTTGAATTCATGTAGAACTTCTCTTGCAAAAAGAACAAACTTATTAGAATTATCCCGAGCTTTAACTCGAGTGATGGCTCCTTATTGTTTTATATTGGATCCGGTATTCTGAGGCATGTTGTAACACCCGGTTTTTCTTTTGCTTAATTAAATTTTTTTTTACACATGTACTCTCTTTAAACAATTTAAGGTAAAACTTATCAATTTGAAATCCTTGAGATAAAATACAGTGGAAGACTTTTATTTAACTTCATCAAAATCAATTATATTCGTAGTAAGTAATCCAAATCATACTATACTTTCACATTAGAAACCAAGTTATTACAAAACAGTTAGAAAATAAACATAATATTATACATTAGTTTCCGAACAAAACATTTCCATTTACATGGGCCACCCACCGGTCAAAATTGCACTAACAGCCGCAAACTTCATGCATATGATGCTTTATCTAATGAGCCTAACGCTCAGTAAGTTAATCCATAATAATAAAAACAATTATGAGACCTTCATGCATATGATGCTTTATGAAAACAATGCAATTTTGGTATCGTTCATTTCATTTCTTTACTTCCACTTAACAGTCCAGCTAATGTGGGTAATACCGTCTAGGGGAGAGTAGGCACCATTTGGTCCAACCTCTCGAGACAGCCAAACTCAACCCCGCCCCACATGTAACTATTTACGTACATTTGATTTATTTCATTTCTTTCATTATTTGATCGTTGAAGGTACCACGGGTGAGAGTAGTCACCATTTGGCCTCCCTCGAGGCAGTCTAACTCGAGCTCCTCCCTCAACGACCCGTTGCATATTATCATGAAATTCATGCATGCAAATCATTTTCGTATTTTTCTTAAAACCATGATGCATGAACAATTAAAATGCATGAACACAATAACATGCAATAATATATACAATTCAAACATTGTAGGCATTCTAAACATGCGTCTTTATTCTAACACCAAAAATCAATCAATCATCAAACAAGGCACACAAACATATCCTCAAATAAATTGAGGTCGGTGTATTGTGCAATACACCCCAAAAACAATCCAGCATATTTCAAAATCATAAATTCTAATCTTTGTAATGTAGTCCCCTTAGGGCCAATCACATGCAACATTAACTTACCTTAGGTCCTTAGCTTTATTGAAAAACTTGATCAATATGTTGCTGCACTTGAAAACCTAAAATGCAAGTAACATAATTCATTAAATTCAAAGAACCAGAAATTCTTCGATAATCATCCATTTGTGACGCTACGGGTGTCAAATTATTCCTTAAAGAGTCTGCTATAACTTCTTAGAAGACATCAAATTCAGAAAACTAACGCATGTCGACTTAATTGGACAAAACATAGGGCATTCACTGTTTGGGTCAACCCAAACTCTGAGGGGTCGACCCATGTCGACAAATAGAGAGGTCGCGTTTCTGAAATCAAGTTTCGATCGACCCAAACTACAAGGGGTCGACCCAAAGTGCCCCTAGTTTTTGTACACTGACTTGCGACGTCTATAACTTTTTCTACATAGCTTCGAATCAAGTGCTTCCAACGACTATGAATTACTCTAAGATCCTACTTTAACTCTTATAAAGGAGATAAACTCCAATTCGTAACACATATTGACCGAATCTCCAAAACTCTAACTTTTTTCTTATCTCTTAGAATGAAATCACTCGTTTTTATCCCCCAATTCAAATACTACCATCATATTATCCTTACTAAACTTAGAAGAAAACTCAGAGGATAGAAAAATTACCTTGAACCTCAGCTTCACGAAAACTTTAGAGTTTTCCTCCTCTCCTCTAAGATATCTCTCTTTTCTCCTACTTTCTCTCACAGAACTTCTTTTCTTTCTCAATCTCCCTCTCCCTTATCAGACGAGATAACTCTGAGTAAATAGCTAGGGAGAAGAGGTCGTGTTGGTAGGGAAATGGCAGACCATGCCTTTTTATCTCTTAATTTTATATCAACCTTTCCTTTACATTCACCGATCGGGTTTCCCAACGTTTTGGCTGACTTTTTAACAGCATGTATGAATGTTTCGACCGCTTGTCCAATTACGTCGACCGAATGTGTTTCCCGAGAACGACTTGTGTCGACCGCTCGGTCCTGGGGTCGACCGACAATTCCAAAGAGTGACTTGTGTCGACCCCTCTTAAATCCTGGGGTCGACCTACAGTACATGTTTGTGTCGACCCCTCCTAAATCCTAGGGTCGACCTAAAGTACACATTTGTGTCGACCCTTTCTTGATCCTGAGATCGACCGGACACTATTCATAGGTCAACTGGCAGCTAAAACTTTCATAACTTTTGTTATACAACTTAGATTTCTACGATGCAAACACCATTCTTTTTCTTATCAAGTCTAGTTTTTTTGAAGACATAAACATAAAATTCAGAGATTAAAGGTTACAATTATACGAAACACCAAACATCGCTCAAAAGTTTATATTTCCTTAGTCCAGTTTTCATTGTCAACTTCTAACGTGTATAACTTTTGCACCACAACTCCAATTGAGTTGTTCAACCTATCAATATTCTCCTTTTGATGTCTTCTATAATTTCTCAGAAGATTGCTTTGTCATTTAAGGTCACCTGTAGCATGATAAAATAGGAAAACTAAAACTACTCAGTTATCGATTTTCAACCATGTAGTTGTTACTAACTATAAATTTCAAATCATTGAAATTACTATTTCCAAAAGTGTAACTCCACCTCAACATCCATCATCTCTTAGCGCATATTGTACCCTTGCCAAAACGTGCTATATTCCTATAGGCTTAGGTTACGCAGAAAAGTGGGGTGTTACACATGCACCTAAGGTACAAAGAAATACCTTTAAGATGTTCATTTTGGTGCTGTAATGACTTATAAGTGATGAAATTTACGTTACATGGTTAAGAAAACATAAAATTGTAAAGGTAGTTTATGGGATACACTTTATAAGTTATGTTACCTAGTTTCTGAAATGTAAATTTTACGAAGTCTTTGAGTTACAATTTGGTCATGATCTCTTCTCATAAAGTGTAATCAAAATTTTAAGGTTTAGATTGGTACCTTATTCATTCTGATCGAATTAGTGTAGTGAAAGTTTTGTATATCGGAAGTTGAGGTAAAAACAGAGTGTGAACTAAGAGGGTCATGTTATACCTGATTTTAAAGATGTAGAATTTATAAGGCTTTTAAGTGAGAATCTGATCAGAACGTTATCTGAAGAAATGTATTAAACATTGTAAGCATGAAATTAGTACTTTAAGTGTTTTGATCAAAGTTCTGTAGCAAAAGTTATGAATGCCGAAAGTTTCTGGTGAAACAAGGTATTTCGAGTTTGGCTTATATTGTTTTATTTTATGATGTAAGGTATATAAGCAAGTTCATTGGATTATTAAGGATTCAGAATACCAAGGTTAAGCTAAGGAATCCAAGTAAGTAATCATTACATGTGTTTGGCCCCTTGTGGGACTACATCACAAAGGATAGGACATAAGGAGGATGTGTTTGATTACTTAATCATTAAGTAAGAATGTCTTAGGAGTTTTTTTTATGATAATGTTATTAATGATATTCTGTTGGGGTGTATCGCACCGTACAAGAGTTAAGTCAAGTTTACTATGAATGTTTATAACGGTTAACTTTGGAGTGTAGGATCGAGATTAACCTAAGTGGGGGGGGGGTGAATTAGGTTAACTAAACTTTTTCGTTTACTAAGTCAAATTCGTGCAAATTTTTTAGTTATTTCCAAACTATAGTGCGGAATTATTAAACAAATAAATAAGAGTTTAGAGTAAGAAAGTGACACCGGTTTGGTAACGTGCTTCGGCCAACCTTGCATACGTCAGCGGTTCAAGGTACCTCCTTGAAGATCTTTCCAGCTCAAACCTTGAGCTTCACTTCGATTAACTTATGGGTGTCAACCAAACCTTTGACTCTTTTCTTGAAGGAGCGCCACCCCTTTTACAATGATCGTTCAAGGAAAAAAAAATTACAATTTGTACGGTTATAAAAACTGACTCATTCAATCTCAAGAAAGATATACAACTTTAGTACTAAGATTTGAGAGAGTAAGATATCCAATTTTTTATGTCGACCATTTCTGCGACAGATTCAAAGTCCGGTCGACACACACTTCTTTATGTCGACCACTGTCACAGGAAACAATAGTTAAAGAATGATGTTTCTAAACACCATCAAGCCGAATTACTCCCAATCGAATTCTAATTCCATTGAAGGTCTTTTCATCCAAGGGTTTAGTAAATATATCAGCTAATTGATCACTTGACTTGACAAATTCCAAGATAATATCCCCTTTTTGGACGTGATCTTTGATAAAATGATATCTTATTTCTATATGCTTAGTTCTAGAATGGAGTGTAGGATTTTTACTGATATTTATAGCACTAGTGTTGTCACACATGATAGGAATCTTAGAGAATGAGAGATTGTAGTCTTCTAAGGTATGCTTCATCCAAAGCATTTGTGCACAACAACTTTCAGCTGCGATATACTCGCTTTCGGCAGTTCAAAGTGCTACTGAGTTTTGTTTCTTAAAAAACCATGAAACTAATGATTCTCCTAGAAATTGACAAGAGCCACTAGTGCTCTTTCTATCAACAAGGCTCCTGGCATAATCCAAATCTATATATCCAATTAAGTTAAGCGAGGTTCCCTTGGGATACAATAATCCTAAATTTGTTGTTCCACTCAAGTATTTGAAAATTCTTTTGACAGCTTTTAAATGGGATTCTTTAGGTGCCGCTTGAAATCTAGTACAAAGACATACACTAAAAGAATATCGGGTCTACTAGCGGTTATATATAGAAGAGATCCAATCATGCCACGATATTTCTTAATGTCCACAACTTGACCATTTTCATCTTTGTCCAATTTAGTTGTGGTACTCATAGGAGTTCTAGAGGATTTACAAGAGTCCAATCTGAATCTCTTAAGCAATTCTTTGACATATTTTTCTTGACAAATGAATGTTCCCTAGAAAGAATTTAAGGATTGTCTAATTTGGAGTCCTAGAAAGAATTTAAGCTCTCCCATCATGCTCATCTCAAATTCATCTTGCATGAGAGAAGCAAAGCTATCGCAAAGCTTTTTGTTTGAGGCTCCAAAAATGATATCGTCTACATAAATCTGGACAAGGAGCAAATCATTACCATCGTGTTTAGTGAAGAGGGTTGAATCAATTTTTCCCATTTTGAACTCTCTTTCCAAAAGAAAGTTCTTCAACCTATCATACCAAGCACGAGGAGCTTGTTTAAGACCATAAAGAGCTTTATGAAGCTTATAAACATGGTCTACATTGTCAAAGGCTTCAAAGCCAATAGGTTGCTCCACATAAACTTCTTCCATTATATACCCATTTATGAAGGCACTCTTAACGTCCATTTAAAATAGAGTAAAATTTTTTTGGCACGCATAAGCAAGTAGCATGCGAATTGACTCCATTCGTGCTACTGGTGCAAAGGTTTCTTCAAAATCTATCCCCTCTTCTTGATTGTATCCTTTTACAACCAATCTTGCCTTGTTTCTAATGACAACACCATGTTCATCTAGTTTATTCTTGAATACCCATTTAGTTCCAATGATGGTGTGATCATTAGGTCTAGGAACTAACTCCCATACTTGGTTTCTCTCAAATTGATTTAGTTCCTCTTCATGGCCATTATCCAATTTTCATCCAATATGGCCTCATCAAATTTCTTAGGCTCCACTTGAGAAATAAAAGCTACGTTAGCACACAAGTTCCTAAGGGAGACTCTAGTTTTGACGCCCAAACTAGGATTACCTACAAGGTCCTCTAAGGGATGGCTTTTGGAATATCTCCATTCTTTAGGTAAGCCATCATTGACAATGTTACTTGGCTCTAATCCTAGGGAGCTTGGAGGACTTTCCGAAGGGATGACATCTAAAGAACTTTTATCATTGCCATCTAGACTCAAAGAATCCATCTCTGTTTCCAAATCATCACTAGGTTCTAAGTGCTCTAAAGGTGGAGAGGACTCATCAAAGGTAAGGTGCATAGATTCATCAACAACTAGGGTCCTCTTGTTGAATACTCTATAAGCCTTGCTAGACAAAGAGTATCCAAAATCCATTTTTGAATCAAATTTTACTAGGTTGTCCTTTGTGTTTAAAATATAACATTTGCATCCCAAGGGCCTAAAATACTTAACACTAGGAGTTTTACCCGACCATGGTTCATAGGGTGTCTTTTCTAATATTGGACGGATTGATACTCGATTTATCGTATAGCATGTCGTAGCTACGGCTTTCGCCCAAAAACACTTGGGAAGAGAGTTTTCATTGAGCATTGTCCTAGCAAGCTCTTGAAGAGATCTATTCTTTCTCTCAGCAACTCCATTTTGTTGAGGAGTCCTAGGAGAGGAGAAATTATGATTGATCTCATTCTTAAGACATAGAAGCTCAAATTTCTCATTTTCAAATTCTCCTCCATGATCACTACGAATAGCTACAATGGAAAGATCTTTTTCATTTTGAACTTTCTTCCTAAAGGAAGAGAAAATCTCAAAAGTCTCATCCTTAGATCTAAGAAAGTATATGACACGCTCGGGGTTAGGAGGTGTCGGGATAAAAGGGAACAAATGGAAAGACAAGGCAATCTGCCGAGAGAACAAGAATGACTGGCAGAAACAGGGGAGTGAACACACTAGAGCTCCAAATGCATACGGGCCCTTGGGCTAAGATTTGGAGGACTTAAACTTTATGGAGTGGGCTAACTTTGGCCAAATGTTCAGAGTGAGATCACGTGGAGAACTTAAAATGGCACGGGGTGAATTTCTGGTGCACAAACAGACAAAACTGTTTTAGGCAGTACAGAAGGTATGGAAAGATCTCTGTACAACTTTCGATGTAGAAAATCTGGGAAGCCAAAAATTGACAGAGAATAACTTCAATGAAAGGGAAAGAGAATGGTGGGTTTTTGGAGGCAAACTCATGACTGGATTACAAGTTATGAAAATTTGAAATCAGGTCGACAGAATGGGCCTGAATTGATTAATCCACTAGAAAGGTGGAGAAAGGAACGTGCACAACTTCGAATTGAAGAAATCTGGGAGTGACATGTAAAACAAATATTTCTAGATGTGAATGTGGAACTCACAGCCCAAATTTTAGGACATTAGCACAAGGAAAAACAGAAGTTTGCACGGAGTGGACTTTTGATGAACAAATCCACTCGGGTAAGGAAACAAAGACAACAATCACACTGAAAAACAACAAGACCCGAAAACAAATAAGGTGGGATGAGGGCTATATGACTTCCAATCTTACCTTGATCCTAATCAAGTGAGGAGGAAGGTTGGAATGAGGGCTAAGTGATCCTAGCAAAATCACCAACACCAAGACAAACCAAAACAAGGATATTACTCACCTTGGATGAAATGTCGTGAGAAAGGAAAGGGGGTTTGAGAGCTTCAAGCTTCCAAAGTTTTATCCAATTCTTTTCTACCTGCAAATGCTGAGAAAGGAAGGGTAAAAACCCTCCTTCCCACGAGCTACAAAAGGCATATGATTATCACCTATAGTCCTAAGTGCTAAACCAACATCAAGGTATGGTAAATGGGGCCCACCCTTGACTTTCATCACTAACAAGAGTGATGGTCACTAAGGGAAGGTAAAACCCATCCCCTAAGGCTTCCTAAGACCTTTCCACTTGCAGCCACGTTTACTAACTTACAACAAAAGAGAGACAAACATACTTGCATGGTTTTCACGCAAACCATGCAAGGAAGAGTACAACCGGTTTTCAAAAACCAAAATAAATAAAAACCGACAATCTTCCTTTTTGGGCCAATGCTTTCCTTCATCTTTTCACGTGTAAGGCCGCTCCTTAGAGGCTCCAAATTGGACTCCATCCTTCAGCTCTTCATTGGACTCCATTAGGCCGTGGCTATTGGTTGCATGATGGAAGGTGTGTGGGCTGTTCTCGGATAGCCACCCCTTCTGGATGCCTCTGTAATGGCGATGGTTGACCGGGAAATCTTTCTCCACAATTAATGCTCTGCAGCTTGATGGAAACCTTGAGATGCTGGCTACATTTCGTATGAAGAACGTTTGGCCAAATAATGTGTGAAACGTTGTTTAAACCGCTTCCCAAGGCTCAGATGTCAGATTGTACCGAAGCCCAAAATGTCAACATCTTCATCTTGGATGGTTGGGCCATGGAATGCATCAATCACACTAGTAATCTCGGCAACTTCATCCCAAAACAACCTACAAAATGAACAAACACATTAGGAAATCAATTGGGTTGGCCTTGGGTTAGAAAACCTGTGGCGAAGCCCAAGGTGGCATTATCGCAAGGTCGGCTCTTGTTAAGGGCTTCTTGTTACTCATCATGAACACACTCTCGAGTGCTCACTCCCGCGGGTTCCTCTTTGGCTAAGGCATCCTGAGGCATGTCAGTATACCCAAGTAAATCTTGAGAAATCATCAATAATTACAAGGGCATAATGCTTGCCACCTAAGCTAGCTACTTTAGAAGGACCGAAAAGATCTAAGTGGAGAAGCTGGAGAGGTTTGGAGGTTGAAATAACCAATTTAGAAGAAAATGAGGATTTTGTTTGTTTCCCCATTTGACATGCATCACAAAATCTATCCTTCTCAAAGGAAATCTTTGAAAGGCCTCTAACTAAATTCTTTTTAGCAATCTTAGCTAAGGTATGCATGCTAACATGGCCTAATCTCCTATGTCATGCCCAACTATCTAGAGAGGATGTTGCACTAAAACATTTTTTATCAAAGCATACAACATTATCCAAATCAATCGTATAAACATTATTAGATCGATAGCCAATGAATAAGATTTTACCACTTGAGCTATCTTCCAATAAACAGGATTTGGATTAAAAAATTACCTTATATCCCTTATCACAAAGTGGACCAATGCTCAATAAATTATGCTTTAAACCATCAACTAAAAGGGAATTTTCAATAATAGGGGAAGAGGGATTACCAATATTGCTAATACCTATAATCTTCCCATTTTGATTTCCTCCAAAAGAGACATTCCCCTTCTTTTGCTTGATGGATGTAAATCTTGAAGGGTCTCCTGTCATATGCCTCGAACAACCACTATCGAGGTACAAAAGATTTTTTGCAAGGGAGACTTTGATGTGCCCGGGACTCATCAACAAATGGAAGGAGCAACAACTCGAAGCCGTGCAAAACTTTTAACTAATATGTTTGTTGATTTTGCAGGGACATTTTTTTCTACATTGGAGCTCCTAAATATTCCTTCACAACATGATCAAGAACTCCCCAAACATTGCTTACAATGGAAGTATAAAGAAGAGAAGGAGTTAGTCGAAAATCCAAGATCTTCCTCGCCAAGTTCACCACCCGGGACATAACTACACTCGGTTTCAAGGACAATGGAGACCGTATGCACCAATACTTGGGGAGATGAAGTCTTCCAAGGAATGATCAAGTGATGTTTGATTTTTGTTTCTGTAAATTATAAATATGTTGGGCTGTTTTGTTGTTGTAAACCTTGATATCCTGTTTAGACCTTTGAGAGGGATTTTGGTTCGGTTTGAACCAAATCCATGGCCCATTTAGTTGGATCCTAGGGAAACCCTAATTTCCCACTTGGCCTCTCTCTTGGCTGATGTCTGGACGTGGCTTAGTATCTAGAGTCTTTGTGGTGTGTTTAGGAAGCTTTGGTGGACCCCCAATCCCACCTAACACCTACTAAACACTCATTAGCCTATTTTTTCTTTTCTTTTTGTTTTTCTTTCTTGATGTAATCGGTGAGTGGGTATCAAAACCCCCTCTCCCACGTCTTTTAGAGGCAGAAAAGAATTGAAGAAAACTTTGAAAGCTTGAAGCTCTCAAACCCCCTTTTTCCTTTCTCACGGCATTTCATTCAAGGTGAGTAATATCCTTGTTTTGGTTTGTCTTGGTGTTGGTGATCTTGCTAGGGTCATTAAACCTTATTTCAACCTCCCTTCCTCACTTGTTAGGATCAAAAGGCGAGTTTGGAACCCCCATAGCCTACCTTCCATTTGCGTTTTCAATTGTTTGTGTTGGTTGTATTGTTTGCTGTTTTATTTAACTTTCCCGAGTGGACTTTGAGCTCCAATCGTCCATTGTTGTGCCATTTTTGTTTCCTGTTAGAAAACCCCCCAAATTTCTAGCAGTGAGTTCCACTTTCATGGCCTGAATCAATGGTTCATTCCGTTTAGCCACAGCCACCTCCTTTTAAAAGTTATGCTTGTGTTTTTCCAATGTTTCCTACCCGAGTTCCTGAAATCGAGCAATTCTGTCCATTATTTTTCTATCCAGCATAACTCCTAGCCTACGTGTGTGGTTTCTATAAAACCACTTGCATTCTCTTCCACTTTGATTGAAGTTGTTGTCTACTTATTTTCACGATCTCAGACTCCATTCATTGGAAGTTGTGTAGAAGTTCCGCCATCACTCCTGCACTGTTTCTTTCTGTTTGTCTGCTTGTGCATCTGAAAGTGTCTCCTTATATTTTAATGTTCCACAAGTGATTTTAAGCTGCAAATCTGGTAAAACTTATTCCACGCCCTTAAGTTTAAGTTGGCTGAGTTTTATAACCTAAACCTTTATGCATTTGGAGAAATAAACGTTGCACTCCTCTGTTCTGCCTTACTCCCTGTCCTACCGGGCAGATTACAATCTTCACTTTTATTTCCGGCACCTCCGCATCTTGGAGCGTGTCAGACTTCCACCTACACGACAAATCAAACAAGCTTCTTAGGTACCCAAAACATTTTGGGTCCTAGAGAGTTAGCATTTGTTCCTTTGGGAACCCATTTCTCAACAATCTTTGATTTGATAACTTTCGAGTTCACATGACAAGTAAAAGCACATGTTAGCTATCTTTGATTCTATTGCATTTGTTGTAGGCACTAGGTTTCACAAAGAAGTTCATATAGTTCTTTTTCTTAGTACATGATTCATAACCTATGCCGGCCTTTTTAAATGTCACCCTTTGATTACCGAGAATCATGTTTAAATTTTTGCTTCCATTAGTAAACTTCAGAACTATGCCATTCAAATCATTATTTTCCCTCTTTAATCTACTTATTTCACCTTCCAAGGGATTAATTTTACTTTCGTGCTCTTTTGTTAACATGGCATGTCCCTTTTTCAATTGCTTATACTTGGATTTTAAGATATTGAAATCGTTAAGTAAGTCATTGAAAGCATAAAAAAAAATCATTATCCTCATCAGAATTTTCTAAATCACTAAAGGAGTCAACTACCTTATCCTCCTTGGCCATGAAGCACATGTTAGTTATCTCCCCCTCTTCGGATGAGGAGCTTGACGAATCACTGTCATCCCAAGTTGCTTTCATGGCTTTCTTCTTGTAAGCCTTGGGATGCTTCTTGATTCTTGGACAATCAGACTTGTAGTGTCCCAATTTCCCACACTCATAGCATTTGACTTCTTTTTAATCTTCCTAAGGGTGCTTTTCTTTTCTTGAGAACTCCTTTCCTTTCATCCTTTTTCTTTGAAGGAACCTCTTGAATTTCCTTGTAATGAGGGCGACATCTTCATCATCCTCTTCACTTTCGTTTTCAATTTTCTCTTGTTTGCTGGATGATGCCTTCAGTGCAATGTCCCTTTTCTTAGTTTGTTCCTTCTCCTTAATTGCTTCCTTCTCATTGGCTTTCATTGTGATCTCATGAGTCATTAGAGATCCAATGAGTTCCTCAACTTTTAGAGTCTTGAGGTCTTTAGCCTCTTGGATGGCTGTTACTTTTGGTTGACATGCTCTCGGAAGGACTCGAAGAATTTTCCTAATACATTCTTCGTCTGTATAGACTTTACCAAGCACTTTTAACCCATCAGTAATGTTAGTAAACTTTGTAAACATGAAACTAACCAATTCATCACTTTGCATAGAAAACAATTCATATTCATCCACAAGCATACTTAATTTGTTTTCTTTTACTTGGTTAGTCCCTTCATGGGTTACCTCGAGTAATCGCCAAATTTCTCGACCATTGTCACAACCTTGTACTCTATTGAATTCATCACCATTTAAGGCACAATACAAGGTGTTCATTGCTTTGGCATTTAGACTTAATTTCCTTAAGTCATTCTCATCATATTCATTACTCGGTTTAGGTATATTAATGCCAGTCTTAGTTTTGATTGCCATGTATGGATCATTTTCAATTATATTTCATACGCTATAGTTCATAGCTTGGACAAAGATTCTCATCCTAGTTTTCCAATATACATAGTTATTTTCATCAAATAGTGGAGGTCTAGTAATAGATTGACCCTCTGTGTGTGAGTTGTTCATATTAAAAGCCATAAATCAATTTACTCAAAAACAACAGAAAATATAGGTTAATTAATTTAAATACCTACCCTGATACCAATTGTAGGATTGAGATTAACCTAGGTGGGGGAGGGGTGAATTAGGTTAACTAAACTTTTTCGTTTACTAAGTCAAATTTGTGCGAATTGTTTAGTTATTTCCAAACTCCAGTGCGGAATTCTTAAACAAATAAATAAGAGTTTAGAGTAAGAAAGTGACACCGGTTTGGTAACGCGGTTCGGCCAACCTTGCCTACGTCCGCGCTTTAAGGTACCTCCTTGAAGATCTTTCCAGCTCAAACCTTAAGATTCAATCTGATTGACTTTTGGGTGTCAACCAAACCTTTGACTCTTTTCTTGAAGGAGCGTCACCCCTTTTACAATGATCGTTCAAGGAAAACAAATTACAATTGGTACGGTTATAAAAACCGACTCACTCAATCTCGAGAAAGATATACAACTTTAATACTAAGATTTGAGAGAGTAAAAAGTTTGAGAATAAATTTTGGCAGCAATTCGGCGTAGTTTTCTCTCGCCAAAAACCTTCATCTCAAAGTGAGATTTCTTCATCTATTTATAGAATGCTGCTGATCTGTCCAGTTGGGTCGACACAATTCCTGTTGAGGTCGACACAAACACTAGCCTGTAAACACATGAAAAATATAGCCGTTGAGAGTTTTCTGACCGTTGGTGCTGATATGCTGATTTGGGTCGACACAATTGTTGTTGGGGTTGACACAAATTCTTCTTTGGAATCTTTAGGGTCAACACAACCTTTGTGCGGTCGACATAACTTCGAAGAATCCTTCTCTTAGAAAGTCTGGGGTCGACATAGATGTTGGTTGGGGTCGACACAATTCTAAAGGATTCATCTCTAGAAAAACTAGAGTCGACACAAGTAGGATGGGGTCGACACAAATGGGTTGGGTCGAGACATATTTTGAACATTAGAGTCGACATGTAAAATGCAGGCAGGGTCGACACACAGATTTTGGTAAGGTTGACACAATGTCTATTCTAGGGTCGACACCTACAGTTTGGATGGGTCGACACATTTGCACGCTTTACTGCCTTTTTGGGTCGACACAAGATTTATAGGTGGGTCAACACAATTGGAAAGACCAGGCCTCTGTTTTGCTAAGCGTCAACATAAAACACTAAGGGTCGACACAAGTTATGAAAGGCTAAGTTTCTGGATTTTCTAAGGGTCGACACAAGAACACTATGGGTAGTCACAAACTGCATATATATTTAAAATTTCTGCAGCACTTAACCAAATTGTTAGACTTTAATTGTACCCTTCAAAGAGGGTATTTCTCATGAATGGTTAAGTCTAATTTAAGCATTGTAAAGTAGTTTATTTGATCTATTTTATCTTTCATGCTCATCTTACATAATTATCATAAAAAAAAATTGATTGCTTTAAAAACCCTTTTAAAGCCAACAGGGAGATGTTTGATATAATATGTTGCTTGTACTTAAATCATGTTACCATGTCATGCATATGTATGAATCATGTCTATGCATCATGTTTTATGAAAGATACGAAAATGTTTTCTCATGCATGTTTTTAAAATGTCACCCAACGGATGATGAAGGTTGTGTGGGACACATTAATCATCCAATGCATAAATGTATGTAAAGTCAAGATTAACTTATGGGAGAAGGTGGAATTGGCTGCCTCATGGAGGCCATGTGATGCCTATTTACCTTCATATGATGTGACGCCCCAACATGTCAAGTTAAGTCAAGATAACAATAAAGATAAAAAAGAATGTGTTAAATGATGCTGTGTAAAGATATTTATTATGTATATTACATGTTTTGATTAAAAAATGTGTTATATGCGCTTTGCGATATTTTATTTGATGGATATTTTGATTAACAATGTTTTATTACAAGTAAATTTTGGGTTTAATACGATTTATAATTAAAGTCTTCCGCTGTGTTTTCACGAAAAAGAATTCAAGAGGAACATTTTTAAAGAAAGAAAAATTTTACCGCGATCATTTTTTTTAAGTAAAGTTTTACGGGGTCTAACAGTGTATTCCATGGTTCTCAGGTTCATGGTTCATTATACTAGGGTTTAGGGTTTATGATTCATGAGTTTCAAGGTTCAAGGGTTCAGGGATGAGGATTTAGTGTTCAGGGTTAAGGGTTTTTTGTTTAGGGTTTAAAGGTTTAAGGTTTGAGGGTTTAGGGTTAAACGTTATAGGGTTAATGGTTCCATAGTTTATTGTTCTAGGGTTTTAGGGTTCCCGTTTTGGGTTTTAGGGTTCAATGTTGAGGGTTTCATGGTTGAGGCTTCTAGGGTTTAGGGTTCCAAGGTTCGGGGTTTAGGGTTTATTGTTCAAGGGTAAAGTGAAAGGGTTCTAGGGTTTATGTTTCAACATTCAGGGTTCAAAATTCAAGATATGGGTTAAGTGTTAAGGGTTCCAAGGTTAATGGTTATGGGTTCATGGTTCCAAGATTTTTGGTTTCAAGGCTCATGGTTTAGGGTTTAGGGATCAAAGGTTCACGGTTATCGTTAAAGGTTTAGGTTTCTAGTGTTCAAGGGTTAAGAAATCTAGGGTTGAAGGGTTTAAGGGTTCAGAGTTCAGGGTCAATGGTAATAGATTTAATGGTTATGGATTCCTTGGTTCAGGGTTCCGTTCAGTGTTCAGGGATCAAAGGTTTAGGGTTTTGGGGTCCAAGGTTCAGGTATCCAGGGTTCATGATTCAAAGATCAAGTTTTAGAATTTACGGTTCATCAATTTTAGGTTAAAGTTTCAGTATTCCAGTGTTTCAGGGTTGAGGATTCAGCGTTGAGTGTTCTAGGGTTCAGAGTTCAGTATTCTAGGGTTACAGGGTTTAGAGTTTAGAGTTTAAAGTTACAGGGATGTGAGTTTTTTTGGGTTAAGTTTTCTAAGGTTAAGGGTTAAGGTTTTAGGGTTTTGGGTTCAATGTTCTAGGTTTACAGGGTTCACGGTTATGGTTATAGGGTGCATGGTCAAAGGCATTCACTGTTTGAACAGTGATTAGGTCGACATAAACCTATATATGTCAACATAACTTAGCATAATGTGTCGAATGCTTATTCATGCGGTCGACCGAATCATTTACAGAGAGTTATTTTGTGTCGACCGGTTGATAATATGTCGACTGGTGTTCTCCCAGTTTTCATCTACTAACTTGTAACATTCATAACTTTGTCTACAAAGCTCCAATTTGAGTGATTCAAACGGCTATGAATTGCTCTAAGAGCCTACTTTAACTCGTATGAAGGTCATAAACTCAAATTCGTGCTACCATATGACCGAATCTCAAAAACCCTAACCTTGCATACAATCAACTGATTTTCTAACATTCTACTTGAAATCCTTCATTTTTATCCATCAATCCAACCTACATCATCCTTTTATCATTATTGAACCTACAAGAACTTTAAAGGATATGAAAATACCTTGAGCTTCAGCCTCCACGAAATATCAAAGCTCTTCACTTCACTTCTCTTGAAGCATTCACTTTCTCACTTCTTTTTTTTTCTCACAAAACTCTTTCTCTATCTCAATCGCACCCTCCTTTGATTTAGAGCACGAAACCTAGGGAGAAAGAGGGGGAGGAAAATCGTGGCTGGGAGGGAGAAATGCCAGCCAAGACCCACTTAAAGCCCTTTATCTATTAAAATCAATATTCCTTTTATGTCCACCAATCAGAATTCTGCTGATTTTGCTGACTTTTAAACTTATGTCGACATAAGTTCAACTTATGTCGACATAATGAATTCCCAAAAGTTATGCTATGTCGACCGCTCGTCTATTGTGTCGACCAAACTTGAAGGTGTCGACCGCTTGACCATGCGGTCGACCGAACCTATATAATTTTCCAACCTTTCTGAATAACATCATCCCATATACTTCTTAAACATTATTTTCTTCATCACCTTCAGCTTACTAATTTACTAATATCCACAATACTCTAATACCCTAACATTTAAGCATCTTTCATAAAAAGGTTTTAATCGCTTTCGTCTTAAAGTCACAAATCCTTAAAAGAGAATAAAATAAATAAAATAAAAAAATAAAAATGAGGGTTGTTACATTCTACCCTTCTTAATAAAAATTGTCCTCAAAATTTAGTCCTTAAATATTTCTGGATACTTTTCCCTCATTTCTTGTTCTCTTTCCCATGTGGCTTCCTCCACGTTATGATTTCTCCATAGAACCTTCACCAATGGAATTTGCTTGTTCCGCAACACCTTCATCTTCGTATCTAGTATCCTTATTGGCTGCTCCTCATAACTCATAGTTGGCTCTACTTCTATTTGCTCTGCTTCGATCACTTGGGATGGATCACAAATGCATTTCCTTAACATTGACACATGAAAGACATTGTGAACACCTACCAAGTATTCTGGTAATTGCAACATATAGGCCATGTTTCCCACTCTCTTCAAAATAATAAATGGCCCAATGAATCTCGTTGCCAACTTCCCTTTCTGCCCAAATCTCATCATGCCCTTGAATGGCAAAACTTTCAAAAGCACCTCATCTCCCTCCTTAAATTCTAGCGGTCTTCGTCGCCAATCCGCATAACTTTTCTGACGATCTTGGGCAGCCTTCATCCTTTGTTGTATGGTTTTCACTTGTTCCACCGTTTGTTGTATCATTTCAGGTCCATAGATTTTAATTTCTCCGGCATCATTCCAAAATAATGGAGACCTACATCTCCTTCCATACAACACTTCAAATGGAGCCATACCAATAGACGATTGATAACTGCTGTTATATGAGAATTCCACTAGTGGTAACAATATGCTCCATGACTTCTGAAAATCCATAACACACGCACGCAACATATCCTCAAGGATTTGAATAGTCCTCTCAGTCTGCCCATCTGTTTGAGGATGAAATGCCGTGCTAAACGCCAACTCTGTTCCCATGGCTTTGTTCAAACTCTTCCAAAATCTTGAAGTAAACTTTGGATCTCTATCAGACACAATGGAAATTGGAATTCCATGTAATCTTACAATTTCTTGTACTACAGGAATTTTTGTTTTTACCGGAATAAAATGAGCAGATTTTGTTAAACGATCAATAATTACCCAAATGCTGTCATGACCTTTAATCGTTGTTGGCAATCCGACTACAAAATCCATAGAAATATCGTCCCACTTCCATTCCGGAATCACCAATGACTTCAGCATTCCTGCGGGCCTTTGATGTTCTACCTTTACTTGTTGGCATACAACACATGATTCAATATATTTTGCTATATCTTTTTTCATTCCCGGCCACCAAAAACATTGTTTCAAGTCCTGATACATCTTAGTATTTCCTGGGTGAACTGAAAATTTTAAAGAGTGAGCTTCTCTCAATATCTCATTCCTCAATTCTCTGTTACGTGGAACATACCATCGATTGTGGAATTTAAGTATCCCCTCCTTTGAACATTGAAATTCAAAAGAATTTGGTAACTGCCCTTCCATAAACTGCATATATCTAAAATCCTCTTTTTGAGCTTCCCCAATTCTGTCCAACAAATTTGGTCTCATAGTTAGAGCAGCTAACTGCACTGTTAGATTTGATATAACTTCAATGTCTGCTCTTTGCAGCTCATTACAAATTTCTACCGAAATTTGCATAATCTCTGACTGCACTGCTACTGGCTTCCTGCTCAGTGCGTCAGCTACCACATTAGCCTTTCCTGGATGATATTTAATTTCAAAATCGTAATCTTTAACAAATTCCAGCCATCGCCGATGTCTTAAATTCAGCTCTTTTTGTGTGAAAAGATACTTGAGACTTTTATGGTCTGTGAATATCTCACAATGACGTCCATATAAGTAATGCCTCCAGATCTTTAGGGCGAAGACTACTGCTGCCAACTCTAGATCATGGGTAAGATAGTTCTTCTCATAATCTTTCAATTGTCGTGATGCATAAGCAATTACCTTACTTTCTTGCATCAGTACACATCCTAAACCCATCAACGACGCATCACAAAATATGCTAAAATCTACATCTTCTATTGGAAGTATTAGCACTGGTGCTGAAGTTAACTTGTCCTTCAATAGTTGAAAGCTCTTTTCACAATCCTCTGACCACCAGAACTTTATGTTTTTCCTTGTTAATCGTGTCAATGGCGTCGCAATCTTAGAAAATCCTTTAATAAATCTTCTATAGTACCCTGATAAACCAAGGAAACTTCGCACTTCAGTTACATTCTTTGGCAGTGGCCATTCACGAACAGCCTGCACCTTTACTGGATCAACGGATACACCCTCTTTAGAAATCACGTGACCCAGAAAAGAAAATTCACCCGATCTAACCAAAATTCGCATTTAGAGAATTTGGCATATAACTGATGTTGCTTCAATATACTTAACACCATACTTAAATGCTCCTTATGTTCCTCTTCCGACTTAGAATACACCAGAATATCATCGATGAACACGATGACAAATTTATCGAGATATTCATGGAATACCCTATTCATAAGGTCCATAAACGCCGCTGGAGCATTTGTCAAACCGAACGACATTACCAGGAACTCGTAATGTCCATATCGGGTTCTGAATGCAGTCTTTGGAATATCTTTCTCCTTTACTCTTAACTGATAATATCCTGACCGCAAGTCAATCTTGGAAAATACCCGAGCACCCTGCAATTAATCAAACAGATCATCAATTCTAGGCAACGGATACTTATTCTTCACTGTCAATTTGTTTAATTCACGGTAGTCGATACACATCCTTAGAGTTCCATCCTTCTTCTTTACAAACAAAACAGGGGCTCCCTAGGGAGAAAAACTAGGGCGTATAAATCCCTTGTTCAGTTCCTTCATTTCTGCTGGAGCCATTTGATACGGATTCATTGATACCGGTGCCGC
This sequence comes from Begonia fuchsioides, assembly GCA_003255005.1. Taxonomy (NCBI): domain Eukaryota; kingdom Viridiplantae; phylum Streptophyta; class Magnoliopsida; order Cucurbitales; family Begoniaceae; genus Begonia; species Begonia fuchsioides. The sequence goes on along the minus strand of QAOC01042277.1, from coordinate 20,041 downwards.
TCCAGGGTAAACGTCTACCACAAATTTGATTTCTCGATCAGGAGGTAGTCCGGGTAAATCATCCAAAAACAAATCTAAAAACTGCTGAACTACTGGAATCTCTTGCAACTTAAGATCAGGCTTCTTACGACAATCCACAATATTTGCAAGAAATCCCATACAGCCACCCTTTAATAGTCTCCAAGCCCGTACTACCGATACAATTGGTAATTGCTTTTTATTCCCTGTTGCTTGAAAATAAAAGGCATCTGACGTAGGAGGTTGGAAACTAACTATTCTAGTTCTGCAATTTATAGTTGCAAAATGTCGAAATAGCCAGTCCATCCCTAAAATAATTTCATACGCATTCATCTTCATTATAATAAACTCCACGCCCAACTTACGATCATTAATTTGAACCCCACAATCTATAATTACTCTGTCTAATAGTAGACGGTCACCTAAAGGTAGCATCACTTCATACAACTGCTCTGCCACCTCAGGTATCCGGTTCAACTTCTTAGAAAACTCTTCAGACATAAATGAATGCGTAGCTCCTGAATCTATCAATGAATAGGCACTAATTCCATCAATTAATAATGTACCTACCACAATGGCCGGATGGTCCGCTTCCTCGACATCGATCATTGCAAAAACACGACCAGCTATCTTCTTCTGTTTTGGTTTGTTTGGAAGTGCCTTCGGACAATCACGCTTCATGTGTCCCATCTCCTTACATCTGAAACAACGTCCAAATCCAGCCATACACTCTCCTGCATGCTTTCGATCACACTTGGGACACTCTAATATCGGCCCCAGACTTTTTACTTGCTTTCCTTTCCCTTGCTCGTTCGAATTTTCACTTGGCCTTTTCATCCCACGTGCTGGTTGCCATTGTTTACTCGGCTGCGGTTGGACTTCTCGAAAGAACCGTCTTTGGGATGTTCCCGGTTGTTGCTTCACCAACTTTGATTCTGCTTCCTCAAGGTCTAGAGCCTTGGAAACAACCTTTGAATATTGAGCATCCTCTGATCCCCAAGTCTTTATTCCTTTATAAATTTCTGGTTTCAATCCTTGCACGAACTGCTAAACTTTATCTTCATTGGTTGCCACCATCTGTGGAGCAAACCTTGATAGGCCTTCAAATTTTCTCACATATTCAGCTACTGATCCCCACTGCTTCAGTTGCATGAACTCCATTTTCTTTTTATTCTGATCGGCTCTACTAAAATATTTGTCATAGAAAATTTTCTTGAATTGAGCCCATGTTAGTTCTTGCACATTGGTAGTTACCTCAACAGTATCCCACCAATTCCTTGCATCCATAGTCAGCAAGAAGGTTGCACAGTTGACTTTCTCTCCTTCCTCAATCTTAGCATATTGAAATATCTTCTCTAGAGAACGAATCCACTCTTCAGCCAACAAAGGGTCTATGGACTGTCCATTAAATGATGGAGGATTCATCTTCCTGAATCTCTCACAGCTCAGTTCTCCAGCATTATGATTTCGTCCATTTCCTCCTTGCTCTTCTCGATTCATCATTCGCTCCAATTGTTGAAATTGGCGATTAACCAACTCTGACAGTTGGTTAATAGCAGCTTCGTTAGTTCCCTCCTCTGGATTATTTCTTCTTCCTCCCCTCATAGTCCTTCAATTACCAATCACATCGTTAGTACTCTAAAATAAGTACCTCTAGACTTTAATCCTTCTATAACATTAAAGTATGCAAATGATAACAGTTATTGAGCTGTCTATAAAACCGACTTAACCCGGTACACTAACCCTTTCGTTCCCTTATTCACTCGTGTGTGTTTTGCTCTGATACCATAATTGTAACGACCCGATTCCCGTGCCGCCGCTTTCTGCCTTACCTCACTTGCTTACTTACTTTACTTTACTTTACTTTACTTTGCTTACTCGCGGGCAGCCCGAGAACCGGTCCGTTACTACACTTACTTACTTACTTACTTACATTACTTTGGTGGAAAACTCGTTACTTTAATTTCTGAAAACTATCTTTTACTTTGTAAAATAGTTTACAAGGAAACTGTCAATGATAAAAACATACATTTGAATTCCACCTTTATCAAAAATACATAATCATTCAATAACGTAAACTTACAGCGGAAGACTATAGTTCAAAATACATTCACTCTAAAATACTTTAAAATCCATCACACGAAAATAAGGGTATACATTTAATTACATCTTCAAAATACTCAAAACATTTTTATAAAATATCTGTGTGTGTCATACATCACTCCCCGTCGGTCATTGCTCAATAAACTATATCATTTGGACACTCTTCTGCTCTATCTTCATGATCAGTCATTGGTACAATTTCCTCCATTATATTCCCTACATTGCAAAGCCTAAACTATGAGCCTAAAGCTCAGTAAATAGCATAACTATAAAATGCAATGCATGAGTATGCCATGCTGTTAAAACAATGCACATTTCATTCACGTTTCTTAGGTTTCATAACTTCTTTATCTTTGGAAATATTACAGGATCTCAAGAACACCCCCTCCACCTACTTCAACTTCTACTGATCGTGAGCTCACTACTTTACTACTTGAGGTGCTCAGGCCTGTAATAACCATTTACTTTACTTTACTGTTCTGATATTCAAGTTCTTAATTCATCGGAGACGAAACATAATTAGCGTCCCATACCACCAATTATATCTCGCTACCTCCAACTACGTTGTAAAACATGCATGAAAATAGTTCGTAGACATTTTGTAAAACTATGATGCATGACCATATGAACATGAAAACATCTCTTAAATCATATCACATAACATGAAAATAAGCATACATCACCAAACATATCATGCGAACAAACATGCAGCACACATCAAACAATCATCCTAATCTTTGCAATGTAGTCCCACTTAAGGGCCAAATAATCTTAATGCTAACTTACCTTAGCAGCTAGGTTGAGTTGATCCACTTGAGTCTCCTTCTTAATCCAATCGATGGCTTAAACCTATTAATCATATGCAGATCAGAATTTGCATAAAGTCTTAACTTTATGTTCCAACTTTGAACATCTATAACTTCCTCTATATTGATCCATTATTGACGATTAAGATGTCAAATTGTTCCTTAAAGAGTCTACTATAACTTCTTAGAAGACACCAAATTCAGAAAACTAACGTATGTTGACTTACGTGGACAAAATAGAAGGCATTCACTGTTTGAACAGTGATTAGGTCGACATAAACCTATATGTGTCGACATAACTTAGCATAATATGTCGACTGCTTATTCATGCGGTCGACCGAATCATTTACAGAGAGTTATTTTGTGTCGACCGGTTGATAATATGTCGACCGGTGCTCTCCCAGTTTCCATCTACTAACTTGTAACATTCATAACTTTGTCTACAAAGCTCCAATTTGAGTGATTCAAACGGCTATGAATTGCTCTAAGAGCCTACTTTAACTCTTATGAAGGTCATAAACTCAAATTCGTGCTACAATATGACCGAATCTCAAAAACCCTAACCTTGCATACAATCAACTGATTTTCTAACATTCTACTTGAAATCCTTCATTTTTATCCATCAATCCAACCAACATCATCCTTTTATCATTATTGAACCTACAAGAACTTTAAAGGATATGAAAATACCTTGAGCTTCAGCCTCCACGAAATATCAAAGCTCTTCACTTCACTTCTCTTGAAGCATTCACTTTCTCACTCTTTTTTCCTCACAAAACTCTTTCTCTATCTCAATCTCACCCTCCTTTGATTTAGAGCACGAAACCTAGGGAGAAAGAGGGGGAGGAAAATCGTGGCTGGGAGGGAGAAATGCCAGCCAAGACCCACTTAAAGCCCTTTATCAATTAAAATCAATATTCCTTTTATGTCCACCAATCAGAATTCTGCTGATTTTGCTGACTTTTCAACTTATGTCGACATAAGTTCAACTTATGTCGACATAATGAATTCCCGAAAGTTATGCTATGTCGACCGCTCGTCTATTGTGTCGACCGAACTTGAAGGTGTCGACCGCTTGACCATGCGGTTGACTGAATAAACTCCCGAAAGTTATGCTATGTCGACCGACTGCAAATTGTGTCAACCGAACCTATATAATTTTCCAACCTTTCTGAATAACATCATCCCATATACTTCTTAAACATTATTTTCTTCATCACCTTCAGCCTACTAATTTACTAATATCCACAATACTCTAATACCATAATATTTAAGCATCTTTCATAAAAAGGTTTTAATCGCTTTCGTCTTAAAGTCACAAATCCTTAAAAGAGAATAAAATAAATAAAATAAAAAAATAAAAACGAGGGTTGTTACACTGAGAGTTCAATGGTTTAGCGTTTACGGTTCAATGTTTAAAGGTTCAAGGTTCGAGGGTTCGGGGTTCAAAGTTTTATGGTACTAGGGTTTCAAAGCTTGAAGTTCAGGGTGAAAGGTTTGATCCAAAGTTCAAGGTTTAAGGGTTCAAGGGTTTAAGGTTCAAGATTCATGGGTTCCAAGGTTCCATGAACTAGGGTTCACTGTTCAGTATGCCAGGGTTTGGGGTCAAAGCTTCAAGGGTTCAGGGGTAAAGGTTTGACAGTTTAGGATTCAAGGTTTGCTGTTAATGGTTCAAGGTTCAAGGGTTTAGGGTTTTAGAGTGCAAGGGTCTGGGGTTTAGTGTTCCCAGATAAAGGATTCAAAGGTGCAGCGTTCTAAAGGTTTAGGGTTCCAAGGTTCAAGTTTCCAGGGTCAAGGTTTGTTCAGGGTTCTTGGGTTAAGAGTGAAGGTTCAAAATTCATGGTTAAGGTTTATGGTTCAAGGTTCATGGTTTAGGGTTTAGTTTCTAGGGTCTTGGGTTGAGGTTCAAGGGTTCAAGTTTCAAGGTTCAATGTTTCTATGGTTAAGGGATCATTCTTAAAGTTTTGGGTTTAGGGTTTCGGGGTTCAGGGTTGCAAGGTTACCAGGTTTCAAGTTTTAGGGTTCAGTGTTTTTGTTTTAGGGTTCATGGTCAGAGTTTAAAATCATGAAGTTCCAGGGTTCCAAGGTTAAGGGTTCAGAGTTAAAGATTCCAAGATTAGGTGTTCTAGGGTAAAGTGTTCAAGGTTTAATGATCTGAGTTGAAGAGTGCCAGGGTCGAGGATCCAAAGTTAAGGGTTTTGTGGTTCAACTCTCTAGGTTAAAAGATCCAGGGTTTAGGGTTAAAGGTTGAAGGGTTATAGGGTGCCAAGGTTAAAGGTTAGGGTTTAAGGTTCCAAGGTTCATTGTTCCAAGGTTCATAGTTCCAAGCTTTAGTATTCCTAGGTTCATGGCTCTAAGGTTCAAAGGTTTTATAGGGTTCAGTGTTCAGGGTTCATGGTTTAGGGTTCAAAGGTTTCAGTGTGTCAAGGTTCAAAATGTTTAGGGTTCCAAGGTTGAGGGTACAACAGTTCAAGGTTCCAAAGTTCGTGGTTAATGGAGACATGGTTTAAGCTTTAAAGGTTATAGGGTTGTATGTTTCAAGGATCCAAGCTTTAGGGTAAATGGTTTCAGGATTGAGAGTTTAGGGATTTAAGATTTTAGGATTTAGTGTTAAGGTTCCAAGGTTTAAGGTTATAAGGTTCTTGTTTTGGGGTTTAGGGTTAAGGGTTTAAGGTTGAGGGTTCATGGTTGGTTTAAGAGTTTAAGGTTTCAAGGGTTAATGGTGAACCATTTCAAGGTTCAAGGTTTAAAGTTACTAGTTACAGGGTTCCACGGTTTAGGGTTCAGGGTTCAAGGTTCTAAGGTTCGTGGATTAAGAATCCAGGGTTCCATGTTCAATGTTTAGGCTTCCATGGTTAAGTGGTTTAGGGTTCAAGGTTAAGGGTTCCATGGCTCAGGGTTCACAGTTCATAGTTTCAAGCTTTAGGGTTTAGGTCTTTAAGGTTAAGGGTTTAGGGTTCAAGGTTAAGGGTTCCATGGCTCAGGGTTCACAGTTCATAGTTTCAAGCTTTAGGGTTTAGGTCTTTAAGGTTAAGGGTTCTAGCGTTACAAGGTTTAGTGTTCAGGGTTCTATGATTCATGATTCTAGGGTTCAAGGTTCTAGGGTTCATAGTTCTAGGTTTCCAGGTTTCCTGGGTTGATGATGCCATAGTGCATGGTTAACAATTTCAAGGTTCAAGGTTGTAGAGGTCAAGTGCTCAAAGGTTAAGGGTTAAGGGTTCCAAGGTTCAGGGGTCTAGGATTCAGAGTTTAGGATTCCAAGGTTCAGGTTTTGGGATTAAGAGTTCTAGGGTCCTATGATTCTAGATTCTAGGGTTCCAGGGTCTAGGGTTAAAGTTTCAAGGTTCAGGTTTGGGATTCCAGGGTTCAAGGTTAAATGTTCCAGGGTTAAGGGTTCAAAGTTTAGGCTTCCAATGTTCCGGGATTTAGTTCAAAAGTTCTAGGGTTCAAGGTTCTAGGGTTCAAGGTTCCAGGGTTCAAGGTTCCAGGGTTCAGGGTTTTGAGTTTTAGGTTTCTAGGGTTCCAGGGTTCTAGTTCCCAAAGTTCAGGGTTTAAGAGTTAGGAGTTAGGCTTTGAGACTCCATGGTTCAGCTTTAGAGTTATAGAGTTCTAGGGTTCTAAGGTTCTAGTGTTCAGGGTTTAGTATTACACGGCTTATGTATCCAGTGTTAAGGGTTCTAAAATTTTTTGTTTCAATGTGCCACATTTAGGAATTAGGGTTCCAATATTTAAAGTTTAGGGTTCAAATTATTTCAGGGTTTAGGGTTGATGCTTCTAAGGTTAAGGGTTCTAGGATGCACGATTTTAATTTAAAGGTTTCTGTGTTCAAGGGTTTATGGTTCAGAGTTCTAAGTTTCCAAGGTTCTAGAGTTCTAGGGTCCAGTGTCTTGGATTTGGCATTCCAGGTTCAAGGTTTATGGTTCAGGGTTCAGTGTTCTAAAGTTTAAGGTTCCAAGGTTACAGGGTTCTAGAGTACTAGGTTTAGAATTCAAAGATTAAGGGTTTGAATGATACAAGTTTCTTGGGTTTTAGGGATCTCGGCTTTAGTGTTCATGCTTCAGGGTTTAGTGTTAAGAGCTAAAGGGTTTAGTGTTCAGAGTTTTAGGTTTTGATGGTTCCAGGGTTCACAATTTAGGGTTCCAAGGTTAGAGGTTGTAGGTTGTAGTGTTCAAAGTTATGGATGTTGCAACTCAGTGGACGATACCTTATAGGTTATGTCAACCGGTTCTTGATTTCAAGAAAGGCATGCTCTCTGTTTTGTCAACATTGGTCGACACTTTATGTTACATTAGTTTTCTATGTTACGTTAGTTTTCTGAAATGGTGTCTTCTAAGAAGTTAGAGTAGACTCTTTAAGGAATGGTTTGACACCTTGAGCATCAAAATTGGATCATTATAGAGGAAGTTATAGTTGTTTAAAGTTGGAGTAGAAAACAAAAGTTGAAAATCAGGAGTGTTAGAACCGATTTTGGAATTCTGTGTTATACATGCAGTTATGTTGCTTGTCTTCTAATGAACTTTAATAGACACCTTGAGTGATTCAATTTCATGAGAATCGACTCAAATGGATAAGTGGTTAGTAAGTTATGATTTTATGCTATAAAAGAGGTCAAGTTACCTGATTTCTTATCTTTGAATGATCTATATGTTTAGGTCATCAATTGGATTAAAAAGGGCCTCAAGTGGATTAATTCAAGCTAGCTCCTAAGGTAAATTAGTATTAAGATTGTTTGGCCTTTAAGTGGGACTATATTGCAAAGATTAGGATGTATGTTTGTTGTGTGTTGTATGTTATTTTACTATTATGTTTAATGTAATGTAGTAATGTTTCATAGTCAAATAGTCATGCAACATAGTTTTACAAAATGCCAACAAAATGATTTCATGCATTGTTTTACAACGTAGTTGGAGGTAAACGAGATATAATTGGTGGTATGGGACACTAATTATGTTTCGTCTCCGATGAATTAAGAACTTGAATATCAGAACAGTAAAACAAATGGTTATTATAGGCTTGAAAACTCCAAGCAGTAATGTAAGTGGGCCCAGTAGATGTTGAAGTAGGTGGAGTGTAGTGACATGCTCCAAAATGCGGAGGAGTTGGGAAAAAGGAGAAAGCACAAATAGCCACGGCCAAAGGCCTACCCGAGAAGAAAATTCAAGAACAGGGGAGGAATTTGGCTCTATCACAACTTCAATTGTGTACGGGCTATAAGTCCAAGACTTAGGGGATATTGATTTCAAATATTAAAGTCCAACTAGTCTAAATTTCAGACCAAACGCACGTGAGGATTTTAAAATGGCATGGATGCCTTTTTAGAAATAAAAATAGACAACACACACACGTTTTTGCAGTAAAGTAGGTGGAGATTAACCTCTGCACAACTCCCAATGACAATGACTTGAGTAGAGGAAACTTGGCAGAAAGTATGGGGTGAAATTTGGTCGACAAAAATGCTCAATTTCAGGGGTCAGGATTAAGGTAGGAGAAACAAGCATGCACATCGTTTAATTGGGAGGAACTGAGAATGATGTGAATGGCCAAGTATTTCAAGAAACGTATGAGGAACTCACAGCCAAAAATTGAGGACTTTAGCACAAGGGAAACAGAAAATGGCACGGATGAAACTTTCGGGACACAAGATGCACTCGGCGAGACTAAATTGGCAGCAACCAACGCACAACAACAAACAAGAGTTTCATAGCAAGACACCAACACCCTTAACCAAATAGAGGAAGGCTGGAATATGGTTTAGTGGCCCTAGCAAGACACCAAAACCCTTAACAAAATAGAACTATGGATATTACTCACCAAAGCTCAAAATTGCCAAGAGAAAAGGGGGAGATTTTGAGAGCTTCAAGCTTCTTCAAATTTGTCTAATTCTTTTCTACATTACAATACGTGAAGGTAGAGTTTCATACCCTCACAACCTTCAACAAAAGACAAAATTAGACTCTAGACTAAAATATGGACTAAATGAGTGGTAATAGTAGCCTAAAATTAGACTCTAACCGAAGTGTGCATAGTGGAACTCAAGCTTTTCCTTTTGAGGTTGTTTACGGCTTCAACCCCTCAACGCCCTTGGATTTGATCCCCTTGCCGAGTCATGAATTAGTCAATCCCGATGGAGTACAAAAGGCTAAACAAATCCAAGCCATGCATACAAAGGTGCAAAGGGCCATAGCCAAGAAGAATGAAGCTTATGCTAAGTTTGCCAACCGTGGCCGTAAAGATGTGGAGTTCAAGGTTGGAGATCTTGTGTGGCTGCACCTAAGAAAGGAGAGGTTTCCTAACCAAAGAAAATCCAAGCTCCTTCCTAGAGCCGATGGACCATTTGAAGTCACTGAGAAGATTAATAAAAATGCATACAAGTTGAAGCTTCCGGGAGACTATAGAGTATCTGCCTCTTTCAATGTCCAAGACATTTTCCCTTATTTTGGGGAGATTGAAGTGGGTGAAGAGGAGCAACCCCTGGATTTGAGGACAAATCCTCAACCACCCGGAGGGGATGACATGCCTGAGAGCCACCACCACCCGGAGGGCATGATAACCCGAGGCCGTGCAAGACAATTTACTAACTTGTTTGCTGATTTTACAGGTGTGACATTTCCTTTAATGGACCTCTTAGATGATCCCTCACCCCTTGACAAAGAGCTTCCCAAACATTGTTTGCATTGGGAATTTGAAGAGGAGAAGTTGACAACCGATGCCCAAAGCTTTTCTTGCCGAGACAACTTATCCGAGCCTCGGCCATGTCCAACTCCAAAAGAAGGGAAAGCCGACTTCACTTTGTCCACCATGGGAGAGGACGCTGTTCAAGTGTGGTCCAAGAATGATGCAAGTGATCATATCCATTTGTCAATGGACAAGTGATGGACCGAACCTTGCCAAAGATCCTCTTCACTTTGACACGGATTGGAGCCCAATAAATCAAAGGAGAGGTTGGTCCAACAATGGAGGTTTTCTAGTTCGTCACTTGGAGATTTCTTGCTTGTTTAGATTACTTGTAAATTGTAATTATTCTAGTAGCTTGAAATGATGTATAGAGGTTGGTTCGGTTTGGATCAATTTGCTGGAAATTGGTTCAGATTGGACCAATTTATGCTCCATCATGTTGGAGCTTAAGGGAAATATTATTTCCCATGAAGTTTGAGTTTTTAAAGTCTTTTAGACGTGGTTTAGGTCTAGGGAGTGTTTGAGTTGGGAGACAAGTTAAAGGTGGGCCCCTTGTTCCTACCTACCTCCAACTAAGCCACTCATTAGTCCTAAATTTAGGTTTTTAATTGTTTTTGTCTTTTGTGTAAGTTCTAAGGGGTATGAATCCCTCCTCCAACGTCTAATGAAGTACAAAAGAATTTGGTAAATTGCAGAAGCTCGAAGCTCTCTCAATCCTTCCCTTTTCTCACGGCAAGATTTGATTTTGGTGAGTAATATCCATAATCTTTCTTTGTCTTTGGTGTTGGTGTCTTGCTAGAGTCACTTAGCCTTTATTCCAATCTTCGTCCACACTTGTTTTGGGTCAAGGTAAGCTTGGAAATCACATAGCCAACCTTCCATTTGTTTGTTTGGGGTTTATTATTGTTCTTGTTGGTTGCTGCCGGTTCTATTTTAACCTAATTCCAGTTTGTGTCACAAAAGTATCATCCATATAAACTTCTGTTTCCCGTGTGCTAATTTCCTAAAATTTGGACTGTGAGTTCTTCATTCGTGTCTTGAAATATTTGGTCTTTCATTGTGTCCCCTGTTTCCTCCATTTAGTAGTTGTGCCTTCATCTTTCCACTGTCTTTCACCCGAGTATCTGAAATCCGTCCATTCTGTCGACTGATTTTTAAACTCTCATATCTTGTAATCTACCCGTGTTTTTTATGTCTAACCACTTTCATTCTCTCCCTCTTTCATTGAAATTGATTTCTGCCAATTTTCTCATTCCCAAACTCTCCGTATTGAAAGTTGTGCAGAAGTCTTTCACTGCCTACTGTACTGCCGAGTCCTGTTTTTTCAGTTTGTGCATTAGAAACTAGTCCCGTGCCATTTTAAGTTTTACAAGTGTTTTCATTCTGAAAATTTGGCCAAAGTTATCCCACTCCTTAAAGTTTAATTCCTCCAAAATCTTAGTCCAAGGTCCTGATGTGCCGTCCAAAATTGAGCGGCGCACCGTGGTCGGAAGATGAGCGTGTATGTGCCTCGGGTGAGGTATCGTGCACGGCGGTCGGAAAATTGGGTCGGGCGATTTGTGGAGTTGTGATGTGGAAGTGTAATGAGATGGAAATAATGTGGATTGAAGGTGAAAATATGGGAATGGCTCGGATAAAAACGAAGGTGGTTCGGAGGGAAGTGTATGGACCGGAATCGGGGATGGAGGAGGTTTGAAGGCTCGGGAAGCGGGATGGAAATTTAGAAAGGGGAAGGTTGGACAATCAAAACACTTGAGCAATCAAAGTGTTTCGAGAGGTAGACCTCAGGTGCACTCGGATGTGACTCACCGATCGTACGCTTGAGGGTTAACGGAGTTTGGCCGGATATGACTCACCGGAGAAAGGACTGTCGGAGGGAGCTTCAACCACAGGGGTATGAAGGTGCAAAGCACAACTCTATTAAAATTCTCTCTGCCCCAAAACGGAGGTCGATTACACTATTTAAAGACACTAAAGTTACTGATGTGCCCGGGACTCACCCACAACCGGAAGGAGCAACAACTCGAAGCCGTGCAAGACATTTAGCTAATATGTTTGTTGATTTTGTAGGTACATTTTTCCCTACATTGGAGCTCCTAGATATTCCTTCACATCATGATCAAGAACTCCCCAAACATTGCTTACAATGGGAGTATAAAGAAGAGAAGAAGTTAGCCGAAAATCCAAGATCTTCCTTGCCAAGTTCACCACCTGGGACATAACTACACTCGGTTTTGAGGACAATGGAGACCGTATGCACCACTACTTGGGGAGATGAAGTCTTCCAAGGAATGACCAAGTAATGTTTGATTTTTGTATTTGTAAAATACTAAAATATTTGGGATGTTTTGATGTAAACAAATTGGTTCGGTTTGAACCAGTTTCGTTGGGATTTGGGTTCGGCTTGGTCCAAACCAAGCCCCATTTGATGGAGCTTAGGTCCAATCCTAAGTCTCTATTTTTCATTCTTCTTTTTTTTTTTGTTAGGAACGTGGAGTTTTTGCTGAAGACTCCATTGTCTTGGTTTAGGAGGTTTGGTGGGACCCATTCTCACCTAACTCCTATTCTTAGCCACTCATTAGTCCTAATTTTAGGTCTTTAATTGTTTTTGTCTTTTGTGAAAGTTTGTATGGGTATGAATCCCTCCTCCCACGTCTGATGAAGGGAGAAAAAAATAGAAGAAATTTGCAGAAGCCAAGTGCTCTCAATCTCCATTTCTTTCTCACGGCAATTCAAGGTTTTGGTGAGTAATATCCTCAACCTTCTCTTGTCTTGGTGTTGGTGATCTTGCTAGGGTCATTAAACCTTATTTCAACCTCCCTTCCTCACTTGTTAGGATCAAAAGGCGAGTTTGGAACCCCCATAGCCTACCTTCCATTTGCGTTTTCATTTGTTTGTGTTGGTTGTGTTGTTTGCTGTTTTTGAACCTTCCCGAGTGGACTTTGAACTCCAACAGTCCATTCCGTGCCATTTTCTGTTCCCATGAGCATAAGCCCCAAATTTCTAGCAGTGAGTCCCACCTTCATGGCCTGAAACATTGGTTCTTTCCGTTTAGCCATAGCCACGTCCCTTTAAAAGTTATGCTTGTGTTTTCCCACTGCTTCCTACCCGAGTTCCAGAAGTCGTGCAATTCGGTCCATTAATTTTCTATCCAGCATGACTCCTAGCCTACCTGTGTTTTTTCTGTGAAACCGCTTGCATTGTCTTCCCCTTTGATTGAAGTTGTTGTCTGCTTATTTTTACGATCCCAGACTCCCTGTATTGGAAGTTATATAGAAGTTTCCCCATCACCCCTGCACTATTTTCTTCATGTATGTCTGTTTGTGCATCTGAAAGTGTCTCCATGTATTTTAATGTTCCGCACATGCTTGTAAGCTGTAATTCGGGTCAAACTTAGTCCACACCCGTTAAGTTTCAGTTGGCTGAGTTTTATAACCTAAACCTGTATGCGTTTGGAGAACTAAGCGTTGCACTCCCCTGTTCTGCCTTACTCCCTTTCCTTCCGGGCAGATTGCAATCTTCACCCTTATTTTCGGCACCTTTCCATCTTGGAGCGTGTCATTTGGTTTCAGCGCCCAGCGCTTCTTTCTCTCCACTACTCGGAGTGGGGCTGTTTTGCAGCCAAGCCGAGACCACCCCTCCACGAGTGAACCTCCTCCACCGCCTATGCCCTCCCAAGAACATGACTCCAATTTCCAGAATCAAATTGGTGGCATAAACCGGAGGTTGGACATGCTCCTACAGAGGATGGAGACCCCTAATCCCCCACGGCCACCACCTCCGACTACTCCCGGTAGAAGGGCCGGATATGCACGGGCTCGGTTATATGAAGTTGTAGATTCGGAAGATGAATTTGAACAAAGGGACCGAGCACCCCGTGAGGATGATCTAAGGAATATAAAGTTAAGTGTTCCCCCGTTTAATGGTTCTTGTGATGGAGATGCATATTTGACTTGGGTAGATAAAGTAGACAAAGTCTTTGATTGTTACAATTACTCGGAGAAGTCTAAATTGCAGCTAGTAGCTTTGGAGCTCCACGGTTATGCAAGCTTATGGTGGGATAGTTTGAGAGCACAAAGGAGGCGTGACCGTGAAGAGGAGATCACCACTTGGAGGGCAATGAAATTGCATATGAAGAGAAGATTTGTCCCGAGTCATTATAGGCAAGAGTTGTTCTATCAACTCCAAAACTTGAGGCAAGAACACGTTTCGGTTGAGGAATACTTGATGGAGTTTGAGACCTTGCGGATCTGGTGTGATCTTGAAGAGCCGGAAGAACAAATATTGGCACGGTTCTTGAGAGGTTTACACAAGGATATTGGTGAAGTTATGGAATTGCAGCTCGTTGAATCTTTAGATGCCGCTATCCAATTGGCCTTGCGGGTTGAAAGGCAACAAAAAAGAAGGGCAAGAAAAGTGTTGTGAAGCCTACACCGACCTACAACACTCCTTACAAACCACCTTCGAGGCAAGACAACCGCCCTTATGAACCAAAACCGTGGACTCAAAAGAAAGATGCTTCCACTAAGCCAATTGAAGATACAAACAAGCCACGGTCAAGGGACGTCAAATGTTTTAATTGCCTCGGATTGGGACATATTGATGCACAATGTCCTAATAAGAGGGTGATGGTACTCTTAGAGAGTAGTGGAGAAGTTGTTAGTGAAGATGAGCCGATGGAAGAGGAAGAAGAACAAAAGGCCGAGCCTTTAGAGGAAGTGTGCCGAGCACAAGAAAGCCCCCTCCTCATGGTGATCCGAAGGGCCCTAACTATCAATGGCCAACCCGAGGCTATCCAAAGGGAAAGTATCTTCCATAGCCGTTGCCTCATCAAAGATAAAGTGTGCTCCCTAATCATTGATGGAGGGAGTTGCACTAATGTAGCATCCTCCGAACTAATTGAGAAACTTCAACTCCAAACCGAGGAGCATCCCCACCCTTATCGGCTCCGATGGCTAAGTGATGAAGGAGACCTAAAGGTGACCAAGCGTGCACAGATTGAGTTCTCCATTGGGGGATATAAGGATGCTGTGATGTGTGATGTGCTACCAATGGATGGAAGCCACCTTCTCCTAGGGAGGCCGTGGCAATTTGACCGCCACACCATGCATGATGGATTAACGAATGAGTATTCATTCAAATGGGAGAACCGGAACATTAAATTAGCACCTTTGACACACTCGGATGTAGCTAAAGATGAGAGGGCAAAAATAGAAAACTCCTCCAAGAAGGTGCTATTCATCAACAAAAAGGAACTCTCTCGGGAATTATCCCAAGTGGCTCCAATTGTGTTGATTCTTTTTCGAGAAAGAATGGAAGAGATAGGAGGGGCTCCGGAAGAAGTCTTAGCCCTCCTAGAAGAGTATGATGATGTCTTCCCCGAAGAGTTGCCAACCGGTCTACCACAAATCTGTGGGATAGAGCATCAGATTGATCTTCAACCCAGGGTGGTTCTACCAAATCGGCCAGGATATAGAATGAATCCTGAGGAGGCTAAAGAGCTTGATGATCAAGTACAAGAGCTCTTGGAGAAGGGGTACATCTGGGAGTCTCTTAGTCCTTGTGCGGTTCCTACACTCTTGGTGCCAAAGAAGGATGGCTCCTCTCGGATGTGCATTGGCAGCCGTGCAATCAACCAAATAACCATCAAGTATCGGTTTCCTATACCACGGCTGGAGGACATATTGGATGAGCTAAGTGGTGCTGCCTACTTCTCAAAGATTGATCTAAAAAGCAGATATCATCAAATAAGGATGCTAGAAGGAGATGAGTGGAAAACCGCCTTCAAAACCAAGTATGGACTTTATGAATGGTTAGTTATACCATTTGGGCTATCTAATGCCCCTAGCACTTTTATGCGTTTAATGAACCATGTGCTGAAAGATTACTTGGTAAAATTTGTGATAGTATAATTTGATGATATATTAGTCTATAGTGCACAGTATCTGGATCACTTGGGACACCTTCGTATATTATTTGATGCACTTAGACAGGCTCAATTATTTGGAAATTTGAAGAAGTGCTCCTTTGTCCAAGAAAGAGTGCATTTCCTCGGCTTCATTTTGTCCAAGAATGGGATAGAAGTTGATCAAAGCAAGATAGAAGCAATTCGGGAATAGCCGATCCCTAGGTGCATTTCGGACATTAGGAGCTTCCATGGCCTTGCTTCATTCTACCAGAAGTTCATCAAGGGTTTTAGTAGCATTGTTGCTCCCCTCACGGATTGTACAAAAAAGGGGAAGGAGTTTGAATGGACGCCGGTTTGCCAAGCAAGTTTTGATCGGATCAAAGAAGCTCTTTGCAATGCTCCTCTCTTAGTGCTCCCGGATTTTCATAAGGTTTTTGAAGTGGATTGTGATGCCTCGGCCCTCGGCATAGGAGCGGTTCTCATGCAAGAAGGGAGGCCCGTGGCCTACTTTAGTGAGAAATTAAAAGGGGCAGCCTTGAATTACTCCACTTATGATAAGGAGTTGTGTACTTTGATAAGAACCATTGAGGTTTGGCAGCATTATCTCCTTCCTAAGGAATTCATTATACACACGGACCACCAAGCATTGAAGCACATTAAAAGCCAATGGAAGCTCAGCAAGAGACTTGCAAAATGGGTGGAGTTTCTTGAGAGATTTCCTTATATTATTAAGTACAAGAAGGGTGAATTGAATGTGGTGGCCGATGCACTTTCAAGAAGAACTATGTTGCTTACCGAGCTCACTTCCCGAATCTTGGGATTTGAGTGGATCAAAACCTCATATAAAGAGGACCCCGACTTCAAGGAGTGTTTTGAAAGGTGTTTAAACAAGGAAGGAGGTGCCTATCACTTGACGGATGGCTACATATTTAAAGGGGGACAGCTTTGTATTCCCAAGTGCAACCTTAGAGAGTCACTAGTAAAGGAACCTCACAGTGGAGGATTAGCCGGACACTTTGGGGAAAAGAAGACCCTAGAAGCATTGAAGGAACATTTTTTTTGGCCACACATGATCAAGGAGGTGCACAAGTACATAGAGATTGCATTATATGCAAGAAGGCTAAAAGCCGATTGCTCCCTCAAGGTTTGTATATGCCATTGCCGGTGCCTTCTCAACCGTGGACGGATGTGAGCATCGACTTTGTTTTGGGGTTGCCTCGAACTCCTAGGGGAAAAGAGGCCATCATGGTAGTTGTTGACCGATTCTCCAAGATGGCTCACTTCATTGCTTGTAACAGAACCGATGATGCTAATCAAGTGGCCGAATTGTTCTTCAAAGAAATTGTTAGGCTTCATGGAGTTCCCACGACAATTGTCTCGGACCGGGACACCAAATTCTTAAGTTCTTTTTGGAAGACTTTGTGGAGAAAGCTTGGAACTAAATTATTGTTTAGTACTTCCTTCCACCCTCAAACAGATGGCCAAACGGAAGTGGTAAATCGCACATTGGGAGCAATGCTAAGAAGCATAATGGGGAAGAGGCTCTCGGATTGGGATGCACAATTGCCATATGTGGAGTTTGAATACAATCGTAGTGTGCATAGTGCAACTCAAACATCGCCATTTGAAGTAGTTTATGGCTTCAATCCGTCCACTCCTTTGGACTTAATACCATTGTCGAGCCATGAACTAACCAATCCGGATGGAGCACAAAAGGCTAAGCAAGTTGACACGCTCGGGGTTAGGAGGTGTCGGGATAAAAGGGGACAAATGGAAGACAAGGTAATCTGCCGGGAGAACAAGAATGGCTTGCAGAAACAGGGGAGTGAACACACTAGAGCTCCAAATGCATACGGGCCCTTGGGCTAAGATTGGGAGGACTTAAAATTTAAGAAGTGGGCTAACTTTGGCCAAATTTTCAGAGTGAGATCACGTGGAGAACTTAAAATGGCACGGGGTGAATTTCTGGTGCACAAACAGACAAAACTGTTTTGGGCAGTACAAAAGGTATGGAAAGATCTCTGTACAACTTTCGATGTAGGTAATCTGGGAAGCCAAAAATTGACAGAGAATAACTTCAATGAAATGGGAAGAGAATGGTGGGTTTTCGGAGGCAAAATCATGACTGGATTACAAGTTATGAAAATTTGAAATCAGGTCGACAGAATGGGCTTGAATTGATTAATCCACTAGAAAGGTGGAGAAAGGAACGTGCACAACTTCGAATTGAAGAAATCTGGGAGTGACATGTAAAAACAAATATTTCTAGATGTGAATGAGGAACTCACATCCCAAATTTTAGGACATTAGCACGCGGAAAAACAGAAGTTTGCACGGAGTGGACTTTTGATGCACAAATCCACTCGATAAGGAAACCACAACAACAATAAACACCAAACAACAAAAGATCCGAAAACAAATGGGATGGAGTGAGGGCTATGGGACTTCCAAGCTTGCTTAATCCTAATCAAGTGAGGAGGAAGGTTGGAACAAAGGGCTTAGTGATCCTAGCTAAATCACCAACACCAAGACAA
>QAOC01042265.1:0-78163 GCA_003255005.1 Begonia fuchsioides | reverse complement strand
TGAGAAGTTGGGTTATGCTGATCTTGTTGAAGAGGTTTCACTTGGAGATGGGAAGCTTGTGAAAATTACAGGGATTAAAGATATGGGGAGGACAACAACCGTGGTTGTTCGTGGGTCAAATCAATTGGTAATAGACGAGGCTGACCGAAGCTTGCACGATGCATTGTGTGTTGTTAGGTGCTTGGTGAATAAAAGGTTTTTGATTGCTGGTGGTGGTGCACCGGAAATTGAGCTTTCTAGGCAGCTCGGGGCATGGGCAAAGGTGGTACATGGGATGGAGGGTTATTGTGTCCGAGCATTTGCCGAGGCTCTAGAAGTTGTTCCATATACACTGGCTGAAAATGCGGGATTGAACCCAATTTCAATAGTGACGGAACTGAGGAATCGTCATGCACAGGGTGAGATCAATGCTGGGATCAATGTGAGGAAAGGTCAAATCACAAACATTTTGGAAGAGAATGTGGTGCAGCCACTACTGGTGAGCACTAGTGCCATCACCCTTGCCACGGAGTGCGTGCGAATGATCTTGAAGATTGATGACATTGTCACTGTGAGGTAGATTTGATTGGCATATGCTCTAAAATAGAAAGTGAGATTTTGGCTGTATTTTCTCTGTTTTCCCTTTTGCAATATGAATTATTAGTTCATGGTTGGCTTTGGTTAGTAGAAATTTGAGGTGTTATGTTTCTCATTACCTGCACGAAACTTTGTTTCTACATTTTTCCTCTGAAAATTTAATCGGGGTTTTCTTTTTCATCGGAATCATTGCAAGGTCGTGGTTATTATCTGGTTGATAAAGGACATATCTAGTTCTGACATTGGTAAGATTATTTTTTATGTCTTTAGATTGTGCTGGTTTCTTGTTCAGTCTATATGGATCTCCGGTAGCTTTAGATTGAGTTCTTGTTTTCTAATCTCCTTGTCTTTTATCCTTGAGATTAAACTGAGTTATTTGGAGCTAAGTGGGAGGAGATTGATAGGATTTTGTGTTAGCTAAACATACAACATAAAACCGGTGAATTTGCCATCCGTGTTGAACGATGAAATGGTCCTTTTTGCAAAGGACGAGTTCATGAAGGCGACATAGAACCGCTGCATGAAGCTTCGAAAGGTAAAATCTCTGACTTAATTAAGAGAATGTTGCATCTCCAATTCATAACCCGATGCAATTTGTTTTATTTGCGTATTTTATAGCAGCTATATTTCAGCAATGAAGTCTCTATATAAACTCTTTTTCTTGGATGACTAGGAAGTAGTAGGAATTGAAACTTGGAACTGTAGGTGGAATTTATTGGACTGTTTTCCCCCATTTTAGCATAGAATCTGTGATACTGTTAGACAATTTTTTTCATCTTTTGGGATGGGATTCCTACTTTCGGGTGAAATTTGTTAGACTTCAATCATTTACTCCTGTTAAGCAGCACTCAAATGTTCTCTTGTAACTAACAATTTTGGACAATATTGATAGGCTTGGTTAGAAATGGGTATAGGCCAAGCTAGAGATTCTGGATCGGCCCGGGTTGTCAGCTACATTATTTGTTCCAAAAGGCGAAATCATTCGCCTCAGGGTCCTCACATTCCGACCCGACAACATGTGAGAAGGCAAATCATGATGACTCAGCAGTCCAGAGATCAGAGGTCGTACATGTTTACAAGGAGTAACCTTACATTGGAAGATTAAACTTTTACACTGCGACCACCAGACTTCGAACTTTGGCTCTTTGTCGGTTACATTATTTAAATCACTAGAAAGTTGAGATTCCATGTAGAATCGTGCAATAAGCATAAATCACTAGAAATCGTCCATCGAAACATTATATAGTCTTGTTTTTAGTCAAGGTTTTATCTCGGAAACATATCGGCATTATCTCGATCAAAACACTTCGACGAATTAAATTACAATTATGTCTAAGTTTTTAGTTTATTTCATGCATTCGAATCGATAAACTTTAACGATAAGAAGATGGTAAACGGTGATTTGTCGATGAAATTTCAACCCGGAACTTTTCAAGACGGATCAAACATACCAAGTTCATGTTATTTCCTTTTCTAAAAAAAGGAGAATAAAAATGCAAATCTAAAAATATGCTGCAAAATGCAAATCTAACTATGTTCCATCTTAAGATATGTTCTAAAAGGGCTCGGATTCCATCCTTTTCCACTCATCTTCTCTTCTCCCCCTAGATATGCTTATCTTTAGCCTTTTCTAGAGAGAGAGAGAGAGAAGCTAATCCTTTTCAACCATAAACAAGATTAGGTCAAATTATTCAGAAATCAGAGACAAAAGCGAAGAAGATAGAAGAATTTGACATAAACAACAAAGAAATACAAATATATTATGCAAAGAAGAGTGATTAGTATGAACAAGATCGAAGAGGTGATGACAGAAGCATTGAGAGCACAAAGGAGTGAGATGCAGACTCCATTAATTGCATTTCATCATCTGTGCTCTCCATCTTCTGTCAAAACCACCACTTTCTCTCTCTCCTCCCACTGCAAGAAAAATCCAGTTTCTAGAGAGAGATAGAGAGGGATTTATAGGAAAACTCAGTGAAGCCTGCACAGAATGAGAGAGAGAGAAATTTCGTGGGAAGAGTTGCTAATGTCTATAGTTTTGACCCAAATAGGTATATTTATAGGAAAAGATCTGGAGGAATAGCAGCCGACAAAAGAGGTAAAAAAAGGTCGATAGTGAATGGTTTTGAAGAACTATGCATGGCCATCTCAAGTTTTACTGCTTCTGACGTTGAAAAATATCATCAAAGGACACCTGCTGTTTCCTTTTCCAATCATTGGCATTTTTCTGTTTTCAAATAGCTACCAGAATCTGATTTTAAGACCAGGATGAAAATTTGGAAAGAATAAGGAAGGAGACGACAATTTTTTATACAGAAACTCATGAATCCGTTTGATACTGTCATCTTTCACCAGATTTGAAACAAAGAACGGCAAAGATCTGCGGATATAATCTATTTATTTTTAACATTCAACAGAATTTTGAGTCAATATTGTAATCTCGTGACAATTCTATGATTTACGACTCGACATTCTCGTTATGAGAAGGCCTGCAACGGATTAGACTACATCGATCCTCGGAGCATATACTCTTTTCATCCAGATGAACTTCAACCCGTCATCTAGATTGTAAAGAAGAATATTAAGAAGCTCACTGGTTTTAAAGTGTTAGGGTTAGTGGATAATACGAGAGTTTA
Organism: Begonia fuchsioides; assembly: GCA_003255005.1. Classification (NCBI taxonomy): domain Eukaryota; kingdom Viridiplantae; phylum Streptophyta; class Magnoliopsida; order Cucurbitales; family Begoniaceae; genus Begonia; species Begonia fuchsioides. The sequence continues at coordinate 74,951 of QAOC01042265.1, read as the reverse complement.
ACATTAGAAAGAAGGCTATTTTGAGAAAGATACGGCTAATCCAATAACTTGGGTGACAGTAAAATGATTCCATTAAGGATATGTATTATCAAAGTAGCTTCTTCTCCCCCTAGATATGCTTATCTTTAGCCTTTTCTAGAGAGAGAGAGAGAGAATCCATCTCATCTTTAGATATCTGTCTTCTTTCCAAAACCCTAAAATCTCTACATCACCATCACCCCAATGACACGTGTCGATACCCCACTTCCCCTTCCCTCATTGATCACAGTCTCCACATCCTCATCTCATCGCCATCACCACCTTAATCTCTGTTTCCACACAACCTCCGCTGATCTTCAGTTTTCACGACAGATGTCCGATTCTGATTGGACTGGTGACGTAATCCTACATGAAGAAGTTTTAAGAAACAAGTATGAAGACGATAACGATGACAAGAGAGAATCCTTGTTCTGAGCTTGAGGCCCACCCATGCCGTTTTGGGAGAGCTTCAAAGCAAAAATACTATGACGAGAGCCACTAGTATATAAAATCAATGAACATTCAGCGATGTCAAACGAACTTGGATCGCCTTTGAATCAAATATAAAGAAATTGACATTAATCAAACCTTGTTGACGGTACGACCGAGGATGCCACCTTAAATTACACTAGATCGTAACATCTCACATTGTGAAGACAAGTAGTGCACGATATGAGATGCACGATCTCATATCTCTTGGAAAAGTTCTATGGCGAAGGATTTTATTTGCAGACGTTTACTCCTTAATCCTAATTAGTACAACATATTTGTAACCCAATAGAGTGTAAACATATTTGTTGCATAGTTGCATGTAAGAATAGAGCGTTTACTTTAAATTAATATTGCGCTTACAATCTTATTATATCATTGAAACGATCATTTATTATATTAATTACATCAGTCATTATTCAATACGTCAAAATGTTTATTCGAGAGAATAAAAATAATATCACTAATAAATTTATTCAAAATATTATATTAAAAACGGTAATTTATGATCTCACTCAGTAATTATACATTAAAAAATTGTGAATTCGAAATCTATTAAATTCAACCCAAAACTTAATAAATTCTAGTATAAACTCAAAATCAATTTCAAATCATGCCAAATAACTCAAAATCGATTTCATGGTTTTAGTTTTGAGTCTGCATCTGTGTTGTGTTTGATCATGACAATAAAACATAACACGATCGGGTACATGCTCGAATGAAAACAAAAACTCGAAAAGGTCGGGGGAAACGAGAATCAATTATCATTCGATTTTGAAATAAAAATTTCAACGAGTTTTTCTTGAATTTCGCCAAAAAGTCCAAATCCAAAACCATACGGATCAATACGAAAGATGATGCAGAAACCTCGGCACAAACGAATGAGCCATCCCTAGCTCATATCTATACACCATATCCTCAAACAAACAAATCAAATATCATCAACCACCTGCGCAAATCGATCAGATGCCTCGATCTTGACCCGAAACCGCCATTTTACAGATCGGGCAAGCATTTTTCTGAGCAAGCCACCGTTTTATGCACGTCAAGTGATATCCATGGCCACAGTTGAGTTTCCCGATTTCATCCTCACTTTCGAATTCCTCCTACGATGTTACAAAAAGTGTTTTCGAGAGTAGCAAAAATCAATTTCAGTGAATAATTCTTGAAAAATGCTCAATCAAAACCATTATAGTCTCCATTTTCTAATAAATTCAATGTTTAAAAGCATCAGAATTAGCCCATGAACTCACCTGACAAATACTGCACTTGTTGTCCACCTTTGGTAACAAATGTTTCGAGAAATCACCAGAGATTGGGAGCTTAGCTTTCATCACAAGGTGGCCGATTTCGTCATCCTTTAACCCGGTACTCACGTACCCAATTCTATCTCCGAGCTCAAGCAGCTCCTACATTTTCTCGGCAAAACGATGAAAAAATAAACTAAAAACGGGTCATTTACCGCTAAAATCAAAGATCCGTGTACCTCATACGACATATTATCAACGTTGAGTCTCCAGTCTCGAAATCGATCCTGAGATTCAAATCTTCCACTCATCATCCAATTATTTTGGAACAACATTATCTGCTGCAAAACACCATCCCCATTGAAATAAAAACATACACAAAGGGTGTCACTCTCTGTCTAAAATTGTATATTCAGAGTAGAAATTGAAAAAGAATAAGCTGAAACCATGACAGCAAACTTACATTAACCACGAATCTAAGTTTATATTGACAGGGAATGAAGCAGATCTATTAATCAAACTCATAAGCTAATACTTGCAAAGTCAGCCTACAGTACACTTTATAAACTTTAGATTAGAATTTGAGATAGCTTTTAATTTCTGATGAATTTGAGATAGCTTTTAATTTTGGTAATACTACAATGAAAAAAATATTCTAACCTCAGTCAGACCTTCGGGGGAAGGATGTTGAAAATGACGACAATACCGAGTCCCAAAAATTTCTGATGGATGTGAATATTCAAGTTCAGGGTCGGAATCAAAAAATGAAATCACTTCCGGGTTTGTAATCCGTCTAGCTAAAGAAGAACCCTGTTTAAAACGTACGTTATAACAGACAAGAAAGCGAACGAAAATGTCTTATTAAGCACAAAGAATTTAACCCATATTCCAAATTGAAAGTAGTTAGCAAACATCAAATTAAGATCACGCAACCGATCAACACTCGGTCCAATTAAGTATTGAATTGATCCATGGTACACAGGTTCGAATTTCAATCTTAAGAAAACTTATTTCATCATGGTCATAGTGTTTATAATCCATACAATTAAATTAAAAGGCAAAGTATATACAAAAGGAGAGCTAAAAAACAATCTAAAACACCAAATTTTAGACAAGAAAACCCCTGTTGTGCATATTCACATGCAGTGGCGCCCACTTTTCTAAACAATAGGAAAGACATATTGTCCCGTCATAATTGAGACGGCAGAAGAAGAAGAGCCATTACTCTATCTCAATCAATGATATTGAGCTTCATATTTTAGTTCAGACTCTAATCAATAATACAAAAAGGGAGCAGACTTTTATGATCATGCTATAATATCACAGACAATATGATGAGTGATTGAACTCCTAAATACAAAATCAATAGCTCGTAAAAAAGTGGAAAACTGATTTAAAAGTTTCAACCGAGCTGCAATCTAATGGAAACAAAATAACTGGCCTAAGGACTTAGATTTTATTACAAGTAAAAGCTAATGCAAAATGACAACTGACATTGCTGTCTTATGAAATTAAGAAGAATAGATTTGTGCAGCAATTCCAACATTTAGGCAGAAATTCCAACAATTCGATCATGAGATCTTTTGACATAAATATTAATAAATCATTTTCCTACGTACAATGTCCTTGGAAAATCCAAAGCTTGACATTATGATCGTTACAATCAAGTGGGAGGTTTCTTTGGTATTAACTTTCTGTTGTTAATTTAATCTCTTCATGTCATAGTTGAAAGAATCTAGAAATTGGCGGTAGCAAAACAAGAATGATGTCAAGAACAGAAACACAATCAAAGAAATTTAGATGGTAATAATCTAAAAATTGCTATGAGTTTTTCAAAAGTACCTCCCTCTGGTTCATCTTCTCACCGTCAATTTTGCTTCTGTTAGACGCATTTCTCCTCGCCACAACGCAATCAACAGACGCAGCAGCATCTGCGGAGAAGCCAATTCCAGGGCCGCACCAAACATCCTGAATATCCAAACAACTAGCTGAATTCACATTGGAAATCAGATTGGAATTCGAATCCTCGACAATTCCTTTATGAGCTTTGTTCTTGGAGATCTTCTTCTGCTTTCTTTCCCTCGTCTTCTTCCCCTGCCAATCGGCCGACGAGCGAATCACCGCCGGAACCGACACCTGCTGAGAGGCCGAGGCGGCGCACCCAAGCCCTCTGAACGTCGTCGAAGAGAACCCATTCTTCTTCTTGCTAGTAGCAGAAATGGCGGGACAAATGGTCTCAGTACCAACAGCCGAACTGAAAGTTGCCGGGTTGGAGAAGGAGGGGACAAGAAAAGATGAAATGGTGGATTTGCTGCGGGTGGATTGAACAATCGAAGGGATATGCGGAGATGGGTTCGTATCCGTTTCCGAAATGGGTTGGATGAGATGACTTCTGGGTCTTCTCAATTGGATGCGTTCTCCAACAGAAGCACTCTCGGTGATTACAGGCATGATCTTCAGACGCAGATTAGCCTCCAATGGCTTCAACAAAGAGAATAATGGAGGACGAGAAGATACAATCAAGTGGTTCAAACTCCAGAGAGAGACAGAGAGAGAGTTAGTGGAGAGAAAAGAAGAGGGACTGAAGAGCAAAAGATTTGAAAGAATGGAGAGAGAGAGAGAGAAACTGGTGGGTTGATTTTGCTGGTTGTGGGTTTGTTGGGTGGGCTAGGGTTTGTCTTGTTGTTGAGAGGGTGGGGTGAAAACGCCATTGGAGAGGGAAGTCTCCTTCGCAGTGACAGAAACTGTACGACCATGGAATCCTGTGACCAGCTTTTCTCCGCTTCTCTTTTCTTTTCACATAAATTGACGCTTGCTTTGCTCATAGGGCATATTCAGCCGCTTAAAAATATAAAATCTTTACTTAATATTTTAAAGAATTATTCTAATATCGAGGGTAACAACTTCTACACTAAGACACTGCAGACGTCGAAACTTAGACTCTTGTATCCAATCTACCATCTCCCACATTAAGAGAGTTTGACCATTGCTTTGCTTGTTTTTTTTTGGAGAACTTCTTCTCAAATAATTATTAATTTTTAATTAATTTACCAACAATAATTTTTTTATATTATCGTATTTTATTAATTCATCTGCATAATTAAGGGTGAGGAGTGTGGTTTCAGAACCAACACCAAAATCAAGACAGTTAAATATCACGTGATTCTAGTTTTATCTCAGTTCGATTTTATCTGATTTTAAATATTTTTTGACTTTCGATCTGGTTTTTTTTTCATGATTTTTTACCCTAAAAAATTAGAACTTGACAATGATATGATATTATCATATAAACGCAGTATAATTTGTAAATGAAATGATATTATTAGAAATTTATTAGGTCACACTAGATATTTATCTGAATAAATGAATTTATCATCATTTAGATATTGGATAATTAAATTATTATTGTAAATAAAATAAATAAATACATACATGAGAAGAAGAGATAGTTAAATTATTATTGTAAATAAATACATGAAAAGAAGAGATTGATGCTCACTTTTGATTAGGGGTGGACAGATCCGGTCTGATCCGACGGTCCGATCCAATCTGATCGGATTCGGTCGGATCGGACCAGGTATTCGGTAGAGAATTTTTCATTTGATCCGACTTTCGGATCGTTATCGGATCGGATTGACTATCGAATTCAAAGTCAAATCCTATAGTCAATCTGATCCAATCCGAAAGTCAGATTGCTTAATTCAAATCGGCAAAAATTCGAAAGTCGAAACCTTAAATCATTCATCCCCGTCCCAATTTCTTGACTCTGCTACTCCGAAAATCACCGGTCCTAATTTTTTAACTCCGCTACTCCGACGACGAAGCCGAGCCGCCTCGCCGACCCTCTGCTCCTAGACTCCGAGTCTCCCTCCAACGACGGCCGCGAAGAATAGAGGAGGAATCGACAGAGAACTGAAAATTTCTGAATTACAAGTTTTTAAAAATTCAATCCGATCCGATCTGATTTCTTTAATCGGATTCGAATTCAGATGACACAAGCATCCGAATCCGATCAGATCAAAAATTTTGATCATGATTGTTATCGGATCGGATTGAATTTGCCTCAATCCGATCTGATAACACTCGATGTCCACCCCTGCTTTTGATAGCTTGAAAAGCTGATTCCTTTTCTTTACTTGCACTCTTTTTTTTTTTTCCACTAATTCTAATATTGAAATTAATCAAAGAAAAATAAAAATAAAATAAAAATTAAAAAAGACATGTGAAAGCAAGCCAAATATTCTTTTATTTATTTACAATTTTGTCTCATTGTCTCTCATCTCCCTTTATTCCCTAATAAAATTGCAAAAATCTAATTTGTATTTACTTTGAAGTTTGAATTAATCATGGTTTCGATCAAATTTAATTAGCGGACTCTCTAACTCTCAAGCTTTTCTCTCTCGAACACATCAATCAACGATAATAAACCGTTTGTTAAACCTAAATTATTTGGCTACATCGAGTCTCGAGAGAGGATTGCAAGGGGATTTGAAACGAGTAGAATTTCGATTCAATTCGTAATCTAATTAGAAAAAAGAATGATCCCGTTTTCGGGTATGGCTCGGGTTTTGTAGCCAATGGACTTCTATAATGGGCCATCAAGATTTGAAAATTATATATAAAAAAATTAAATAAAATAATTAGAAACTTATATTTTTGAAGAAAATCTAAATAGGAAAATCAAGGTTTAATTAATTTTACGAATATATATATTGAATATTAAAAAAAAAACCATAATTCGGTGGAAATGAATTTCGGACCATACGATGTAATCTCCATAGGAATTTGTCCGTTGAGAGGGACGGAGGTCGTGTCTAATACGAAGTTTGATTAACTTCTAGAATGTTCCAAGAGGACTGACCAAACAAAATACTTTCATTAGGAGGTGCATCGAGGACGACTAGATCATCTTCTTGAGTCGTTCGATAAATCTCCTAACACCTTACAAAGTGTAGTTTATTGAAATTACGATAATAAAAAATTGTCTTGAAAATACAAATTTAGATTCAATATTTATAGAAATTAAAAATAATAATAAACAACTAAAAACAAGGTAGAGTACTAACTAAGAGTAAATTTATGGACAATCTCAAAGTTTACTTTTTTATCCCACTTTAATTTGAATGATGAAAAATATATAATAAATAATTAATTATAATTTAAAATATTAACTTCATTAGCAGTAAATCAATCATTATTCGATATCTCGGCATTAAGGGTGAGTCGAGTTTTAAATAACTGGACAGATTTCTAACTAATTTTAAGATTTATATCAGATTTTATTAAGATTTGAGTCAAGTTTTACTCGATTGAAGAATTTTTTTATTCACAGTCCCGGTTCACGATTTTTTACTTCTAAAAATCGACATTGGCCTATAAATCACGATTTTTTAAAAATTAGAACCAAGACCTGATTAAAATCGACAGTTCCGGTTCAATTTACGGTTTTGATCCAGTTTTGTTCATTCCTAATCGGCATTAACAATAAGTAACTCTAATGTAAATCTAGATTTACATTAGAACATGTAGCAACTCGCAACCCAAGGCTTTTTTCCAAAGGTTCGTCGATTCGAACCACAGTAAAATTGGCGACACGTGTAATCTTATGTCGTGAAAACTAACAAAAATCAAAAGGTATTTATTTCTAGAAAATATGACCAATCAAGAAACATTAGACACCCCACAAAATTCAAAATCAATGTATATATCACTACACAAAATTCATGACAATCACTTTTTCATGCATCTAAGAAACATAAGACAATCTTAAATGCGTGAAATCACTTCTCAGAAAAGAATCAATGTATTTTGTATAGATCTCACTCAAGATATGTTCTGAAAAACGAAACTACAACTAAAAATGATCACAAATGGAGGAAGGACTAACCTTTAAATCGAAGCTGAAAGGGTTTGATAAATCTTGGTTCTATAAAAGAAAATCCGGGATTACAGCCGATTGAGAAGCCAAAGGCAAGGCAATATCCGCTCTTCGTCGAGCCTTGTGCCTATCGTGCCGATGACTACTTTTTTGCTTCCCTTTTCTGTCATTCGGCTCCTTTTCATCACCAGATTTCTTCGAGCTTCGATGTTTATGGTGTCTCCTTCTCGAACTTGGGTTTCCATCTCCACCCATTTCAGGATTTTCTGTATGTTCTTTTGATTGAGATGAATTAAGAACATTCTGTTTCTCCTTCCCTTTTCTCCAGCTTGACGGATTGCAAAACAGGTTTTCTGATGAAATGGAACTATGATCATTCCCTAAAAGAATATCCCTCACAGCACCAGACAAAGACTCGTCCTTAATCTGCGGTTTTTTTGTTGCAGTATGTGATTCGTCATTATCATCCAATTTTATCACTACTGGCCTTGGCTTAACGTGGATTGTTTTTTTCTTCAAAGAAAGAGACTCTTCAGTTAGCTTCACTAGGTCTGCTGAATCGTCATCGAGATTATCTCGTGATTGAGGTTCATTGACGGGCGGATAATCATTTGAAGTAACCTCGTTCTTCTCCGAGGGAAGGTAATATAGCCCATGTCGCTTCCGGTGATCAGAAAGAAGTAAAGTGGACTCATTTGACAGCTCGGATTCTTCATTCATCCGAAGAGACGACTGAGAATTGCCAATGACACCCTCAGCGGTAGAATCTCCAAGAAAATATGATGATGGTAGTTGAAATTCTGTACAGATAGTGTCCAACTCAAGCAGATTATTATTTAGAATCAGACCATCAGGCACAGGAACTCTTTCCTGAGCTGTAACTGAAACAGGACCCAGCTCTTCCTCAAAGAAATCTAGAATTAATTCTGTCAATTTGGAAACCTCTGCTATTCCTCCTTCCATGGTTTCATCCTTCACCGCCAAAATGTCGGGGAATTTTTGCTTAATCAACTCAATCAAACATAGCAAATTTCTTGATCTCTCAAGTATTTCAACGTCGTGACTACCAGTCAGTGGGCCTACAGCCAATTTAACGAAGTTTAATAGTTGAGCAACAGATCCAGGTTTTGAACTGTGATTCTTCGAAGAATGAACCGTTGATTTTAGACCATGATCATCTCCCTTGGCATTTTCAACCAAAACATTCTCGATTGACTCATTAGAAACTCTAGAATTGAACTCTTCAATTTCTTCCGATGGGGATCGAGTCTCAGATGCTTCATATGTAGACCTATTGGAGGCCATTTCCGTAACACTTGATGACAAGATTTCAGCGAATTGGCTGTCCAAATTTGTGTCTTGAAAGATGGAAGAATTTAGACAAAATATTAACACTTTAAAAGCTGATTGAATGTAAACTGCCCTTATTGACACTGGCAAGAGATTAGTACGAGGTTGTAACAGGGCCTCAACAAGTTCAAATGGTTTCTTTGAAAACTCAACATACTCCCCAGAAACCCAAGCAGCAGCTGATAATATTCTGTATAAAAATGGATTACCAAGCAAAGCTGGGTCAATCAGCAAATCCCGACCAACCTGAACAAGTGCCGGCCTGACATCCCTAACCCTCATTCCGATATCAATAAGTTGAGTTTCAATTTCTTCGCCCTTTTGGCAGTGCGGGATTCTCGACATTTCTCCAAGAAGCGCCACATACCAATCAAAGTCAACAATGATTTCATAAAAATTTCCACAACATGTAGCTAAAATGGAGGCCAGAATTTCATTGCAAAACTCGGGGTCAGATTTAAGGGCAAGATTAACTAAAACTCTGCAAATTTCAATAACATTATTCTCAGACACCATTGATAGAACGAGCCGTAGGGATGCGAGTTTTATATTAGGATCACCATCACTCAAAGACTTGATCACAAAATCTTTGTTTTCTAAAACTGCCCACAAGTGCTTAGTTGAAACAATCGAAAGGGCATGCAATCCGAGATACTTAAGATTTCGATCATCGTCGACAAGCAACTCCCGAATCTTACCAACAGCAATTTGGACGGCTGAATCAAAATGAGTCAAGCTAAGCACCACAGTTCGAATGCACTCGAACATTAACGATTTAGCACCTGTTCTCTTCATATGATCACATATAGGATCCACAATCCTCATAGCCAACCTAGGTTCTAAAGGAGCCAAATTAGCAAATATCTTCAACACTTTGATTAGTACCCAATTGTTCTTGGAATCAAGTAAAACCCGATAAAATTCTGGAGCCAATGGCAGATAAGATTTGGGGTCCTGGCAAGAAAGCTCACAAAAAACCCCAACTACTGCAGACAAAGTTTGTGAATCGGAAGCATCTAAATTCTCAACCAATCTCTTAAAGCACACCCTTACAGCGTCTGGATACTTCTCAAAAACCCGCAAAACAACACCAATCGCCTTCTTTCTAACGAAAATCTTATTACTAGACAGCAACGTAAAAATCTCTGGAGTTAAGTCTCTACTAAGATCAATGGTTGCGATTCTTGATAAGCATTCTAGAGCAAGGCTTACCTCGAACTCATTTGTGCTCGTGAGATCTTTCCGGAGCTGGTTGGTGATAAGAAGAAGAACATGGGTGTTTTCATTGAAGGATTGAGAAGCAGCAAGGTAACCTATCCTTTTCTGATCGAAACGAGAAGAAGACATGACCTCGACAACATGAAATGCAGCCCAAGACATGTCGATTGCGTGAAGAGAGCTAAGGTACGAGAGCTTTTCGAGCGCCGCACACTTCGTTTGAGGATCTGTCGAGTTGATCTCACGACGAATCTCATCCATAGCCTTCGCAATGAAAGCGCTCTCTCCGAGGAGCTGCTGCCGGAAGCCTTTGATAAGGTCGTCCAATGTTCGCTGGAAAAGCGTGTCCATTAGTGAAGGACCCGCCATTGTTGAACGCAAAAAGCTTCGAATTCTCTGCAGCAATGAAATTCAGACTGGATTTACATCAGATGCTCATGGTCGAAGATGAAGAAAGATCCCAGCAATCGGAATGGTGAAAAATCGTGACACCGAAATCAAACCTCGGTAATGAAAAATCTGATAAAATTCTAAACGACACCCATAAACCTGCAACCTTTTGGCAGAAGAAGTCGGGTTATTTAACGGGCTCTAAATGGGGCCCGACCCAACTCATAATGGGTTGGAACATGGATTAATTCAGGCCCATCGAAGCAAACCAAGAAAGCTATCGACCCCTCAATATTCACTCATTCATAGCAGGAAAATAATAAAACAAAAATTTGTAAATTAATAATTATTTATTTATAATCTTGGTTTGGTTCGGTTCGATTTCAAAGAAGATCAAGCTGAACGTTGCACTGGACCAACACAACAATTTTGAGATTAATTCAGGCCTCAGCTAAAAGAAAGTGAATGCGTCTGATGATACTGATGCAGCGACTATCTTTCAGATGTCTGATGAGCCTAAAAAGAAATTCTAAACACTTACGCTTTTTAGACTATTTATTCAAAATTCGAGACTAAATTGAAATTTTACTCTTTTAAGTATATCCCATTCTTAAATAATTCAGCGTTGGGCTAAAATTGAGTTTTGTTCATGTATTGTTTGGAACATATAAACACGAGCTTTGCCTCGTGCAGATATGTTCATGCCACGTGTCTACGATATAAACCTAGGAATCAACCAGACTAACGACATGAGCCATGAACGACACACCTACGGGATAGATAACGACAAGTCGACATGGAATTAGCTTCTCTGCACAGAAATTCCCTCTCGCGCTGATCACAGAAATTCGTCCTTCGCAAGAGTTTCCATGGCGACGGATAAGCATTCTTCCATTCTTGGTTTCAGCTTCTGAAAGTAATCAGCCATTGTTAAGAGTTGAGGAAGACGAAGAACGTTGCTTTGCTTGAAATGGAGAAAAGGAAGAGAGAGTTGAAGTTGAAGAAGAAGCTCGAGTTCATGGCCGTTGCGCCTCAGGGATCATCCAAATTACTCCATAAGTTTCCTATGCCCTATCTTAAATGGGGATCTCAGAAATTTCTCCGGTGCATGAACATTTCCTCCCGCTCCGATCACCGAGCTTCACTCGCTGGCCCTAAATTCCACGAGTTTCTAACAGAAACCCTCGATAACCAATCCAATGTCATTCCTGAGTATTCCCCTGTCCGCGATCGCCGAAACGCCATGGATGATCTCAAAGCAGGAGGCGAGGATGATTCGGCTTCAGCACCTGTGGTGCGGCCATGGAATTTGAGGACAAGACGAGCTGCTTGTAAGGCTCCTCAGGAAGAGCAGAAGAAGACTGAACTAGGCTCGTCTTCATCAATTGAGCTTCCGAAAATTTCAATTTCACTGTCGAAGCAAGAAGTGGAAGAGGATTTTGCAGCCATGGTTGGGACTAAGCCGCCTAGGAGACCCAAAAAAAGGCCAAAGACAGTGCAGAAGAATCTGGATGTAAGAAATTCCGAGATCATCTGCACAAAAATCACATTGTTCTTCGTTGAAATTTGATTTGATTTTCGAAATTGAAAATCATCATTTTCCTTCGATCTTGCAGGCACTGTTTCCGGGTTTGAATCTGACAGAAGTTGCACTAGATTCATACAGAGTTAGAGATAAACCAGATTCTTGAAAGGTATTGATCCTTGCTTTTATCTTTTATACACCAAAAAATTACTAGTTCTTCCCTGTAAATCCTGGGTGCTCTTCTCCATAGATTTTGCACCATATCTCCATCTTGAAGTTATGAATTTTTCTCCCCAACCCGTAGTTATACATCGGTTCTTTGCTTTCTCTCGTTGTTTAGTTTTTCTGCTTGGTCAATAGATCTGATTTGGGGACGAAAGATGGTTTCTCGATCGCATGTTAAACGACGGATCTAGTTGCAATAAATTCCTTGATCTTATCATACTAAGTCCGAAATAAAAATTCTGAATTCGGGTTGTTCAGATTGGATATGGTCTAACTGTGATCACGCCTCTTCGCTTTTGCTGATGAGATTTGGTTTCCATAGCTCTACTGAGCTCCATTTCCAATTCGAATCAGAGCTTCCAATCATCTACTTTCGAGCATTTGAACTTAGTAGTCGAATGTTCGTACAAAGATCGTGACATTCGAACGTAGATTTTATGTTCGATTCGACCGTTTTATAAATAATGTTAATTTAATAATTAATTTACAAATTTTATTTTGAAATATTTTAATTAAATTATCACCAAGCCTGGAAGCGCGTGGAGTGTAGGGTGTCATTTTCACCCGCGAAAATTGCCGCCAATCTCAGGAATCCGTTACCAGACAACGGCTTCGCTACAACCACTCATATCTAGACGCGTCATCTTAGATTGCGGGATCCCTTTCTATTTCCAAACTGTCAATCCACGTCACAATCGAAGTAAATGACGTAAACACCCTGATCAACTCAAGTAATTCCATTTTTTGCTGAGATGGCATCCAATGATTGGTTAGATTTCGAGACACGAAATGAGCGTCGCTGCAGCAGATTGTTTTGAAGATGCTATTTATAGAAGAGCTCCCTCCAATTAGGATGCAAATTACCCTAAAAATGACCTAAGCCCTAATTTCCATCCCTTCATTTTTAGGTCATGTATTCTTTTCCAATTTCCACCATGGGCCCTACACATTTTCATGCAAAGAAGGAAATTATGTGCCCTCCACCATTGAAGATCAACAAGGATTCCCATCTCGTCAAAAAATCGTTTTCGTCTTCGTCTTCGTCGTCCTACTCCTCCGCCTCATTATCTATTGATGTCACCCCCAGATTTGTCAAACCGTCGCAAAGGCAACCAGTGATCATATAAACGCATTTTCCAAAAGTCATTCATACGCACCCTCGTGACTTCATGACATTGGTCCAGAAACTGACTGGTCAGTCACGTTCTGACGAAAATCAGCTCGGGTTGATATCAAAACCACAACATGTCATTGAAAGTAATAAGAGACTGAAAGTCAAAGGATCCGAAGGCGACGATAACGAGTCGTCTTCGTGCTTAACGGAGGAAGACTGCAATGGTTCGGCAGCTGATGGTCGTTTGAACCCTTTCGTGGCGCAACAGATGTCTGAGCAATCGATTAATTATGTAAGCAATGTTTCAATGTTTGCGTCGAATGCTACCGAAATTTTGTGCTCGAGTCAAATGTATTACAACTACTAGGATCCGATGTTATACGACACTTTTGACACAAGAAATTCTTCTTCTTCGGCACCCACATCGAACATGATGTACACGAATCAATTTCATTAATATTGTACATTATCTCCTTTATTATTTTAGCTAAATCATTAATCTTCCTCTTTTTTCGTGCTCGTTCATCTACATTCGACTCAGCATGAAATGAATATTAATTATGGTTGGTTAGAGTCTATTTTTGATGTATTTCGAATTGTTTTGTGGATAGAAATAGATTGAAATAATTGAAGAATTTTTTTATGTACTTAATTCCTATTTATTGCAATATATTTATTTGTCTTTCTAAATGGAATCAAGCCTAGAGCCATATCATTTAAGGTTCGTCAAACCGGACTAGAATCATAAACCGTATCAGAACCGTTAGTTTTAATCCGATTTGTTTCTAATTTTTTAAAAAATTGGATTTATGAGCCGGTGTTAGTTTTTAACAGTAAAAAATCGTGAAACCAGGACCGTGAGTCAAAAAAGTTCTAAAATCAAGTAAAACTCGACCTAAACCCTAAAACATGCGATACAAATCCTAAAATTGGTTATAAACTCGCCAAATTACTTAAAACTCGACTCAAAATATAACAATAAAATATATTATTATATAAACCTAATTTTATTTGGGCCTTTCTCTTCGGCCCATTAGTAAAATATTTGGCCCATTGACCCGTAGCAAGGTAAGATTTTATCTCAACTCCTACAAGTACAAACTAGTCCATGATGTCAATATATTTGTAAGAAGAAATGGTTTGATAAGCGCGAGACTACTCGGCCTGGTTGTAGGGCCAATTGAGGCCGACAATCGGACCCACCCGTTCGATAAAGCCTGCAAGCCGGCCTTCTATAGAAAATATTATGTTTAATCGAACATCAGATCGAAAATTCAACGTGCCGAAAAATTGATATTTTCGAGTTACTTTAATCAAATAAATAACTTTTTTGCCATCAAAGATCGCACTTGTGGTTAGAAATTAGAACGTAAAAATAAAATCGTCAACGTAACACTATTTCAAATAAACGATACGTCTTGTTATTTTTTTTAATTAAATTGTGTCTTTTTTTAAATAAATAATATCAAATTTATATTCTTAGCATACATTCTTATTATACACACTGACATGCCAAACCATAATTGATTTAGTTAAAGTACATTTAATATGTTATAATTAAGAATGAATGCTGAGAAGATAGACTGTCGCCACCTTTTTTTAATTGCACAGCGATAGATTTTTTATTGGTTATATTATATTATTTATTTTGACCATAATTTGACTTGATATTTTTCGATAGTAAATTCTTTTAATTCAAATATACGAATAATTATATATATTTAAAAATTATATCTTATTATGTATATATAATTAATTTCAAATATTTTCTTCATTTCCCTCGCACATTTAGTGATGGCAAACGAGCCGGCTCGAAGCAGAATGGGGGCGAAGGCGAATGGCGATTGGGGCCGGGGAGATCTCTGCCAGCCGCCTGGCGGCGAATGGCCTGGGGGCGTCGGCCGACGATTGAAGAACGGCGCTTGGGCGTCGGAAGTCGGGCGTCGGCGTTGGCGCCAGGACTGAAGCTTCGTCGGCCGACGATTGAAGCTTCGTTTCCAATTTCCGCCAGGATTGAAGCTTCGTCGGCCGACGATTGANTAAACTGTCTGTGTCAAAATGGAAATTCGATTTTGCCTGTTTGTCAAAATGGAAATTCATTTTCCATTAAAATTAAATAAATAAAATATAATAGAAATAAATCGAATATTGTTAAACCCATTATATATTAATTTTCTCTTCTCGTGTCTTCGATTTTATTGGAAGAAATTTGACTTTTCAAGTCTCTCCAAACACAATGAACACAGACAGCCTTAGCAGCTTCCTAGGAAACTGAAAAGGAAGAGGCTGCTTCCAATTAATATAATTATTATATTCCAATATATATTTTTAAATTAATATATATTAATATTCAAGCACGTTTCCTTAGAAGACACCCTTATCTTTGAAAACATCTAGAGGCTTAGATATTTGAAGACTTATAAGATTTCTCGTCTCTAATTAGTTCTATTTTAAGTAATATACTTAATTAAATATCATGGTTAAGGGAGTAAATCCGAAAGTTATGATTTTTTTTTCACAATTTAAACGTTGATTTGATTTTGAGTCGTGTTTTAATCGGGTTTAGTCGACACAGTTAAGTTTTCGTAATTTTTGACCTATACAACCGACTGAATTAGGGGGGGTCAATTTCGGAGATGGACCCGAACCTGAATTAGTACCCGTGGTTTGAGTTATTTAGAATTGAAATCAAAATTGTGGGTTTCAAAAATTACACCGGACATTACTACAAAATATGATCCGGTTCGGTTCGACTCCAAATTTAATAAAAATAATATTTAATTTTTTTATTTCAATTGGGTTTGGTTTTTCAATAAATGGCGTGGGTTTTCGAATGATATGTTTTGTTTGAGCCAAATTTTACCCGTTTGATTCAGATTTCATTTCACTTAATGTTATTTTTTGACCCGTATTCAGTTCCAGTTCTACGATATTTCAATCACCTAAACATGAACTGGAACAGCGAACTAGGAGTTTATAAGAATCGAAATTGTGATAGGGCAAACCAGCCAAACTGAACCAAAATCGTCAGTTTCAATATAATTTTGCCAGCTCTAGAGCCATTGGTTCTTACACGTAAGCCACACTTCGGCGCATGGCATCGTCAAACCGGAATAAACGACTAAAAGTCAAGCTGTAAATAAAGTCCGAATACTAATTTTATCAAAGTCTCTAAGAACATGTCCTAAAACTTGGTCACAACTAGAAAGTGACAAAAATAAAAAAACAAGACTAAGGTTGTTTGTTTGTAATTATCTCAATACAATGCAAGGGATCAGCCATAGGAAGTTGAAAGGAAACTCATCAAACTTACTTCCCAAGCCACTTCTTTTGAAAAGTAGCACCTTTTCATCCCACTCTTTTGACACTTTTGCCTGTGCACATGAGCTTAGTAATATCAAATTCACATTTATATAAAAATTGTCGATAAATTTCTTCTGATTCGGTCATTTTTTTATTCAAGATATTATGGGAAAGCAAATTTCATTTTTTTTAATATGAATATCGTGTACGAAGTAATTTTAAAGATTTACTCGTCGAGCTATCAAATTGAGTATGAGAGTTTGCTACGTGAAAGTAAAGACACCCAAACGAAAGAATCTAGCTCGTAAGTTTAAAACCCTACAATTAACTGATTGCATATCACTTACGAGATAATATAATTCATTAGATGTTAAATTATCTTTTTATACTTAGTATAACGCATTTTTTGTTATAAATTTATACAATTTTTGACGCAGAGTGAATAATATTTTTATAAGATAATAGAAATTAATTGATTTTTTTGTGTAAAAATGGTGGAAAGTATGAGTTCTACCAATATTTAACTAACTAAAATGATCAATCTAAGAGTAAACTCAATGAAATTGAAGTTTGGTAGATTGAGAAGACCCTTTTGATAATTTTCTTTGGGTAGTAAAAGAAGTTGAAAAGTTTGAATTTTTTTGTGTATGTATATATATATATAGTTGCTTGTAGTTGAAAGCGAGGAATGGAATGAATGGCTGCGTCATCTTCATCTAGTCAGAGTAAAAGCTCGAGCAGTTGCAGCGATGGTGGGGATGAGCTAAGAAGAGGGCCATGGACGGTGGAGGAAGACACTTTGCTTACTCAGTATATTTCCCAGAATGGCGAAGGCCGTTGGAATTTTCTTGCGACGTATTCTGGTGATTTTGGTGTTTTTTGTTTTCGTTTTTGGAGTTCTTCCGGTGACTGATGAGTTTTTCCGATCAAGAAATTAGGTTAAATTGTTTTTTTTAAGGAAGGAGGATGATTTTTTCAGGGTTGCGAAGAACTGGAAAGAGTTGCAGGCTGAGATGGCTGAATTATCTGAAACCAGATGTTAAACGAGGAAGTTTTTCGATTCATGAACAGATTTCGATCCTTGATCTCCATCTCAAATGGGGTAGCAGGTTTCTCTCTCTCACTCTCTCTCTCCTCTCTCTCACTCCTCTCTCTCTCTCTCACTTTCTCTCTCTAGGTGGTCGAAGATTGCGAAGCATTTGCCGGGAAGGACAGACAACGAAATAAAGAACCATTGGAGAACCAGAGTTCAGAAACAAGCGAAGCATCTGAATCTGGAAGCAAACAGCCCAGAATTTCAGAACATAATCAGAAAGCTATGGATTCCGAGGTTACTTCAAAAGATTCAGGAATCAAACTCGTTTTCTTCTTCTCCTCCTCCTCCTCCAGACGCCATTTTTGCCCAGAATCTACCACAAACCTACCGGCCGAACCCGGTCCACGATCTTGATCGGAGCTCGGCGTCGGCGAATTTCTCGCCGCCGGAGTTTTCCGACCATAATCCAGTTTTTTCGTCGTATTTCGTGGAAAACGATGATCTGAACCAGTTTAAAAGTGGTGGGTGCAATCTGGACTCCATCAACATCGAAACTCCATTAATAGACGTTGGCTTTGATCAGTCAATCAGCCATTTTTACAGAGCAGAAAGCGACTGGATGGAGAATGATTTTTCAGGCTGCTTGTGGAACAGTGATGAGCTATGGTGATTTCATAAATTAAATCATAGTTTAAAATAGGATTATGGGTTCTTGTTTTTGAATAAACCCACCACAGCTAAACTGCTGTCACGCTAATTGGATTCAGATCTATGTTCGGTTCTGATATTGGAATCTTTGTTGGTTTTTCTGAATTCTATGAAAAAATAACATAATCTATGAAAAAAGTTGTAATATACAAAGAATCAGCTAGTGTACAGAACATAAAAAGAATGTCATCTACCTTCATCGGTGAAAGAAACAGAGATAGAATTTCTACTGTGTTCCTCGACAAAGCTACTTGCGCTAGCATCGGCTGTAGACCCGGAAGTCCACTGTCCTTGCCGACCTCTTAATCCGGGTTTTTTGGGCCTTGGTAATCTGAAAGAGCCGCTCGAAAGCATGAGATGGACACGGTTCATGTCCGGCCGGTCCGATACAGTTGCTTGACAGCATAGCAAGCCGAGTTCAACGCACATCGCTGCCTCGGTAGGATCAAACGTCACAAGGGTTGGATCGACCAAATCCAATGAGTTGCCTCCTTCATAGAGAGACCATGCCTATATAAACACTGAATCTGATGAGGATTCTGTACGACCCCTCCCTCACACCGCTATTTATTCAGGGACGCTTCACTCGGACATTTCCCCGTCAGCTCTTTTCCATGGACAGAACCCTCGGGTTGAGAGAAATAGTAACAAAGAGTGGTGAGTCTCAACTCACACTTGGCTAAAGGATTTGTACTTCCATGGTACAAGTGCAAAGTTTAAATCCTTCAATGATAAAGTTATTTGGAATCAAACTCTACTATCGAGTTGGGACCCACCACTCTTTGCTACCATTCTTCTCGAGCCGAGGATTCTGGCCGTGGGGAGGGGCTAACCAAGAAAGACCCGAGTGAAGCACCCCCGAGTAAATTGCGGTGTTGGAGAGAGATCATAACAGATTCATTCTATGGATATATCCATTATTCTTTCTCTAAATGACAGTTGAAGCCAAGTTTGAGATGAAAAAATGAGATACGAATAATGTTGACATACATAGGTCAAGAGGTCGGCTTTGGCTGCATCAAGCTTCTGACAAGAGTTCTGTCTTCCACTGACAATTTCCAGAACCAAGATACCGAAACTGAAAACATCTGTTTTTACAGATAGATATCCTAACATCGCATATTCAGGGGCCATATAACCACTGCAGATTAAAAGAACTTCTAATGAACAATGGGTAGTAGCCAAAACCACTTGAAATGAAAAAAATGTGGGTCAAGTTTGAAAGAATATGAACTACTCACTGAGTACCGGCAATTCTAAATGTGTTAACATGAGTATCATCCTCCCGGAAGAGTCTGGCCAAGCCGAAATCTGAAATTTTGGCATTCATTTCCTTGTCAAGCAATATGTTACTTGCTTTAATGTCTCTGTGAATGATGCGCAACGGGGCCTCTTCGTGCAAGTAGACAAGTCCTTCTACGATACCTGTGAGTATCCTGAATCGATTTCTCCAATCCAAAGATGAAGATTTTTCTTTATCTGGAAACACCAAATAAGTTACTCAGGTCAAGTTTTACTCAAAGAACGATTAGAAAATGTTGCTTGAGGAAATATGAATATGGTCTTACCAAAAAGAAAATAATCAAGGCTTTTGTTTGGTAGATACTCATAAATAAGCATCTTTTCAGGTCCTTCAACACAGCAACCAAATAGTGTGACCAAATTCTTGTGCTGAATTTTCAGTAATAGTGTCACTTCGTTAGTGAACTCTTTCACTCCCTGCCTTGATTCTAGCGACAGCTTTTTGACAGCAACTTCTTGCCCATTTGGCAACAACCCCTGATAATTACATTTTACAGAATTAATCAGCAATTCTATCTATTTCTTCAGAAAAAAACGAAGTTAATATTCCAAAGGGAAGCCCTGCCAGTAGCTGAATCATTAGAAAAACAATCCACTAGTTCGATAGATCTGCTTAAGATTGAAAACAACATGATTTATTATCAGGTTTTATCCCAAAAAGCATGGTAGACTAGAGACCTTTCATGCTAATTTCTCCCCTTAAAAACACTCAAATGATGTGAGATTGTGCACTTGGCTAGATCAGACTGTCACATGACCATTAAATATAAAAATTCTTCCATCTTCATTTACCAAGAAGACTTATAATAGACAAATATTACACCTGCAATCAAGTGTAATTAAAAACCCATGATCTGTCTTGATGTTGAATTATTCTTCAGATGATTCTTCCATGAAACAACAACTTGCGTAAAAGAAAGGTAATTAATTCGTAAAAGTCAAAGGTCAGGGCCAGATGGATCTGTAGCAATCATCGTCTTCTTTGTGTCCAAAATAATAGAACAATCTTTATCAAAACAGAGCGGGAGGAAGACCTCTTCCATGTTTTCTTAAACCGTTGTTTTATTGTCCAAAAAAATTACCAAGTCCCGATGAGCAAAAACTTCAAAACCCGTAGCTTACAAGAGCGCATGAGGTTAGATAAGCAGTAAGCTGGAATATTCTCCCTTTAACCTAATCAATCCTTCCACTTCGATCCCATTTCTGTAACTCTTAAAGGGTATTATGATATTAAACCTGATAAACTTACGATGTTTAAATGGCTGGTTCAAAGTTAATTTAATCATTTATGGTTCTTAAAGTACACCGCCTCAGCTGAATATTTTTGAATAAAAACCGATGTGCATTTCAAAGTAAAAGAGAGATAATATGTATCAGAATTGCGAAATTTCCGAAATCAAACCAAACTAATTGAAGGACGTCTGAATTTCGCATGTAGTTCGTTGGGTGTAACCAACGAGATTCTCTTCTCAAAGTACAAGAGAGATAATATGTATCAGAATTGCATGAATTCAATTTGGGATTTCACACCGAAATAACCTAAAATTGATTTACACCAACGAGATTCCCTTATCAAAGTACATGAGAGATAATATGTATCAGAATTGCATGAATTCAATTTGGGATTTCACACCGAAATAACCTAAAACTACATCAGTCCAAAACTTTTGCGTCTAAAGCTGAATGCTAGTTAATTAATTAAACTTCTCAAAGAAAGAAATTAGATATCGATTGAAGACAAATGAACAATAGCATGGCAAATAGATTGTGGGGAACTAGTTTCGGTTCCACAAATCATCGAAACGTACCTTGTATACCGGGCCGAATCCTCCATGCCCGAGCTTATTCACATCGGAGAAGAAACCCGTGGCTATTTGCAGCGTGCGCAGGTCAAAGAACAAACCAGAGGAATCAACGGTTTCATTGGCCTTATCGGCATCGGGCAAGTTTCCGGCTCCGAGAAGTTTTTTCTCCAAGCGAGAACGGAGACCAGAGAGAAATCCCATCGGAATATTACCAAAAAAACAATCCAGGGAAGCTCAACTTCAACACTCCGAAACGAAAAGTGTTCATGAAGCTTGAGAAGATTAACGCGAGTTGGACGAATTAAGACCCGCATTAATGGTCTCATTTACAATATGGATTATTTATAGTATGAAATCAATTTTTCTATTGAATTATATTGATATCTAATTATTTATATTAGGGTAAATTTCAAAAACGTCACTGAAATATTTAGTAAAAATCAAACTAGCCATTGAAATTTTAAAATTATCACTCATGGCAAGTGACACTATCCTCTTGCGCTGGCGGGCTCAAATCGTTCGGTCCCGTAGCAATTCAAACCAAGCTCAGATCGTTACAGTATCGAACCGAGTGAGGCTCGAGCCCAGAATGCGAGTGAGGCTCGAGCTCGAGCTCGACATTCAAGCTCGATAGTTCGAGCGAGCGAGCCAAGCTCGCTCTCGGGCCCCGATTCCTCCCCCCACTCCTTGGCTCCTGCTCGGGGCCCCGATTCGTCCCTCGCTGTCATTTGCGTATCATCTTCGTCGTCTCATCAAGGTTTCCCGTCTTCGTATCGTCGAAGCTTCCCCTCGCGGTCGCTCGCTCCTCGTCGCCGTCACTCGGTCCTCATCGTCGTCAATAATTTTATGTATTTACACAAAAAATTACGAGAAAATGATACAAAATATGAAGCACAAAAGAGAATATAGTTATCAATCATTTTGATCAATTTATGCAAAACTTAATATCATTGTGACAATTATTGTTTAGATTTAAAACAATATTATTAAAAAATTAAAACAGTACAACGCGCTCTAACCACAGAAGTTGTCTATATCCTAGAAATAGCCTCTGAAAAGGGGAAGTGTGATTCGTTTGAACTTTGAACGAATTCCACCGACGAGAGACTATTTCAGAAACAATATTTTAACCTCATATTCAATGGTATTAGATTGAGCTTTCGGGTTGACCTAAAAATCAATCTGAAAAACGAAAATCATCCTCATAATAAGTTCTTAATAGACATATTCATAATCAAGCATAAATGGAAGATCAAGCTTTATGAAATCTACTTTAGATTTTGCCCATTATTGTAATTATTTTGTCCATTTGAGAAGCTCGAATGGTGTCGGACTACTCACCTAGCTGATCCGACCACGTAATATTTACCGTCCATTATTCTCTTCTCATCTCTACAAAAACGATGCCGTTTTATAACAAATAATCACAAAAGCCACCTAGTTATAATTACTATCTTCCCATATTTTGCCTCAATTTTTATGTTCTTCCCAGATTTACTTATTCATAGTCTTGAATGGGTATCTTTCCAGCATAAAAAACAAGGTATTTTTTGGCTAACAAACCCGGCCAGCGTGTCGGTTATGGGACGATGCCAGATGGGCGGCCCCATCTACCAACTCTAAGATTAGTCGTGGATCTTCGATCATATGACGCCTAATCAAGATTAATGGGTATTCCACGTATTCCATTTTAGCTCTCTTTCTCTCTAGAAATGGGAAGTTGTATTATGTTCTCTTGTTGCTGCTGAAATACCTTGACAAAACAGGTCTGCAACAATGGGCACCACCATGGACATTAGCACCTGAATCGGTTTCTTAACTCGGCGCAGCCGGGACCAACAACCGTCCCCACGCCGAGCCAGGCTCCTTCTTGTTCACAAGATTAAAGCAGCGGTCTCCTTGATTGTCGGCAATGAGAGAACATGTGATTTGAACGCTGGAAACTTCAGCCGTTCAAATCGAAACGAAAGCTTTCGAATCTCGATCGAAATGTGCTCTGAAATGGGGACGAGCCCTCCCAGATTATCGTTTTCCCATGATTTCATCTGTGCAGAAACAGAGCCAATTAGATCTCATCGAGTTTCCCATTTTTCAAGGCCGAATTCCGAGTTCGAGTTCAGCTTCGTAAGCAAAAACGACGAAGAACCGTCTTCTGCAGACGAGCTTTTCTGCAATGGAGTCATCGTCCCCAATAGAAGCAACTTCAGAAAACCTCCGTTTCCTCCTCCTCTCCCTCAGAAAACCTCCATTGTTGGCTCCTCCGAGCTCGAGCAGAAACAGAGGCCCAAATCTTTCTGGGGATTCAAACGAAGCTCGAGCCTCAATTCCGAAACCCAAAGAAGCTCAATCTCTCCTCTCTCACGGAGCAATTCAACGGGCTCGAATCCAAACAAAAAGGGATTAAATTCGAAGCAAAATCATACAAATTTCCCCGACAAACAACCTCCGTTCTACTACTCGAAATCGCCTGCTCGAAAGAAGATTCAAATGGGATTTTACGGAAGCTACATTTGGATCAATCCAGTTTTGAATCTCCCGCCTCCGTGTGTTTCAAAAGGAAGTACAAATCCATTCGGTTTCGGCTGCTGTCTGGGAAATGGAAAAGCAAAGCAGAGCAAGAAATGGAACTTCTTCAGCGTAATTGGATAAAATCTGTATATTTATTTAAATGCTCCAACTCTATATCTATTTTCTTGGATAAAAGCTTCTAAGGATGAATATTAAACAGTACATGTGGGCAAACCTAGACAAAAACTTGAAACTTTAAATTAGATTATAATCGTCGGTTTTAATTTAGTCTTAGTTATAATTTTTAGAAAACTGTAATGGGCAAGTGCCGGTTTTCAAAAGTAAAAAAATCGTGAAACCGAAATCGAGACCGTAAGTAAAAAAAATTCTAAAATCGAATAAAAATTAACCAAACTCTAACAAAATTCAATATAAATCTTGAAATTATTTATAAACTGATACAATTATTTAAAAATCGATCGAAATATAATAAAAAATATATTTGATTGTTATATTTTAAAATATAAAATATCATTGAATTAAAATAGGAACGAGACCGGCGCCGGTTCTAAAAATCTAAAACTGTGAGTTTCGATTCTAGTTCTATTTTATGATAAAATCGAGTCGTATAGGCCAGTGTGCACTTCTAATAAATCGATAAATTGATATATAATTAATAAAAAGGTATAAACAAAAAATGAGCCTAAGTTTCGGGTAAATATGTCGAATCAGGCCTGAGTTTTGAAAAAATAAAATTTAGACTTTTCGGACGCATTAAGGACACAATAGGATAGAGTCCACTGTCAGAGTCAATACCGACGACCGTTAGAAGATGGTCCGGACACGCGCCTTGAGGTGACAGACATCCAAACATATGACTGGTTTGACAAATTCAAAAATTATGCTCACGCATGCGAAAAGACACACATATATTCGTTCAAACTCAGAAACAGCTCCTGCGCGTTGTTAATTATAATACCTGGAGCTATGACAATATTGTGATCCTTGCGTACAGTCTCCATAATAGATAAGATTTTTCACATAGACTGACTCTTGAACGTGTCAGCGTATGTGACCGTCACTCATTTTGTCGATGCAAGTCGATTTTCTAATACTCGAACGCAATTATGACTATCAACGAAAGTTTTAATTTGGATTGTTTCTTCATCGTGCATATTTGAAGCATGAAGACGCCATGAACATCTATCTACACATACTGCTGTTAGTTTATTTGAATCGCTTCTTTTGACAGTGATCTCATATCCATTTAATAATGCATTTTTTGTTATTTCATCTTTCAAATCTTTAAGGAAATTGTACTTTTTACCGATACAAAGCTCGCTCTCGACTGTCACTGACAAGTTCAAAACTTTGTTTGCATCATCGTCGTCTGATTGAGGTGGCGTAATCAAAATCATTATATTTACTAATCTGAAGACGATTGAACCTCTACCTCATACCTACTGTCAAAAAGTTATAAATTAGACACATAGGTATTAGGTTCGTATATCCAATTCATATTTGCTTCATTTTCTTTTGCTTCGTCTTCGTTATTTGTCGATTCTAACCACTAGTTGTTCGAGCTACCTGCTATTGTAACAGATATAAAACTGTCTTTTGAAGTTACAATTTTCAATACAAGAATGAACTAATTGATATGTTTTTTTTTGGGTTCGGACGTAATAACTCACTCGGACGCAACTTGCATTTGAGGGAAGATTGTTACGTCCGAGTGAGAGACTGAGTGAGTCGTGATGCGTTCGTGTGATGCAAGTTGCGTCTGAGTGAGGGTCGATTCGTTCGAGTGACTCTCACTTAGACGTAACTTGCGTGTGAACATACATTCGGAAAGTTTAAATTTTATTTTTTTAAAAAATCATGTCTAATATTACTATTTATCAGATAACTCAGCTCTTTTTTTTTTTTTTTACCCATAATAAAAATTAGTAATAAATTTGGGTGGGATAAATTACAGGCGCGCCATCAAGCGGAGCTATGAAACCGAAAAAAATCTCAATGTCCATGGAAGTCTTATCCTTCTCCTTGAACTGAGCAGCTTTCATAGCTTGTCCTTTCAAAGTTTCTCCTTCCCTCTCCATCTGCTCAGTTTCCAAATAATGCGAGGGCCAAAGCAGAGGAACAGCTGTGGCTGGTTGGATTGACTAAAGTAGCAACACGAAATGGCTTTGACGGTCAAGTTTTCGGAGTTTCAGCTGAGGAACTCGTTCTTTGTTGCTTCTAATTCCCAGTCTATGTTTTCGTCTCATAAGTTGTCGTTTTCAATTGTCAAGCCTGTTGTTTACGCACGAAAGATTTCAGAGTATAGTTTTAGCGAAACTTCGAAATCATCGCAGAAATCGGGGGCTTCTCCTGCTCCCTGGCTCGCAAAGTGGCCGTCCGGAGGTTCTGCAATTGAATTGGTGGATCGCAGAGTCAGCGAGAAAGTTGTGGAGTCGAAAAGTGAAAGTAGAAGAGTTCCAACGGAAGCTGAGACTCGTTATGTCCGTAAAGACAAGGGGCAGAGTGCAATTGATAGAATTGTTCTGCGGTTGCGAAATCTAGGGTTGGGGTCGGACGATGAGGATGAAAACGAAGAGGATTATGAAGATGGTGGTAATGGATTGGAGGACAAGGATAAGGTGCCAGTGACTGGGGATGAGAAGCTTGGCGATTTATTGCAGCGAGAGTGGATTCGACCTGATAGCATATTAAAGGAAGACGATGATGACATGGTATTACCATGGGAGCGAGAGGAGGAAAGTGTTCAAGAGGAGGAAGGAGGGAGGGTGTCAAAGAGAAGGGTGGTGAAAGCTCCAACATTGGCGGAATTAACGATTGAGGATGAAGAGCTACGCCGATTGAGAAGAATTGGGATGTTTGTTAGAGAGAGGATCAATGTGCCGAAAGCAGGGCTCACTCGGGAAGTTTTGGAAAAGATTCACGGAAAGTGGAGAAAGGAAGAGTTAGTAAGACTCAAGTTTCATGAGGTTCTTGCAACTGACATGAAAACAGCGCATGAAATTGTTGAGGTTTGTTTTCGTTTATTGATGTGAATTTCGCACCAATTTATAATCCATGGCGTTGTGCTTCTTTGCTTTAGCAGGAATTGTTGTTGGATGGATTGGATATTAATGCATTACTAAATTACTTGAAGAAAAAACAAAGGGGTAGCTGAATATTTTTAGATATTTGATCGAACCCTTTAATTGAATGTTAAAGGTTGTGTCCATTGCTTGAAGTGGTGGCTATTCCTTTAAGAAAATGGCACCATCCATAGTTTTTCTTGGAATTTATTCATAGGTGTGGGATGCAAAAGCAATATGTTAGCTATATTCCTTACTGAGATAGTTCTTGTATAAATGATATTTTTGGCCTTTTAGCATTTTGATAGATAATGATTCTAAGGTGTTTATTCAGCGTGTGATATATTTTCTTCAAAACCTCTCATTATGGTTCTGTTTGCAAAATCCGTAACATATACACCAGGCTTGCAATAAAGTTGACAAAGTGAAATTGTATATCGATAAATTAGAAAATTATTGAGCCTTGGTAACCAAGTATACTCTCTCATTCTTTTCATTCCCAGTAACCATTTCTGTGATCTTGATTAACTTGTGGGAAACAAATTCGTCATCTTGCTGAAGCTTGAGTAGATATGCTCTTTTATTTACATATATAAAAATAGATTAGGTAAAAATAGGGATGTGTGACTAATTCTATGTAGTAATGACCAGCGTCGAACAAGGGGACTTGTGATTTGGAAGGCTGGAAGTGTGATGTTAGTGTATCGGGGAAGTAACTATGAAGGGCCACCCAAATCTGAAGCTGTTATAAGAGAAGGCGATTCACTATTCATCCCAGATGTTACTTCTGTTCGTACTCCTATTCTAAGGGATGACAAAAGCAAAAACTTAGTCCTTGAAATGACTAAAGTTGATGTTCGACCTTTGGATCATCCTAAGAGAATGACAGAAGAAGAGGCTGAGCACAACAACCTATTAGATAATTTAGGTCCTCGTTTTGATGAATGGTGGGGAACAGGAGTACTTCCAGTTGACGCTGATTTGCTTCCTCAAAAACTGCCTGGTTACAAGACACCTTTTAGACTTCTTCCAACTGGAATGCGATCTCGACTGACCAATGCAGAAATGACCGACTTACGAAAACTTGCTAAATCACTACCTTGTCATTTTGCCCTTGGTATTGTTTTCATTCAAAATGTTTCCTGCTTCATGTTATTCATTTCATTACTTATTGCTAGCTTTGAATTATCTGAATTACTGATGCAGGGAGAAATCGAAATCATCAGGGTCTGGCTGCTGCTATAATAAAGCTATGGGAGAAAAGCTTAGTTGCTAAAGTCGCTGTTAAACGGGGTATCCAGAACACAAATAACAAGATAATGGCTGAGGAACTGAAGGTTGGATCTTCAATTTTGTTTTCATGATTAATGTATTACTTTACCTTTAGCTTTTGTATTTATTTGAATGAAAAGGGAGGTCGTCGTTTCCTTTCTTTCTTGTTTAGTATGATGAAGTTAAAAGCTGCCTCCCTTTTCCAGCAAGAAGACTGAAAACAAATCTTGTTATTATTTAAAACATATATTTCATTCTGCATATTATTTTTTATTTTAACATGAGACCATATGTTTAGTGATTCTGTGTTTTTGGACTCAACAGATAAATGTTTGTAATGTTACATGTCCTATATATGTATTTATATGCCTGTTTATATATGAAGTATACTTTAATCATACTATTTCAATGAGACAATATCGGTTGAACATTTCATCCACATGCCCTTTAATGATTTATGAAGCTATCACCAAAAGTTGGAACCTAGATATGGATATTAGGCATTAAATTATGCTATATATTAATTGGTACTGAATTTTCTTTGTGTTACATGGATTAAATGCTTGTTGAAGTTTGATTGTCTAGTATCACACAATTTTAACAAATTTCTGCGATATTGAAAGCAGAAGTTTTAGTTTGAATAGTTCTTGAAATGTGGAATATTTTACAGAATTTAACTGGAGGTGTTTTACTTCTGAGAAATAAATACTTCATCATCATATATCGCGGAAAGGATTTCCTCCCTACAAGTGTGGCCTCTGCTTTAGCAGAGAGAGAAGATCTGACAAAGCAAATTCAAGATGTCGAGGAGAAAGTTCGTAATAAATTAGTGGAGCCATCTTCCTCACATAAAGAGGGACATGCACTTGCCGGCACATTAGCTGAGTTCTATGAAGCCCAAAGTCGTTGGGGAAGAGATATATCTGCTGAAGAACGGCAGAAAATGATTGAAGAAGATATAAAAGCTAAAGGTGCAATGGTTGTCAAACGGATAGAGCATAAACTAGCTATTGTAAGTATATTCTTTCAGAAACAATTAATTGCATTTTTTGGATAGTCAATATGGAGTATGCTATCTAAAATCTTTTACAAACATTCTTCAATAACTGAGCTGGAATTGATATTTGATGTAAGCTCTCTCAAAAGTCGGTGTCGCACTTTTACTTGTCTGACTGGTATATTATGATCAAATTTATTTTCTGAATTGTCTTGCTGAAAGATTAGGATTTCATTTCAAGAAACAGATCACTTGTTTACTTTGAAAATAGTTTTTTTTTGTTTTTTTCAGTAATACAAAAACCATGATCTGCATCGTGTAACAAAGTTGTTTAACACCGTTGTTGATGAAATGTCCTCATACCCACATGGCATTTCTCCTTTGAGTCATTAAAAGTGTCTACGTAAAGTTCTATTTTTCTCTTATCTATAGAGCAGTGAATCTGATGATTAGCTATTCTCACCGTCAACAAAATCTTGTTCTCCTAAAAAGACAATCTGCTTCTTTGGAAACATCTGGTGGAATACTCAGAACATGAGTCTTTTTTTTTCATTCAAGATGCATTGCAGAGTCACATCAAGCTTCTATTATTTTGTTTTGTGGTGTTGATCAAACTGGGTGCATATAAATCCCTTTCTGTATAATTCTATTGTCTTTGAACATATTCTCACGTCTGATTTGACTATTGAGATTAGCAATGTGCATGTTGACGTAGTCACTCAGCTTAGAGAGATTTACACTTTTTTCTGTTCCCTAGTTCTGTTGTAGTTAGTTGTATATTTCCAACTAGATTTGTCTTTTTAACAGGCCCAAGCCAAGAAGCTCAGAGCTGAAAAACTTCTATCTAAAATAGAAGCTTTGATGCTTCCTAGTGGTCCTGATGTTGATCAAGAAACTATCACAGATGAGGAACGGGTTATGTTTAGAAGGGTTGGTTTGAGAATGAAAGCCTATTTACCTATGGGTTAGTACTCTTATTTTTATAGACTGAAGATTAAATATTGCTCTTAACAGCTGATAGCTTTTGAACATGGTTCACTAGGTATTCGAGGTGTATTTGATGGTGTCATCGAAAACATGCATTTGCACTGGAAGCATAGAGAACTTGTGAAACTTATTAGCAAGCAGAAGACACTTGCTTTTGTTGAAGATACAGCTAGGTTATTAGAGTATGAGAGTGGCGGTATATTAGTTGCAATAGAAAGAGTTCCAAAAGGCTATGCTTTGATTTATTATCGTGGAAAAAACTATCGGAGACCTGTCAGCGTGAGGCCAAGAAACCTGCTAACGAAGGCAAAAGCATTGAAGCGTTCAGTAGCCATGCAACGACATGAGGTTTAGCGATGATACTTTTGATGTGACTAATATCATATTTTACAGTTCCTTTTCTCAGGGTATTTTCTTATAATCTTTGCAGGCTCTTAGCCAGCACATAACCGAACTTGAGAAAAATATAGAGCAAATGAAAAAAGAGATTGTAAGTATTAAATTTCCACTTTTTTACTCTTTCTTTGTCTACACAGCGAAGAAGTACTATTCTATATAGATAATGTATGTATTTCATATATGTATATATATGTAATGTGCCAGTTTGTTAATCACTCTAACTCAATTTCTGTCAGCAACATTTCTACTAACAGTTTACGATCTTTCTAGTTTCCTTTTAACTCTTCTTAATGAAAAGCTTCTGCTGTTGGTCCCCATGAAAACAAGTGGCTTTAACTTCCCTAAAACTTTGCTTCAGCAATCTGAAGAATTCTCCTGCGGTCAGCTGACTTCATAAAATTGTAAATTTTAAATGGTAATGTTTTGTGTAATTTGTTTGAATTCAAACTTTCACTCAAAAAAGTTCTTTCATCTGACCTTAAGTTTTGAGGTTACTCTGGAAGCGCTTATATCATCTCTCATAATGTGTTCATTGTGTTAAGTTTCCCTGGATACCTGTTCATATTATGTCTGTAGGAAAATTAGGATAAAGACAGTATGATTCCCTCCTTGTAACTTTAATGGATTATTTTAAGCTAGTTGCATTCTCTCTAAAAAGAAAACTGGAAATGTTGTAACATGCTGACTTTCTAACCCATGGGATATGCATAAATAACTGCCTGCGAGACTTTATTTATGGTCAGATAACTAAAATGAGTCTGAGGAAAGCTGCTAAATAAGTCAAGTATAGGCGCAAATGCTATATGTGAAACAAAAAGAAAAGTATAAGCATGCTAATGAAAATCTTTTTTATTTATTTAGTCTGAAATTGGCTCAACCATTTAAAATTTTAAAAATTATCTGCAGGGTATATCTGATTCAGAGGATGGGATAAGTTCTACGAATTTTCAGGACGATGGCCATGAGTCAGAGTTCATTGATGTAAGAATCTTGTTTTTAAGTGACCACCAATAATATTATTTTCAGTTATCATTTTCTTGCTTCAGTATTGCAAAGTGAAATTCAATGAGATGGAGAAGTCAAATTTCGTTTTGGTGGGATGTGAAAAGACATACTGCCACCGATGACAAATAATTATTCTAGTCTCCTACCAAATTTTATGAAATGTGAAACATCTAATTACCTTATCATTTATAACTACAGAGTGAGGATGAAGCGTCTTCATACATGGATGATGATGATGTCGATGATGATGATGTCGATGATGATGATGACGACGATGACGTCGATGATGACGACGATGACGATGAAGACATAGATTGGGAATATGATAAAGAATCCGACCAGGCTTTCTCGTGATAAGTTGAAGGCAATACCGGATATAGATTTTTTCATCAAGCTAATCTGACTTGGTTGTTTCTTAAGTTTGCCCCTTATTACAGGTAGAAATTTTTCTTTTTTTCTCCGCGTAACTAACCTTCAAATTTTCTTTCTTTTTCAAGCGATAAAACTTTATTTTCTCAATTAACTCACTATATCTTGTCACTTTCTGGCTTTTTCAATGAATTATAGTATTAGCTGGAATTTCTTTTTTCCCTACTCTCCTCTATGTTCAATGTCATTCGGCTTGCGCCATTTATCTTAGTAATAAAAGGGAATTTCAAGTACTTGATTGAACTCTATAGTTTTCTGTGTGGTAGTGGGATAGTATCTAGAAAGTGTAACGTCACTAATATTTTCTGATTCAGCTTGGCATTAATATACCATGATTCGTGTCTTTCCTTGGATTCCAAAGAGATAGATTCCTTGTTTCTTTTAATAATGCCTCATTTGAACTCTATCGTTGTTGCCATCTGTAAAATTGCAAGATTGTGTGAATTTCTTACTTCGCAGCTCATCACTCTGCCCACGATGATGCAGATTGCTATCACATGTTTGACTCGGAATTCCATTCTCCACCTTATTGGAAACCCAGTGTTACTCATCTGATTCGGCTTCGGTTTGCGGTGATGAATACTATTTACTTCGGCCATCAGCAGTCACTGGGTATGTGGTGTTTATTATTTGTTTTCTAAAAACTCTTTTCCCATTCGTCTCGCATTGATTTAGATAATTTTTGGGAGACTTGCTATTTCTTGAACTGACTGATCCTGGTGATTCTTTGAACTGAGTTTTTCCTGTCTATTTGTTCCTTCTGCTCTCATCTGGTTTTCTTCTAATTAATCCATTAGAAATGCCTCCTCCCCTTCTTTCACTTTCCAGATTTGTATTATACATTATGTTCAAATAATAGAATTCCCGATTAAAAGTTATGCATACTGCATAGTATTGCAGGGATTTTTCTTGATTTTGTTTTAGTTTGATGAAATCTGGATAATATTCGGCACCAACTCTTAACTTCTGAGGTTGTATTGGCTTCACTTTTATCGTCATCGCCATCGAAAGGATGTCGGTAAATATAAAAAAAGTACCAGGACCTTGCCCTGCTTAGGACATATCTTATTAAGAACCCGAACCAAACACGAAATTAGGATATTTCGAACAAAAAGCCAGTCTTGTAATTTTACACTACGAGTCTGGTCGATTGAAGTCTAGTATCCATGATTCGATCTTGATTGCGTTATTTTTCGAGGCAAAGTCGGTCTTGATGAGGATTATTAGTATATCATGTAGAGTTTGGGAGATGACGGGATCTGGTTCGGCTTCGAGAATAGAACGAAGAGCTTTCTCACTCATGATCAGCTTCTTGTCATTGGTTTTAGCTTTCTGGTTCAAATTCTTGCTGTCAGCTGGGTCTCAATCTCCATGCATGATCAACAATGGCAATGATACCTATTTTTCATCCTTAACTTTGTCTAATTTACAGGTGAATTTGGAGAAGACTAGGTACGTTTCAGATCATTTTGAAGATTAAATCATCCAATATTATCGAGTATTGAGTCGAGATATTAGAATGTTTTCGAAAATCAAATCGTTCAAATATTGAATTAACGCATCGGATCGATCAACCCGACATCTTGTTCGAGTTATCTCATGAGTTTTGAAAGTTAGAATCTCATCAAAGGTCGATTAAATACTATTATTTTTATAAAATTCTGAAAACAAAATTCAATCTTTAGTAGAGTTATTATCATTGAACCATTGAAGAGAGAAGCTGTGGCTGCTATGGCTTGAAGATAAGGTTCTTCTTCCTCCGCTGCACATTTTCCCGTGAAATCTTCGTCACTTTCCCACCATTGATTCCTGCAACCGTCGATTCGTTCTACCTTTATTTTTTATATTTTTGTTTTTTTTTTTTTCTGAAAACGATAGATCTGATTGTTATCGTTGTTCTTGAAAAATATCATGGGATTTTCTGAAGAAATCTGAGTTTGGAAGTTCGATCAAGCTCTGCAACAATGGAGTTTCAACATCCACTACTATAACGACAGTAAAAAGGGTTTATATATAATTCTTCAGGCAACAAAAATAACATCTGATAACTCGGATCGTCCAGCCCAGTTGTTCTTCCATTTCATCCGACAGAAACGAAATTCAAATTCGACCAACAAAAACACGAAAAGGAGAAAAAAAAGTAAAGGAAAATAAATCTGCGTACGAGCAGCAGAAAACTCCTCCCCAAGAAGCTCAAGTGCAGGTCAACAATGGCGGAAAGAAGCACAGAGAGCGATCGAGAGGATTACATCCTCGACCACGCGTTGAATTCAAACTAGACGAAACGATCTAGTAGGAATCAGGCTTGAGAGCGATGAAACTAACGCACTGGACTTGGCGGACATTGTCGAATCCGATGATCCGGACGAAGGAATTTGGGTACTCTTTGGCGCACTCGTCCACTTCGTTCAGAACCTGAGAAGGGTCGGTGCAGCCGTACATCGGCAGCTTCCACATGGTCCAGTACCGGCCGTCGTAGTATCCCGGCGACGCGTGGTATTCCCGGTAAACGAAACCCTTCTGCAAAACCACAAAAAACAGTAAAATATTCAGTTTTTTTACTAGGTTTTCGCAGAAGAAGTTGTAAAATTTAAGGCCGGAATGTTTTTCCGGCGGGTTTCTCCCGCGTTAAGTACCTCCAACTCGAACTCAACGCAGGCAATCCAGCCATTTCTAAGAAGATAAGCAACTTGCTTAATCAATTCCTCTCTGCTCAGATCCTTAAGATATGAAAGAGTCTCGAACTTCTTCAAACCCCTCGGAGGCCACACCTATAATCAGAGAATCTCCGACCCATCATTTAGGAAATTAAGTTGATAACAACGAAAAGTTGAAGTTGCAGAGATTGTTTTTAAGATACTCGCCTTCATGCACTGAACTCGGCCGCCATTGCTGGGGAGAGATGAGAAGTCGGAGCTTGACTTGCGGGTAACGGGGAAAGCGGCGGAGGATTTCAGGCCGGTGAACGGAGCAACGGTGCTAGCCTGCATCGGCGTAGCCCTGTTAACGGCTGACATCGTGGCTGAAGAAACTATAGACGACGCCATTCTCGCTCCTTCTTCTTCCTCTCCGAGCTCGAAATCTCAACGAGGAACTTTCCTGTAACTCCACAGCAATTATATAAACTCAGAGAAGCCATGTTTCGTTGTTTTGGGGAGTTGATCGGACGACCCACGATTGATCTGGATTCGTTTTCCGGGATTTTCAGACGTTGGATTCGAGTTTCAGTGACGTCGGAAAAATTATGTCCACCCAAACCAGTAGAGAAGAGGCAAGGGAACCTTATCGTTTGGTTGTTTTTTTTGGCACTGGTTGATTGCCACGTGGCTTAACGCCTGAAACCTTATCTGTGATCGGAGAGTTGAACTGATAAGTAGGGGAGGTGGATTGATTTGAATTTTTTCTTTTAAAAGTAGCTTAATTACAATTTTTTTAACTACACGCTAATTTATTAAAGAATAATTAATCTAATTAAATGACAATTAATATATTAAAAATATAAATAATTACGGAACATATTAACATGCACAATAAAAATTTAAAACAAAAAAATAATTATAAAATGACCCAAATAAGAAAAATTATGGAATATAAAATCTTTGATACATTAATGTAATTTCATAATGACAAAATTAAATGTGTAAATATTTACTACAGTCGGTCATGTGAAGGCTAGAACGACCTGATCTGATAGTACAATTCATAACATTCGATGACACATAACGTTAATTTTGTAAAAAGTCACATTTTAAGATATCTCTGAGAATTTGTGCAATAAATGTCACAACACACACTATATTGGAAAGGAAACATTGAGAGACCTTATTATATATATTATGTACATGAAAATTTTAATTTGGACATGTATTAATAATTGTAACGAATTTATTGATTATTAAACTTTGTAATAAAATGTATGGTGTGACGTTATACTTGTCATTTGATATCGATAATTCGTCTTAATCAATTAACTATTATATTTTGACATTATAATGATAAGTAATCAACATTTTAATAACTATTTTTTAATAAAATATCCATCATATTTATATAATTTGAATCAATTATATTATATTAGTATTGGTTAAGGCTCGCTCGTGGGACATGTGAGCTTGGTCCGTTGAAATTTTTCGGTTCATGCTTGTTATGTTCAACTCGTTTTGCTCACTTTAGACTCTGTTCGGCGGACTCAGTTGTCATCTCCCAATTCATTAGAAAGTAATTTTTATCTCGTGGTATAACGATCATTTCTGCTATGAAATTAAATAAACAATAAATAATTTATCATATCATGACCAACAATTCACATTGATCAAGCTTGAAGTATAAAGACTATTATCAATTTACTCAATTTACTCATTGAACAACGACGACTCACTTACCATATTCCATTGTAGAAAACACTATTTTTTCTGAAGAATTCGTCGTGATATATCTGATCCATGCATAATATCATGAAAAATGGATACCCATTTTTGGCTGCTACTTAGTATCGGCAATAGGTCTGAAAAAGTATCAGTAGATACTTGACCATTTAAAAGTCATCAATAAACATTTTAATGTCACCATAGTTTAACAAACAATATGTTATCATTTTTTTCTTTTTATATATCAATTAATTCGATTGGTAATTTTCATCAATTTTGTCAATTTTAACGACTTGCTAAGAAATAAAAGAATAATAATAATTATTCACTTTTATTTAACTCAGTTAATATTATAAAAATATGATGACATTATATCTATTAAAATATATTAAAGTTTAAATTGTTGGTCAATTAATGACTTTTAAATATAATTGCTACAATTATCCTTATTGTTTAGTGTATTAACACACTTTCATATTGTACATACTGACGTTTTAAATTTTGATATAATTAATAATTATTTAATATTAATATATTAAATATAATTAATAGTTTGATATATCAGCCAGCGTGTATCATAAGAATATATGATAAAAAAATAAACATAACTTTACTTATTTATCCTAAACTACATGACAACGAGCCCATAGTTTAATCTCTTGTCAACCCGGTCCGGTCCGTCTCGGCCCATACCGGCCCAGAAATCCAGCAAAAGAAACTATGGTGATCAGTTCGAATAAATCGCAACTTGGAGAAGGGAAGAGTGAGTGTTGTGTGCGAATTGCGATGGGTAGGAAGAAGGGAGTGGTATTCGATGACTCGCCGCCGGACGATTATGATCCAGAGAATCCGTTCAAGGATCCGGTGGCCCGGCTGGAGATGAAGGAGCATATCGTGAGAGAAAAGTGGATCGATATTGAGAAGGCCAAGATTATTAGGGAGAAGCTCAAGTGGTGTTATCGAATCGAGGGCGTGAATCATCGCGAGAACTGTCGCCATCTCGTCCAACAGTATCTTGATTCTACTCGAGGCGTCGGTTGGGGCAAGGATCATCGCCCTATGAGCCTCCATGGTTCTTTTCTTTTCCTTCTCTTGATGAATCTTTTTGGTGGCGCAGAGTCTTTGCAGTTATACGAATTTGAATTTGATATGAATGGTGTAGATATTGATGCGATGCTGTTGTGAAGTTGGAGCACTGAATTTGTTGTATCAGTAATTCTTCACGCTGTATTGAATATAATTTTATTTATTCGTTGGAATATGTTGAAAATTTAGTGTGTACTGGCTTTACTGTATCCCTGATACTTGCTTATGAAACTTGGATCTTTTGTGCGATGTTCACGTGGTTGAATGTGGTTTATGTAATTCATGGTTGTTCTTGGTTTTTGTTTGTGATTAATCTGTCTGGAATCTAGTACTAAATAGAATTTCCTGCTCTCTGACGCTTTGTGTTTGATTCTCAGGTCCTAAAGTTGAATCTGTGGAATCCGAGTGAACTTTTCTACTATTAATTAACGTGAGTTCACTTTATTTACTATTTGGTTTCATTTTCTGTTAGTAACTGGGTGGAGATTATCTTTCATTCTATGCACTTAAACTTAATTGGGCGTTTAGAATTATTTTCGTGGCTAATTGAGCTTTGTTTTGTTCCTGTTTGGGTAAAGTTTGTAGGGTATATTACTCTTTCTTTGAGTTTTTTCAAGCTTGTTGAATGTATCCTCAATTGGCCTGTAATTTATCTAATCAAACTCTTCAACTCGTGAGAGATTATGTATAATTTTTTATTCTCTTTGTTTTATCACTGCTGTATGTTCAGAAATTAAGTATTGTTCTTGTTCCAACAACCTTCAAAATGACAAGTTATTGATAACTAGCTTCAAATAGAAATAACAAATTAGTGATTAAACTATGCTTCCATGGTTACAATTTTTTATTGTCTTATGTTGTTTTGATTTTAAATGTTGGATTGTGCTCTCACGTTGAAATAGATGTTCACTTTTTTGGACATTGGCAGTAAATTGTGGGGCTGAAGAAATGATAAATGAGAATAAAAAATATTAATATAGAGCAAAGCTAGGATTTTTGGTTGCGAAGTATGTGAAACAAAGTAAAACTCGACTGGATGAAACAAATTTGCATGTAGGGAGAAATGGTTGGATTGGCAATTTGATGAAGAAAGTTCAAGATATTTTTTTTTTTGGATAGACAATGAATTATATTAAATAATTTTTATTGCTATTGAAATTGTATGGCAGCATGCTTTTAATTGTCAACTATACGGATGTTGAAGAACGAACTATCTCTTGAGGGATGTGTAGATGGTAACGATCTCTGTTTGCTTTTTCCAAATCAGGTGAATTGCTTCAGTTAGGGTTAAAATCAAAGCCGCTCTTCATTTTCTTCTTCGTTTTGCCAAGCAAAGGTAAAATGCCATTGGCAAATGACTTTTGCTGGACATTAAGTGTGCTGAGTTTCAGAAATTTGACAGGGATGATGTTGAAAATGCATAAAATATTCTCAATAAGTGGTACTTTTTATTTCCTCCATTATTTTGTCATGTGTAGGTAGTTTAAATTTCCATCTATAAAACAACCTTGAGCTTTTTAACACCCTGGTCGATGGCCTTTTCAAACATGTAGAAAAACAAGTTAACCCTATTTAGGATCTTCTTTGTGTTTAGATTCCCCCAGTGGTGGTTGTCCTCCTCCGTGCGCGACTGGAAACCTCCTGCTTTCCGGCAGACACCATCACCGTTATCTCTTTGTCCAAAACCCAATCAGTGCATCCCAAAATGGATAATTACTCATAATTTGAGCTTAAATTATGAAGGTAAAAATTCAAGTTCGTTGATCAATTTTAATATACTTTTTATATCCACTCTTTAATCTCAGTTTCCTCTCCGAATTCTCCGGTTCTTCTGCTAGAAAGTAGAAGAGATTTGTTTTTTGCTGTGGTTGGTATATGATGGAGGTCTCCAACCAGAACAAGAATGGAATATGCAAAGAATGTGGCTAACTCTACGATCCGTGTTCGTCTTGGCTCGGTTGACTATATTGTCGAACCAGATTGTGGCTGCCTCCGGCTTCCTGTGTCGAGATGCAGGATGATCTACTGAACACTGTCAACAAGTCCGACCCGTCCTTATTTTAAGGACCTTCCCCAGCCAGGAAATGACCCTACAATGAAGTTCCGTGGGTCTCGGTTGAACTGGCCGAGGAAGACAAGAATGAGGTCTTTAATCTACTGGCTACGAGTTCATTGCCTACGTTTTGAAGGGATTTCAGGGCTTCTTAGTGAGATTTCTGGTTATGAATCGTTTGATACCGGAGTTGGCAATGATTTCGGTTGGATATTAACCGATGACGATGAATTATAAGCCGAATTCTGTCACTTTCGATGGTTTGCTTGATTATTCCGATTATGCCTCAGAACTCACGTTATGGACCGAGTCTCTATCGGTTTTGTGATAAAGGTCTCGAAAACATGCAGTTTTGGTCAAGGGAATCCGGTCCGGTCCAAAAAATGGGGTGAGAAATCCGAAAAAATAAAGAAATCGATGAAATTTTGACATAAATCATATGTTACGTAATTGCCTCATAAAGCATACATTATATGATGTTATCTAAGGTAGAAATCAAAGCATCACAGCACAAATTGCAGCTACAAAAGTCACGACTTTGAATTCATGAGTTGCCTTCAGCTTCATGCCTTCACTTTTGCCAAACGCCGACCCTAAAGAGCTTGGTCGGG
Source organism: Begonia fuchsioides (assembly GCA_003255005.1). Lineage (NCBI taxonomy): Eukaryota > Viridiplantae > Streptophyta > Magnoliopsida > Cucurbitales > Begoniaceae > Begonia > Begonia fuchsioides. The sequence goes on along the minus strand of QAOC01042265.1, from coordinate 34,546 downwards.
GGGCCATTGCAGCAGCAGGAGTAGCTGCCATGGTAGAAGATAAGAATTGAAGAAAAAATGCAAAAAAAACATGGTCATTAAAATTTACGGGTTCAATCAGATTGGATCCGGGATCTCGAGAAAGAGAAGAAGTACCGGCCGAAGTAGAGTTAGTAAGATCGGGGGAGGTGGAAGTGTTTGTTCCAAACGAGATTTGAGAAGCCGGTGAACCGAGAGAGATCGGGTTTCCTTCACCAAAACCATGTTTTAATAAAGTTAATTACTGTAACTAATACAACTCAAATCTTACCCGAACAAGAATTGTCATCGACTCGAAGACTACAGAGAGAAGGCAATCGAAGAGCGAGAGTAGCGTTGATCGGGAAAGAAGTGACGAGTGAAGTGTTATTTAGTAGAAGGCAGAGACACTGAGGCTGCACTGAGTAGAGCTGGTCGAGCCCATCGCAACACTGTTGCGATGCATTCTGGACGATTCCCTGCACAAACGGTATGCACGGGATCAGGGGGAGGAGCCGGATGGTGCATGGCGATGGGGTCGGGTTTTGGGAGCGGCCGGCGAGGAAGAAGAGAGAGAATGAGAGGAAGAGGAGAGAGAGGGAAGGCATTGGTGAAGATATGGAGGAGTGGGAGTGTAGTGGGCGAGTGTTATGTATAGGGAAAATTGGCTTTGAAAAGTGTGACCTTTTGCATGCAGTGTGTGTGAATATTTCACAACTTTTGTGAAGGAATGATTTTGCATGAGTTTCGAATTTTTCATTGCATATTGCATTTAATCCTACGAATAAATGAAATTGCGACGAGTTTCGTTCATTCGTAGGCACAAATTGTGGGGATTTAGTCAATGTGCGCGCGTATTCATTCTCGGGTTGTGCTAAAAACATATCTTTTTAAGGTGACTTTATGAAGCTTCTCATGGTACGAAAAAAATGAAGTTTCGACGAGTATTATTTATACCTAAGCACGGATTCGAAAGCCTTAGTCAAAGCTTGGATTGATAGTCGAGTTTTAGTGTCTTGGATTGCTTTAAAGTGCTTTCGGTTTTGAGTAACATGGTCTACGACTAATTTTGGACTTTAACAAAATTAACCGAAAAAACGGGCAACATAATGCTAGAATGTCAATTAAGTTACGACAAGTTCAACGTATTAATTACTAGGAAAAAATATTATTGACACTGATATCTCATAAATTGATATTTAACTATGGGTGACCAAAATCAGACAGGAATTATAAACTGGATCAGAATCGCTGATTTTAATTCAATTTTAGTTCTAATTTTAAAAAAATCATGATTTATGAGCTAAAACTATTTTTTAAAAATAAAAAATGTGAAACCGAAACTGAGACAATGAATAAAAAAATTTATAAAATCGAGTAAAACCTTACCTAAACTCTAATAAAGTTCTAATATAAATCCTAAAATTGGTAATAAACCTGCTCAATTACTTAAAATCAGATCTAAATATAATAAAAACAAAATTATTATTATATTTTAATTTTTTAAATATAAAATAAAATTGTGTTAAAATCGAAATCGTTAGTTCTGGTGTCAGTAAAAAAAATTTGGAACCGTGAGTTTCAGTTCGAGTTTTATTTCAAGATAAAACCGAGTGAGATTGGTCTTCGCCTACCTTTATATTTAACTATTTTGTTGTTATTTTAAAAAAATTAAAAATTAAAAATTATTATTTTGTTTTTATTTTTATTTTTATTTTTATTTTTATTTTTATTTTTATAACAAGGCTGGTTCTGAACGAACAGAACGGGCGAAGTTCATCGGGGTCTTCGAATCAAGAAGATGACCTGAGATTTGCTATCCATCGTCGCCTTCTCCGATCTCATTTGCCGGAGTAAGCCCTAGGTGTTGCACAATTTGAGTAAGGTGACAGCGAGAGGAGTCCATTGGCCTGAATGGCTCAGATCTTTGAGTATTTCGTCGTGTGTGGAATTGGACCAGAGATTAGAACTTTGGACGGCGACAAAGGCTTTCATGGATTCGGAGTTATGTACTTTCCATCTCTGCTCGATCAGTATCCTCCCTCCAATCACTCTCTCTATCCCGATCCACCTCCTCAGCTCTCAACCGTAAGTTTCCCAGCAGTTTCTTTTTTTCTATCCTTGATGTTTTTTTTTTCTCAGTTTGGATTCTGGTTCTACAGTGTGTTCTTCCAGCTGGAGTGGCGTTTTTCTCATCGGGATTTGATTCCAACGATGCTTCTACTTTTCCATGTAGCTATCCAATAGTTTTAACTGGTACACTTCTGCTATCATATTTGTTTTTGAAGTATTGGATCCCAGTCAGTATGTTACAGCTTGCGTCCTGTTTCGCTGTTTGTAGAATATGCTTGATTTCTTCGGACTGGTTTTTTCCATTTTTGAAGTTTAGATGTGCCCTTCGTGGCGTTGTGGAGTTCTTCCTCTTTCTGGCATCACTGTCTTTTCAAAGTTTCTATTCTCCCTGATCCTCACATCGTCAATGCTTGTAATTTTCTGCAGAGGGCAATGGGTCAAAGATATATGTTAGCTGTATTTCTTTTAGAGATCCAGTGAGTGAAGATATTGCAGAAGCTTATCGCATACCACCAAATTCCTTTGCTGATAAATGCATCTGTCTTGTTTCTCACTCACCTAGCTTCCGTGGCATTAGGAATGCATTGGAAGAATTATTTGCTCTATGCTTTGATCCTAATGGAAGTAGGTCAGTTTATTTTTCATAATACATAGTTCATTGGTTGGCCGTAAGAAAATGTAGATGCAGGTTGTTTCTCACAGCTACAAACACAGAATATCTAGTCTTACATATAGTTTTTATTTTTCATTTTTTGTATTTTTACTCATATGCATATAGTTTTTGTATTTTTAATTGTCTCTGCTTTGGTACAGAACGCTTTTCTTTGTGCTTTCTTTGGTGGTTTTTTCTATTTCTGTTTTGGTATTCTCTTTCGACGGGGTTGCTAGACAAACATGCTTCAAATATGGAAATTGTCGATCTTATTTATTTTTCTGTGTAAATTAGGAAAGAGTTTGTAAGTTTCTCTTCTGTCCTAATTAATCTTCTGATCTCCATAACATTTCAGCAAACCGCTGTGGGATGTCATTGCCTATCTGGTCTCCAAGGTTCCCTTGCCTACTCCTGGAAAGGATAGGGTTTTGTTTGCCATTGAGAATTGTCTACTTTCTGTTGAGGCTCCATCAAAGGACAAACTCCCCCACGCTGATGTATGACTTGTTACCTTTCATTTCTAACCAAGTGATTAGACTCAGAGGTTGTGTAGCACTGATTTTTTGATAAACCTTTAACTGCGGTTTTATTTTTGTGAACGCAGATATCGTTTCAGCCACTTGTACAATGTTTAGACTTGGACAATCTAATTAAACTTTTCACATCTGTGTTGCTTGAAAGGAGGATTCTACTTCGATCAAACAAGTAATGATGATTTCACCAAAATTTGGCTTTAATACCCTTTGCTTTAAGTAAACATAAATGTCCATATTACTTCCGTGTTAATGTAGTGTCTTTCTTCTTATGATTTGTTGATGTCTGCCAATTAACTACTTCCTGCCAAACTAACTTCTCGGGGGTTCTTTTTTACCGGTTAAAAAGTTTATGAAAATGTGACAGTTGTTGGATTTTAGTAGCTTTTCATAAAGCTATTTCCAATCTATGTATCTTCCCAGAGTTTTATTTTCCCTAAAATACAGGTCTTCAATTTTTTTGGTTGGTGGGTTTTGTAGCTTTTCATCCACCTCCCTCCAGCTAACTTTAGAATTTGAGTAGTCGGTGTGAAAAGAAAACAATTATGTGACAGTTTTGTTCATGTAATTAATTTGTACCCATTGATCTTTGTGTAGTAGTTTTCTTTTCTTCTTTCAATTATCATAGAACATGAATTTTTTATGGTTATCGATAGTGTTACGACAATTTCTGTATTTCTTGATTAATCTTCCATTCGTTATTCACTTGAGCAGGTATACACTTTTAACGCTCGTATCAGAGGCTATATGCCATTTAATTTATCCTTTTAGGTGGCAGGTAAAATTTTCAACCTTTTCAGTTGAAACACAATATATCTATATAATTATATTTATTTATGGATGCTTTATGCTGATCTGCTAACGAATTTCCATCTGATCTCTTGGTTCCCTGAAGCATGTGTACATTCCATTACTCTTTTTCAGTGGAGTAGACTATATTGACGCTCCCACACCTTATATGATGGGTCTCCATTCGGGTGTGGACACTTCCTTTCTGGCAATGGATGGTGTAAGTATTTTTACTGAAATTTCTTCTTAATTCATTAAACATTAGGTTTATTTAACTCTTTTTTCTTGGGAAATGGATGAACATGTTTGCACCCTTTATGATTATTTTAATTGTGATTCAGCAGCATTTTTTGTCGACAGATCCCCTCTAATTTTCTTTTCTTATTGATAAGATGCAAAATCACTTGATACAAACCCTTTATGATTATTTTAATTGTGATTCAGCAGCAATTTTTGTCGACAGATCCCCTCTAATTTTCTTTGCTTATTGATAAGATGCAAAATCACTTGATACAAAAGGATTACTAAATTAGACAAATGGATATTCTCCCACGGAATATATGCTCAAGAAAAAACATTTCCACTTTCTCAACAAACCGTTCACTGTGTATCATCTCTCTTTGTGTTTGAGAGTTTTATAACAAACAGCTCAAAGGATCTACTTCAAAATTTTGTTTGATTTTGATACTTATACCATGCGATCTCTGAAGTTTTATCTTATGGCCTCTTATCAATTTCATTCATCTGATTTCTCTAATTACTTGGGTTTTTATCATTCACTTCAATTTTTACATCAGTTACAACTACAAACTAATATCATGAAAATCTATTCTAATTAATATTCTTCAACGATCTTATTTTAGGTTGTGGTTGTGGACCTTGATTATAATTGTATAACCACGACTGAGGAAATACCTCCTATTCCAGAGCCAGAATTGAGCTCTCTACGTGGTGATATAATGAAGTTATTGTGTCCGAACGTTGTGGGCATAGATGAGATAAAGCATAATCTATTCAGTTCATCTGAGCATTTTTTCAAGAGTGGAAATAAGCCTTGGGGAGATGATCATGACCTTCAACTTAGGTGATACTTGGACGTCACCTGAAATATTTATAAGTACTTATTGCTTCCTTGCACCCATTATTATTTTGTTAAACAATCTGTGAACTATTTCCTTCCTTAGTGTTTATCATATTCACACAGTTTTATAAAATTCTATTTTGTATCAGTATTTTCTATATTGGTGTCCATTATTGAATGGCTTCCTGTCAACACTGTATCCTTGTGTTATCAATGATGAATTTTATCAATTATTTTTCCCAAAAGCTAATTGAACATATATGGGAAAACTTTCATGCTTATCAATGACTATAAAACTCTATGATCTGTCTATTTGAAAGCTTGATATGAAATATTTTTGTTACTGGGAGGTTACTTATTGAGGATATGACAACATCATTTGACTGTAAAGTTGAATTTTACTAATCTTTGCTGTGTCTCAAACACTACACTTCATGTGATGTGCTATATCATTTTATAATGAAGATTTTCACTGAAGGAACTTGGAAGTTCTCGAGCATTATTAGTAATATTTGCCATTCAGCATAACCATCTCATTAATTCTTTTTCACTATATTGATTTGTATTTCTTTAGACTTTGAGTTCTTTTTCAAATGTTTTTTCTTATAAATGAGTTTTGAGCAATTCCTTGTGATGGTTAAAGCATGTTCTTTTAGAACATTGTGACAAATTTTCCAAGTTTGGTATGATTTCCGTTGTACTCTGGAAGTTTTTAATGGTATTTTAAACCATAACAGTGAATGATTGTAATTCTTTGGAATATTTGTGTAACTCAGTAATAAACGTCTAGATTTAGATTGATATTTGACATCAAAATCTTGTAATTGACATCATGCAGGTTAATCTTTCTCAAGTTTTTTGCATCACTCTTAAGTGGCTATCGCAACTATATAGTATGCAATGTTCTCTCTATCTTTTACCAGCTTTGCTGTAATTATATTGATACATCGTGTTACATTACTGATGAAAGCTTCCATGTCATAATTATTAGGAAAATACTGCTACTCAAGTTTTCAACACTCAAGCATTTTTGAAGAAGCGTTCTCGATTCACTAATCAGCCTCCGGAGCCCATGGTGATGTTGCTAACATCTACTTTAGAACTTGAGTACTTTTGATTTCATTCTAATAGAAGGAAAGAAGAATTGTATCATTAATGGAGTTCAGTTGTCTCAGTGTTTGTTCAATTTCTTTTGATTGAACAGTTAGCAATATACCGATAATGTGCACTGGCATGACCCGCTGTCATCGGCTAATAATTAAACTTATGTGAGATGAATTTTGCATGGTTGACTTTTTGTTGTTGGGTTTTCCAAATACGAGTTAACCTTAGTTTCAGTGCAGGAAATTATTAAGTGTGCTGAAAGATGTGCTTCTGAACTTTTTATATCGTTTACCATATTCTCAAGAGAGGCCTCATAATTCCTAATTTTTGTTTTGACAGATAAGTCAATTCCTAGACTCGCAAGGATTCTTGGATTATCTAGAGAGAGGTGTAGGTTCTGATGAGAACAATAATAATCTTCTGGACAAGTTACAAGAAGCCATTGAAAGGGGTCAAAATCCTATTTCGATTTTTCCATCCTCTGTTTCTGAGCTTGAGATAACAACAATATCTGATCCTGATGTCGCAACATCTGGTAAATATGTATTAAAGATCAGTTTAAAATTTTATTTGTTGATAACTGCTTGTTGAAAATAGATGCTGCTTCCGTGGGGTATTCACTCTCTTTGCCTGTACAGGTCTGGGTGCTAAATATACTTATGATAGGTTTCCCTCAAACATAAGAACGGAGGAGCAGAAAGAAAAGAGAAAGCAAATTCTTGCAGCTGTTACCGGCGCATTTGAATACTCATCAAAGCAAATGCCTAGGTATACACAGTACTAGATGTTGTATCTATTATGACTGTTTCATTTTTTATTCTTAGGTTGTACCTAATATTTAATCCTTTACTAGTTCCCCTTCTTTGCTAATGGGTAAGGACTCCAAAATGGTAAGCCTTAGCCCAATGGAGAGAGCTGTAAGTTCTTAAGACCCTTGTTATGAGGTTTAATTAAATGTTTGCATTTTTTATATAAAGAATTGAGAATGTTACTTCTTGCATTTGCCTTTCAGGCAGAAAGAGATCGCATGGTTTTGGATATAAAAGTTAAGCTTCAGGTAGAAATTAGTATGTTCTCTTCATTCTTTTCACGATTTCCCTTTGATATTGAGGTCGTCTTACCTTGCAGATTTTCATTATGTTCATTTTTGCTAATCCATGGTGACCTATGTCAGATTTATCCGTTAGCATGTCAAATGGTATTTAAAAATTATTATTAATCTACCCTTATTTATTAAACTGAAGAAATGGTAAATTTTTTAGTTGCTTTCTTTTGCCATATACTTTCCGATGGAGATAATGTTGGACTAACTTTAAACGGAAGGAATGGGTTAGAAGCAGGTTTTCTAGTACAAATTTATAGGCTGCAATTTCTCAAAGGGGCAGCTAATTATTTGCTCTATGGTTACAAGAATTTTGTTTGTTATATTGATCTACAAGCTCATAATTTTTGTTCTCTGTAAATTATTTATCTTTCCTAATGTTCTCATTTTATTTTGCTTGTAAAATATTGTTCATAGAATATATGATCGATGATGATAGTGGTGATAGTATATGTTGACTGACGAAATCAAATTTATTGATCAATGTTAAATTTTCCTTTAGGGCTTGTGGCTGCGCCTTCTTAAACTGGGAGCTACTGATGATCCTCTTTCATCATTTGAATATGGCACAATCCTTGGTATGCTTCGAAATTACCCTTTTTCAAGGCTTAGAAGTTGGTCTAACTTTAGCTGAGTTGATTTTCAATCAAGTCTCTTTGCATGCTATCTCTGTGTATGTTAGAATCCATATGAATAACCATTATTGTATATCAAATTCTGTATTTGCAGCTTTGATTGAATCTGATGCAGAAGGCATTGGTGGTAGCGGGTTTGTTGAATGTATTAGAGAACACATTAATTCTGTATGTAGTTTATTGAATGCGTAGTGTTTATTCTTGATTCTTGTCCATGGCTATGCTCATTTCGAAATGGATTTGTGTTCTCAGGGATGGATTTGTCAACTCACAGATGAACAATTCATTGCAGTTAAAGAATTGGTATGTGAGTGAAGGCTTTAAGATAAATTATATTGTAGGTTTCTGCAAGGAGTCCTATGGCTTGCCAAAAAAAATTTGGGCATTGAAAGCTTCACGTTCCCACTTTTCTTGCGAATGTCTTTTTGCTTTCTTTCTACTTGCATCAGCTTGACATGAAGACTTTTTTGTGTTGCTAATACTCCATTTACACAGTAGACTAAAAACTTCCTCAACTATCATTGTTGAAGCTTGCCTTTAATTGCACATTCAAAACTATTAAATCTTTCTTTTTCTAGTTTGATTATCAATGTTCGTATTGTTTAAGTTTCTTTGTGAATATTCAGCTTAAAACAGCAATCAGTCGTGCAACTTCTCGCAATGATATACCGACTATAAGAGATGCCCTAGAAGTTTCTGCTGAAATATACAAGAAGGATCCAAATAATGTTTCAGACTACATCCAACGCCATCTCATATCAATGTCTATTTGGGAGGAACTGAGGTATTTCTATCAGTGGGGATTTAGTATTCCATGGGCTTACTTATTTAACTAATATTTCTTCTATTCATCCTATTGAAACTTCCTACAAATGTTCTCTTATATGAGTAAAGTAATGCTACAAGAAATGGAGAACTTGAAAGGAAAATTTTGGACAATTATTATAAGTATCTTTTACCCTGATGAAATGTGTGGATTTTCTCCTAACTATGTTTCAAGGCTTTTAGCATGCATAGACTGATGTTCTCATCCTTTGGTGCATTATTTTTGCTGACTGCTTCTTCATTGTTTTTTGGATGTTTTTGAGTCATTTATATTGATTATTACTTTGCTATCAGTGAGGTGAAAAGACTAGTCGCTGGTGAATTGACCATCATTAGTTTGAAATGTTGTTGAAGGGGAGTTGGTGGAGATGATTGGGAACAGTGTGACTAGTCAAAATGATAATTTGCTCTTCTCAAGGCTTTATTAAGAATTTGCATTATTGTTTCGAGATGCAATAAAATCTGTTTTGATTAGTGATGGGGTGGTTTATGCAGTTTCTTGCAAATTAATTGAATAGAAATCAAATTTTCGAATTCTATTTCCAAAAATTTCCGAAACAGTAACTTTTAATATTTCTCAGTTACTGTAATCCCTTTTCCCTCATCCTTATTATCAATTTAAACAACAATATAAACAAATCAACGTTTAATCCAATTTAAATCTTATTTAAGTAATGCAAATATATTGCTAATCCGATCTTAATAAAACCTTGATCAAAATAATTCAAACCTAATCCAGATGTAATTATTTAAATCAAATTCGAGCCTTCTTCTCTTCTCTCTCCTGAAATAAGTTCACTTGATTGGTGGCTCATCGGTGGTTTAGTTTATATATGCATTTGATGTATTTGCAGGTTTTGGGAAGGATACTTTGAGTATTTGATGGAAATTTCATCAAACAAGTAAGCTTCATTTGATTTCAGCAACAAAATAAATGAAAGACATTCTTCAAAAGGATTTGAAAAGTACTAATGGCTCTATCTGATATGGATTTACAGAAAAAACTGTATCATGAAAAACTGTTGGCTCATATGTGAAAGAAGTAAACTTCTTCACTCCACACAGAATAAAACAGTTGAATTACTATGCTTTTATTTTCCTCATATGTAGGTCAGCCAATTATGCATCTCTAGTGTCTTCACAGCTGATAATTGTGGCTTCTCATATGGTACTTCCACCTTTATCCCCTAAATCTCTCACCAGTCTTCTAGAAGCACATGACTTACTATTTTTTTGTTTGCTCTTTGAAAGCTTACATTGTATGTTTTAAATTTTTTCAGGCTGGGTTAGGACTTCCTGACACTGATGTGTGGTACATGATTGAAACAATTGCGGAGAAAAACAACATTGGATATAAGCAACTAGTAAGTCAAACCAACTTATTTATTTTTATTTTTAAATATTATAAGCCATGCAACATGTTCGTGTTTTTTCATTGCGATAAACCATTGTGATTTACATATTCGGGGCATAAGCAGTATTAAATGTTGTAAATGTGTTAAATATTGGGAATGTGTGTGGTCGTAAATAGCAGTTATTGGGGAGGAGGTTGACATAGCACAATTATTGTTTTTATGGGGAGAAAACGGTGGGAGGAGTAAACTATTTTTATATAGTGACAGGATGTAAAGAGAAAAAAAAGTTTGAATTAAGAAAAACACTAAAGAAGGAATTCGAGATAAAAGAATTAAGGAAACTAAAGTATTTTATTACTATGGAGGTAGCTTACTCTACACGAGATTGGAATCTTATCTCAACAAAAATATGTAATTAATCTACTAATAGAGACATGAAAGAGTGGATGTAAGCTGGTCTCTACTCCTATGGATCCAAACTATAAGTATGGATAAGCTGAAGAAGAACCCACTGTTGATAAAAGGATGTACCAGAGATTGTTGAACAAACTCATATACCTCGCTCACACTGACATCGCATACTCAGTGAGTATGATTAGCCAATTATGCATGACCTCATGTTCAAGCTTCAAGTCTTGTGATCTTATCACATTGAAATAGTTGTAATTTTCTGATGTCTTGACTGTTTAAAAATGTTTCATTGGTTTCTTTTTTTGCAAAGAACTATTAATAAAGGAAGATGTGACATTTGCAATAAATAGGAAATTTGTCTGGCAATAATCAATGGAAGGCTGGAAATCTCAAAGTTTAAGGAGTCAGTTTGAATCTTAAACTCATTAATGCTTGAAACCTGTTGGATCCGCAGATAAAACTCAGAGGATTGTTGTCTTATATCCAACAAGTGCGAACGGGTTACTGGGGAATATCTTCAGCAAAGAGCCAATCCATGTCAGCTTATGGATTGCAATCTCCTCGTCCAAAAGATGTATCTGATACGAATCAGCAAAATGTTGAGGCTTCTGGAAGGAGCTGGGTTCAGAGCATGTTCAGCAGGGATGCAACATCAAGGACAAATTCATTTGGTCGTGTTCGAGGATGGGCATCTGATGGCCATGCTTCAGGTATGTAATGTTTTAAGTTTATGCACTGCACTGTAAAATATAATTTGGTGGTCAACCTGTGATTTATTGTTGTTCTTTATCTTGAGCTTAGCTGCTACAGAGAATGGGATTTCTCACAAACAAGAAATATCTAGCGCTGGACAGAAGAAAATCCAGACTAATGTTCGCATGCTTAGGGGTCATAGTGGAGCTGTTACAGCACTTCATTGTGTAACAAAAAGGGAGGTGTGGGATCTTATAGGTGACCGTGAAGACGCAGGGTTCTTTATAAGTGGAAGCACAGATTGTTCGGTAATGTCTACATTTCCCATCTATTCTATTGCAAACATAATTTTCATTAGATCTCGTCTATGGGTTAGATTATTAAAAAAGTTGGTTTCTTCGTCAATATCATAGGTCAAACTATGGGACCCAAGCTTTCGAGGTTCTGAGCTTCGAGGAACTCTGAAAGGACATACAGGGTTTCCTTTCTTTCTTTTTCTTAAGTTCCAGTTTTGATAATTGTATTGACGCAAGCTTCCTTGCAAAAATTCCCTGATTTTTTATTCTTTGACTCCATAGTGATGCAGTTTTCCCCATCCTTTCCACCATATTTGCAGATCTATTCGTGCAATAAGTTCTGATCGGGTAAAGATTGTGTCTGGATCTGATGATCAGTCTGTTATTGTATGGGATAAGCAAACTACTCAGCTTCTAGAAGAGCTGAAAGGCCATGAAGCACAGGTTTTCTTCTAGTTGCTCTTTTAATGGGATAGTATGAGATATTTTGTTTTTGCATGTCAAAATACCTGAGTATATAATAACCAACATGTGTGAACTTAATGAATCTGTTTTTCCTTTGGTGGTTGACCTGGTTGATATTTTAGTTAGATAATAAATTCTTTTCTTAAACACTGTAGATTTCATGACTTCTGCTGAATATGGAAAGCCAAATGTTTTGCCTAAAGTTTAATCATTGATCCTCCTTATAGGTCAGCTGTGTGCGGATGCTGTCTGGTGAACGTGTTATAACTGCTGCTCATGACGGAACTGTGAAGATGTGGGATGTGAGAACTGATACTTGTGTGGCAACAGTTGGTAGCTGCTCTGGTGCAGTTATGTGCATGGAATATGATGACTCCACTGGGATCTTGGCTGTTGGTGGTAGAGATGCGTATGTACAGTGACTGTGATCTATATATTATGTGAATTATCTTCCCTCTGTCTATACTTTAAAACTTGCTTCTTATCCAAAAAAAAAATTAGAATGAAGAGATTGAAAATTGCATCCTGGTAACCGTATATACATACTACCATGATCAGGATGGCTAACATCTGGGATATACGTTCTGGGAGACAGATGCATAAGCTTTCGGGTCACACTAGATGGATTAGGTGAGCTAGGAATGTGATGAATTTCTTTTTTCTAGTGGAATTATGATGGGTGTAAAAAATGATACACCAACACGTGCATGTGCAGGTCAATCAGAATGGTTGGAGACACCCTAATTACCGGTAGTGATGATTGGACTGCTAGAATGTGGTCTGTTTCTCGAGGATCATGTGACGCTGTTCTAGCTTGTCATGCTGGCCCAATAATGTGTGTTGAGTATTCCACACTGGACAGAGGAATCATTACTGGTTGGTAACATTTATGTGTTTGGTGTAATTGATGAGGGAATTAATTAAGAAAAAGGATTGACATCCTCCTTTACAGGTTCAACTGACGGGCTGCTTCGATTTTGGGACAATGAAGATGGTATGGATTCAAGTTTTCTGCCTACTAGAAGTTATTTGTATCCTACATTTCAGTTTCATCCTTTTCCTAGTTCCCTAAAAAATGATCTATTTTATACTCTATATCAGGATGCTTAATTATCACAAGTCAATCTATAGCAATCTGCTAGTTATTAATGAATTTGAACGTAGTTTATTTATTTGATTATTTCGCTTGCTGTACTCGTTCAATTAGTTAAAAACTGTGAAAATAGACACGAAGACACTTTTGGCGGAGCACTATATTAGATGCTTTTGGCAGAGCATTATGCGATGTCAAGCCACTCTATTCGATTTGATTTAATAGATATTATGCTCACAGGTGCAATAAGATGTGTGAAAAATGTAACCATCCATAATGGGGCAATATTATCCATCAATGCTGGTGAACACTGGTTAGGAATTGGGGCGGCAGATAACTCAATGTCTCTGTTTCATCGGCCGCAAGAGAGACTCGGTGGCCTCTCAGGCACCGCTTCGAAAATGGGTGGGTGGCAACTTTACAGAACACCGCAGAAAACAGTTGCAATGGTACGAAGTAGCTCGATAATATTTATCATCATTTATCTTGCCGTTTTATTTAAAGCTATTTCATTTTCCCCATAGTATTTTAAATTAAAGCTTCAGTTCTCATGACTTCACAAATGCCTTAGTTTTAATCTTTAGCATAGAGGAAAAACTTGCGATGACCGTTAAGGCTCTTAATTTGAAGCATATAATATCATTAGCGTAAAAAGCGAATTAATTATTTCTTTAGTTTGCAAAAAAAGAGACTATCAGTTGTTAGAATAAGATGACTGAGAAAATCAATGATGCTTTTTTTTTCACCACTTCTCCTCTCTGAACATGCTTTTTTTTAGCAATCCTACTTTGTACTTAACTCGGGTATGCACATCTATATGCTCTTAGTGTTGTCTAAACTGAGAAAAGTCATGATTCAACTTTTGCGATTCCGCGTTCATCTTTCTGTCATCGTATCAATTCAACAGCGCAAAGTTTTTCATTTTCTCTATTTGTACTTTGTTTTTCGATGCCTTCTTTGTCTTTTTCAGTTCCTCTCATCATATTTACATGCTCTGATTTAACCATTGTGTAATAATTGCTACTTCTACCTCTACATTTATCTCGGCATCCTTACGTTCACATAATTTGTTCCGAGTGAAATGCAGAACACTCATTATGTTATATAACAAGCCACTTTTTCAATTTGGTTGTTTCGGTTTCATATTCTGAGTTTTACCTTATTTGGTTATTGTATTAGGTACGATGTATCTCTTCCGACCTCGAAAGAAAACGAATATGCAGTGGTGGAAGGAATGGCATTCTTAGACTATGGGAAGCCACGATTAACATATGAAATTTGTGAGATTTGGTCTGTTTTTTGTATTCATTCAAATGCATCGTACATTTTTGCTTCTTGTTTCCCGTTTCATGCTTCTGCATGAGACCCTTCCGGCTTAGCGCACAAACCGAAACTCTTCCACTTCTTGCTTATGAAATTATTGTTTCTGGGTTGGAAGAGTTTTGCTTGATTGCTGCTTCAGTTTATAATTATTATCTATGAATATTACATTTACAGTGAGTTGAAGGACTGCTCCTTTTGGCTTGGTCTAGATCCCGAGCTCGACTTGTTTGAGTACGTTAACTGCTTCGAGTACATTATTGTCTATTCCGAGTTAGAAATTACCGAGATCTACAATTCGGGTTAGAGATTTCTTTTACTTGTAGTNCCTATACTATTATAAAAAGATAATCTAAAAAATTTATAATTAAATGATTTAAATTATAATCTAACAATATACGTATTTTTAGTATTGTATATATTTAAATATTTGATTTGAAGCAAAAGACCACAAATATATTTTTTTTTTCATATTTATAAGATTTTATTAAACAATTATCATAATTTTGATTTTTTTTTGGACTTTCTTCTATACAAATAATCAATTTCCAACTGAGTGACAATATTATAAGAGTCTGTTATTAATGTTTAGAATTTTTAATAACAAAAATATTATAATAAATCATATAAAATATCGTCTTATAATAGCTTGAATATGTAATTAATATTTTAAGTCATTTTAAAAATTAATGATTTTTAGCATATATTTTTAATCATTTTCAAACCTCAAGGTTTGGAAAATTTCCCGAAAGTTCAGGGTCTTTTTTAGATTTTTTTCATTCTTTTGTTTCTACCCACGAGTATGTTGGAAGATAATATGTTTATGAACCAGTATTAAATTCCCCCGAGAGAGTCTCATTTGAGGCTCGGAAGAAAGCTATGAATGTTCGCACACCCAGATCTTCCATGGCGTCCTTCCGCTTTCCATATCCTGGGCCCTCTTCATCATTTCCAAATTGTAAGACGTCGCGCCTAATTTCACCCGCAGCTGGAATCAGAGTTTCCTCCATTGCTGCTGGTTCGGCTTCCAGAGAAGAGGTGTTGGCAATGGACAACAAAAGGGCCAAGCCTCCGCAGCAGCCGTGGCTCATTGTTGGTCTCGGAAATCCGGGGAAGAAGTATGACGGCACCCGCCATAATGTCCGTATTTTACGACTCCGATTAAGATTATTGCTTCGCAAGCTTTTTTAGCTACACTTTTACCTGTTGAGAAGTTTAATGATGGCTTTTCTGAGTTTTCGTCATCCATGTACGCTGAGATTCTTCGCTCTGCTATGAATTGTTTTCCAGGTGGGATTTGAAATGGTGGACGCCATAGCTGAAGCTGAAGGGATTTCCTTGAGTAATGTTTCTTTCAAAGCTCTATTTGGAAAAGGTACCCGTTCTCTCTTTTTTTTTTGCCTGTATTTAACGTAGTGCAATACAATCAATATTATCCATGGTGAAGCGTACATTAAAATGACATTTGTTTGGTTGATGCATTATGTTTTTTTCTTGGAAAAGAACTGGTCGATTATTGGAAATCATTCAAGAATAAAACGGGTGTCTTCGCCTGTTCGCAGGTTTGATTGGAGGTGTTCCCTTGATCCTGGCCAAACCACAGACTTTTATGAATTCAAGTGGTGAGTCTGTAAGTAAGCTGCTAAGATTTTGCCATTGCCTTAATTATTAGCTATCTTGTTGATAATTTTTCTACTTTAATTTCGATGAATCGCTGTTTCATTTTTGCAGGTTGGTGCCATCGTTTCATATTATAAAATTCCATTGAAGCAAGTTCTTACGGTAACGACCCATTTTCCCTAGATTGATTATAAACAACTTTTAAAATATGAAGAAGTTGGTTTCCCCCTTTCTATAAAATCAAACATCAAGTTAAACAAAAGAGCCATACAAATAGCCCATTGCTGTTTCGTAAAATGTTCATTTTTTTAGGCAAAATGGTAAGAAATACGGGCGAGCTGCCAGAAAAATGGAATAACAAAGAAATGAAGCTAAAAAAAGACATTATCCAGTCTCCAACTGTTACAATTCTGATTCATCTGGTAACACATGTTTTCATTTCAGGTTTTCGATGACTTAGATTTACCGTTTGGAAAATTGCGGCTTCTGCCAAAAGGAGGGCATGGAGGACACAACGGGTACTTTTGATGTATAAATTTCATTTTCTTCTATTATTAGGCATTGTCAGACTGAAACCAGCACAGATAAAAAAAAATACTTTGTTGCATTATGTTCTGGCTCGGCCGGTAAACAAATCAGGGATGCGAGTAGATAGTTATCGCAAAAAAGGATGCATTCTCTACTAAAATATCATATTAGGTAGAATTCGATGAAAAATAATTAAATGCATAATGTCTCAACAGCTTCTTGTTCTTACTAGATCCATCAAAAGTGAGTTCTACTCATAGTAAAAGTAATAAGAGTATGAAAAATTAATTTTTTTCACTGTAAAAGTGCAGAAATTATCCGAATAAATAAGAAGCTGCAATCCGCATAAATTTTACAGAGTAAAAATTTAGGAAAACTGAAATATCATGAATAAAAGCGCCCTTAATTTTGATTTTTTTTTTTCAAGTATTTGGTGTTTCTTATATAGGATGAGGAGTATCATCACCCACTTGAAAGATAACCGCGATTTTCCTCGTATGAGAATTGGTAGGTTCTATAAATCTGTAAAATCATAATCATAATATTTTTTTGTAATTATATGGCCATCAACATTGTTGAAAACCTTTTACAGGCATCGGTCGACCCCCCGGAAAGATGGATCCTGTCAACTTTGTTCTTCGCCCTTTCAACAAACAAGAAAGGGAAGAGGTACGTAAATTAGCGAGTAGCACTCATCGAATGCCATAGTACACGGAATCTAGAAATTAAAATTATTTTCGATCGGATTTTACTCTTCCAGTTGGATTTTACACTGCAACGCGGCCTGGAAGCTGTTCGAATTCTTTTGATGGAGGGGTTCGATAAAAGTGCAACGTTTGTGAACAGCGCTAAATCATCGGAACAACATGGTTAGATTCTGTTGTTCATTTGTTTTTTGTTCTCAGCATAGATTGATAATTTTTTGGGAGGAACAAATCCAGGCCATATGATTACAACCATTTCGATTTTCGATTTTGTAATCTAATTTGTTGATTGAAACGTTTTTTCTCTTTTGGGCTGCAATAATCTTAAAATATGAAAAGGCAAATGAGACATGATTTACGATTTTCTTTGCAGCATAGTTGGTCTAAGATGGTGGAATTCAAAGTACATAAGCTCTGAGCAACAATGGAGATCGAGAGCGAAAGAGAGAACATTCTTCTCGAGTAAGCACACAATCGAGCCAAACTAGTAGTCAGAAACCGAACCAAACTGGTCTCATTTAATTTCTTTAAAAAAAGCGAGTAAATGAACGAACGGGATGTCAAGATTCATGGGACGGATGCGCAACCATAAGCCCGCATGCAATGTATAATGTCTGGTGTTTCTTTTTTTTTGAAAAATCAAGCCCCTTGAAATATTGAGCTCGAAATATCAATATTCAATCAGGCAAATTGGAGCTGATGCATCAAAAGTTCAACAGGCAATTAACATTAGGGGAGGCACGAGCTACTTCAGCCTATTTTTATCTTGAAATGAAACTAGAACTAACGATTCTGGATTTTTAGAACTGAAAACGAAACTAACGATTCTGGTGTAGTTCTAGTTTGAACTCGATTTTATTTTTATATTTAACAAAATTAAATATAACAACAAAATATATTTTTTATATATTTGATTTAGATTTTAAATTATTATGCAGGTTTATAATCAATTTATGGATTTATATAAGATTTTATTAGAGTTTTGGTCGAGTTTTATTCAATTATAGAACTTTTTTAATCCACGTTTTTTATTCTATTTTACGTTTTTATTACTAAAGACCAGAACTGGCCCATAAATCATGATTTTTTAAAAATAAATACCAAAATTATATTAAAACTGACAGTTTTAATATAATTTACGGTCTCGATCTGATTTTGCTCATTCATGACCAATATGTTTCATGCAATACAGAAAATGTGGAAAATGAAGGATCGAGCACATGTTGGCTTTCAGATTGGCCTAAGCACGGGTAGGCTCGGGTTGGTCTTTGAATCTACTTTACGAACCCGTTCGATTTCCAATTTCTAACCAAGGATTGAAGACTACACAGAAACCGAACTACCATTTTCTGAACTGCATGAAAAATTCGGTTTATGTAAATTCATTTTGGTTTAATTCTCTATCATTTTTTAAATTTAATATTTAATAATTAAATTCATAATTTTTCACGAACTTAGGTGACCGGATGAGATCTTACTCGTGGATGAGCGTCGAATTCAACCGGTGATCCAATAGTTCGATGAAACATGAGCATGATCAAATGAATGTAAGACATTCGATCAATCTTCCACAAGGCTTCGAACACTTAAAACGACCTTCACAAAGCACACGGGCAATATCAAATCTTATCCATTTTACGGTTTCAAAATTATTACGATTTTGCGAAGCAAATACGACATGAAGAGCTCTGATGTACAAGAATCGACAATGAAAAACTGCAAAAAAAGGAGACCAACAAAAATAAAATGGCCAGTTCTTGTATAAGCTGATTCCTTTTTTTTTTTCAAGTCGGATACGTATTCACATACTAGAAGCGTCGTATAATTTCTCGAAGAGTTCAGACTTAGAGCTGTTAACAGATAATAATTGACTTACGAATACTTACTTCTACGAGATAGGACTCAGCAGTTATCGCTTGCCGGCTCGATCGAACTTAAAAGCCCGTTTCCCCTGAGTTGCATGCAGTGCTCCTCGGCATCTACCTGACCACATATTATAACCACAGCCAACCCGTTGTGGTGCGCCTCCTGCATTATGTTAACTGCAATGTCTACCGTCATTCCCGGTATCACCTTCATCAGCACTTGGACCACATATTCTCGCTTATTGAAATTGTCATTATGCAACAGAACACGATACGGCGGTGAAATCTTCCGCTTTTTTCTGAAAAATCCAGGAAAAAACAATGATATGGTTTGATAGAAATTGAACAACTATGAAAAAATTCACTATAGAAGTTCAAGGTTCACAACTCATACAACATAAATAGAGTAACAAAAAGGACTCTTGTTCCGAAAATGAGACTGAGACACCTGAACTAGAAATCGTGTTCAAATCTACTAAAACATGCTTTGTCCTTCAGATTTCTATTTTCAAATTTTCTATTACATCATATGTATTTATTTAGTTTAGAAACAAAGTTTGTTTCATCACTTATGATATCCCTCCTACACTTTGAAGTTCTTAAAAGAAACTAAAACGATAATAAGCTCTGTATCATCTTAATTTTCTAAAAAGTTAGCCCTAAATAACTTATTGGGATAAAGTAATCAATCTAATAATTCACAACAAGTTTGAAGGCATCTAGGCTGGACATTAAAGTCTTGCAGAGTTCATTAACCACAATTACTAAATCCAAATATTTGATTTTGACCTGCAGCTATGATATAATGCATTTGATCTTGCAGCGAGGCAAGCTAAATCTGAAGCAAAATAAGAATTAAAAAAGGAAGCTTCACAACAATTCATTAAACTAATATTTTCGACCCGGTCATCTCTAGTTTTTTTAAGTAACTACATTCTTTCAAACATGTTCTACCCAGAAAAACCAAAATCTTATTTTCTTAATAGGTGGTATGAGATTATTGTTCATACTTTACGTCAAACTCGGATTCACGGCCTGGAGTTGTTTTCTCAACGGTTGGCTTCTCTAATAACCCTCCACCTTTTCCAAGCACAGCAGCGGATAACATCATCAAGATGCTTCTATTTGTGCGTTGTTTCCATAGTGAAATGAGCGTCTCTGTACATTAATTTCATAAAAGTTAAATAACATAAATATATCTGAAATCACAAATGTTTGCATAAGTAAGTTGTAAAAGCCTCTAATGATTATGATTAAGATAGATTTTAAGATATATTGCTTGGATATCACATCAACTTTTTCAAAAAAGCTTCATCTAAATCCTCATTAACTGAATTTTAAGGGTGTTGTACCTTATAGAGATCATCAAATCTTCAATGACTGACGGAAATTAGTCATGAATGGTGGTAATTTACTTCAAGGAGTCATAGTAGAAACAAAGGAAATATATTTCAAATGAGCCTTGAAAAATTCTACCGAATAAGTTTTGGTACTTGAATATTAAATGAATAGGTTCATTGTAGGAAGAAAATGTGAGAAAGGTCATCTGGAACTGATCTCAATCAGCTCAATTTCAAATGCACAAAAATTTCCAGTCAGAGTTAGCTCAAAATGCTAAAATGGACAAAGACTGGTTTGAAACGAGTGGCAATCAAGGGAAAAACTAAGTTAAAGGTAACAACGAACTAAGATTAAACAAATTTTTCAAAAATAAACCATCGACCGGAATAATGTCTACTAAACTTACAGGAAGATACGAAGAACAACAACGATTTCTAAAGAAAAGCACAGAAAAAAATACCTGATCTCGTGGAGCTGAAGAGGATAGTTGGCGACACTGGAACTCGACCGCATATTGCAGTCTCCATAGTCTCCGAGCTCAAACTACAGATGAAGATTGAAGATGGATTTCTCTTCGACTGAGAAACAAGATCATAAATTTTCTATAAATTTCAGAAAATTAAACAAAAAAATGTGGTGGAAGAAAATAAATAATTATCGAATTTCCCCCCCTTTTTTGTGAGGCCAGTTCCGTTTTTGGAAGATCATTTTCGAAGATCAAGTCCAATATCCACCGTCCAATCCAAGCCGACCCTACTCCTGATGAACGGCTAAGATTCTCTCCACCTCAAATAGAAGCACGACGCGTAGTTATTAATCATTTGAAAAAAGCACCACGTCACGACTACGTGTCGTGTATATCAACAGAGGATAAATGCCCAACGCGTGTTCTCAATTCAATCATATTCTGCCACGTGGACAGCTAAGACACGCAAACCACGAGTTATAACTGCCTCTCTCTGGACGGCAGGAATCGCCGGCGCTTGGTCTTTACCGAGTATATCTGAGTCATTCTCTTTCTCTGTTTTCTTTGACGGATAGGGAATCGGATTTCAGATTGGATCGTGATTTTGTTGTTCTGTTATCTTCGACGTCCGATTCCGATTCCGATTCGATTGGTTGCGGAAAGTATATTGGGGAGCGTAAATGATTGATCGATTCGTTGACAACGTGATCGCTGTCGCCAAAGAGTAAGCTTCCTCGTTTATCATTTCTTCGGTGTTAGACTCCTGGGATCGATAAAAAAATGTGTTTATTATTATCTTGCTATATTTTGATTTAATGTGTTTCGATGATAATTATTGCAGCTACTGTAGTTGTTTGTCATTTTGAGTATGTTTTTGTCTTCCGGTGCTTAGTTAAGTCGGTGCTCTGAGATGATGCGTATGAGGCTATTTCTTTATCCTTTTCCCTTTGTTATTGTTGTCAGTAATTTAAGAGCCAAGTATTTCCAACATCGGTGAAACGTAGTGGTGAATACTTTGTAGCGATATTGCCGTGAGGTCAACTTTTTTTAGGGGGATTATATTCTCGCGGCAGCTACATTTTGTGTTGACAATTTGTCCCTGAAAATTGTCAATAGGATTAGTGTTATCATGTGGCAGCTACATTTTGGTTTCGACAATTATTATCATGTGGGATTTTTCATATTCTTTCCACATTATTCAATATGATTAGTGTTTTCATTTCTTTTTGGGTCTGACCATCAAACATTAAACCTTTTCTTCTTTGTAAGTGAGATTGGGTGGGGAATTGTTGGGAACCTGGATATTTCTCTTAAATTTTTTTAACTAATGTGGTAGTAAGTAGAGAAAGCACGGGTTTCCCATCAGTCAAGGGTTTAGTTTATGGTGATTTTGGGGTGCCATTTATCATTTTTGTTCTTTAATGAGATTTAGATGTAATATTCCTGGTATTTTTCTAATACCAATATTGATATTAAGTAGAATAAGATGTAAGATCATGTCTTCGGTATTTTGACTTGTTCACCTCGTTATATTAGTTAGTGTTGTGTTGCTTTTTAAAAATAAACAATAAAAAACTTTGTTGATCAAATATCCATATATAACTTGTAGTAGATCAATCATTCGTCTAAAATTTTTTCGTATATATTTGTTGAATCATTTTCTGCTTCTATTTACTCTAAAAGTGTTATAGTTGGATTGTCTCAAGCAGTTTATTTCTGCATTAGGTACTGGCGGTACTCCATAAATGAACATGGAACTGAGGATATCCCGGCAATGATAGAAAAAATCCATGAAGTCAAGACATCTGAATTTTAATCTAGTTCACCCAGATCTTGCGAAAGAAATCAGTGATGAACAGCCTTACAAACTTTGTGCAATTTGCCACAGCTTGGGAGGGGCTGCTATGATAATGTATACTATAACGCGCAGGATAGAGGAGAAGCCACACAGGCTCTCAAGATTGATTTTATTATCTCCTGCTGGCTTTCACGATGATTCCACACCAGTTTTTACAGTGATGGAACATATTTTTCTCCTGGTAGCTCCTCTTTTGTCTCCATTTATTCCTGGATTCTACGTACCGACCAGATTCTTCCGGATGCTTCTGAACAAGCTTGCTCGGGACTTCCACAACTACCCTGCAGTTGGGGGGTTGGTTCAGACATTGATGAGTTATGTCGTCGGAGGTGACAGCTCGAATTGGGTCGGAGTGATAGGCTTGCCACATTACAACATGAATGACATGCCAGGTGTATCGTTCCGAGTGGCTCTTCACCTTGCACAGGTGAAGCGCTCGGGAAAGTTCAAAATGTTTGATTATGGGAATCCATCCACAAACTTTGAGGCGTACGGGTCGCCAGAAGCGCTGGACTTGGGGCTATACTATGACTTGATCAATATTCCCTTTGATTTGGTCGCCGGCCGAAAGGACAAAGTAATTAGATCATCAATGGTGAAGAAGCACTACAAATTGATGAAAGAATCAGGTGTCGATGTATCATTTAACGAGTTCGAGTATGCTCACTTGGACTTCACATTCTCCCACCTCGAGGAGCTTTTGGCATACGTGATGTCTCGGCTACTTCTCGTGGAGCCTAGCTCGAAACCGGACTCGACTCCGAAAGCCTCGGGAAGGGCTAAGAAAAAGGTACATTCAAAAGCTATAAAGGGTGATTAGTCAATTGGATGAATCTGCACTTCTTTTGTGGCATGTGTTCTTTTTTGGTCGTGTAATTGTTGTAGATGTATACAACCTTAGGATAAGTACTAGGAATGATATTGTTGTATAGTTTCCGCTCCTAAGTTTTGGTCGAGCCGATCCTCGTGTTGGTCGAGCCGATCCTCATGTTGAAAACCGAGCAGGACATGATTTCTCTGCTCGGTAAATTGAAATCAAAGAAGTGTTCGTGGAATTGAATCAAACAGTTCGGTTTAAAATTTTATGTCAATATTTTAATTTATTTTGGGTTGGTTTTTCTCAGATTAAAATGACGATGCAGACCCAAAAATTACAAAAAACCAACAGAACATCAAATTTAAACGGAGAATAAAACCGAGCGAAAACCATATCTCTCGGTTTTGATTTTAACGTCCTTTATGGAAAACCAAACCGGCTTAAACCGATTCTCTAGTCATTCTCATAGGCATCCCACTATCTGATTAATGCTTGGTTTCATCGCTGACTTTGTATTTGTCAGCTTTCATTATTTGTTCTCGTTATCCAAATCCAATCAAGACAAAGACTTCCAACTATTTCATTTTAATCTTCATCAACAATACGATCCAAAATCGGGTATTATGCATGTACCCCGTACTCAATACTCGAACGCCTTCGCTTTCGATCAAGCAAAACCCGCATTTTTTGTATCGTTACGGCACAATCCTTTAATTGTCTCTCTTTTTTTATTTGATGGCCCGACAACAACTCTTAACTACCAAAGTAGTTATTACAATCGAAATATGTAACACTATGTTGCAATTTCATCTCGAGTATATTTTCCCAAGTAATTCTAGCGAGTAGTGAACTCCATGCTGGATCCGAATCGAGGGTTGTCCCGGGCATGTTGTCTAGTTATAGTCCACCATGGATGAGCACTCCAAGATAATGAAGAGGGTGGGGTCGAGACGAAGGAGAAACACAGACATGGTTCGATGAAGATAAGAAAGAGCACCATCAGCTGCCCACTGACGACCCACAAAAGCTTTTATCCCATTTCCAAGCTTGCCTCTCCATCCGGCCTCTGCAACGTCCAGTCCTCATCCACTTCTCCTCTCTTTTGCATTTCATGCAGTACACGTGGAATTCTCTTTTGCATTTCATCTAGGTGTAGCCCATCACACATGAACTAAAAGAATGCATTAAAACCCTTTTAAATAGAACTATGAATTAAAAATATAATTATAGTATGAGATGTCAATTAATAGAATTAAAAATTACAACATCTGGGTGTCAGCCCGTCACACATGAACTAAAAGCAATGCACTAAAACCCTTTAAATGGAATTATGAATTAAAAATACAATCATATTATGAGGTTATAATTAATAAAATTAAAAACTATAACATATGGGTGTCAGCCCGTCACACATGAACTAAAAGTAATGCACTAAAACTCTTTTAAATGGAACTATGACAATGTATCGTGTAAAAATCGGAAAATTATAATTAATATTAGAGTAGTTGTAGAATCTCTTGCGTCTTAAGATGAGTTGAAATGAATGATCTATAAGCAGCGTATCTTACGACGAAACAGTCGAGATAAAATCTAAGAACACGATCATGCACATTTCTGACGAAATTTGAAATCAGAGATCAGGACGACGAAGGTTCTTGTTGAATCACTCTAATATCTTAGGTGGGTTTTGTGTTTAGAACATGTTTGTAAAAATAGGATTAGGTTAGGGTTTACCAAACGTTGGTAGAATTCAAATGTGTGGATTTAATAATTCAATTATTTTTTTAATTAAATACTTTTCAAAATGCCTTTACACACCCATTTTTCAACACACTTCTTTTTCAAAGCTCAAGCTTAACCCATATGACCCATTCAACATATTAGTTAATATTAATTAAAAATATTTTTATAATAAATACTATGATTTATTTAAGTATTAATTTGTCAATTTAATATTTATCATTGGATATCTCTATTTTTCCAACAACAATTAATATTCTAAAATATTCAAAACTGAATTATTGGTCATCAATTAGACAAATAATAATAATTAATAATTGATTATTAATTTAATAGTGAATAATTATACCAAAATTCAAAAACCCAAAAGGAGTCAACTAAAATCCTAGAGCAAGTCAACTCCTTCCTCTCTTTATATATTTACGTACTCACCAAAAATCATGGTCATCTTCTCTCTCTCTCTCTCTACAGAGACACTGGTGGGAGACATGGTTCGAACGAGCTCAGAAGAGAGCTTCAGCTCGGCCGGCGAGTCCCCGAAGAAAAAAGGGAGGGGGCTATTTACTTCCATATCGATCATGATGGAACTCTGCGCAAAGCAAGCGATGAAGCTGTCGAAGAAGATGAGGACAGATCGGAGCTTCTCGCCGCGAGTGGAGCCACGGTCGCCGGTCGCCGGTACAAAGCAGTTTTTTAAAACGGTAAGCAACACGGCGGCGAGTCTGGTTCAGAAGAAGAAGAGCGACGCCGGAAGTGGAAAAATGAAACGGGAAGAAGAAGAAGAAGAGTGGGGGGACGGCGGCGTATGGCAGAGGGCGATCATGATGGGCGATAAATGCCAGCCGTTGGAATTCTCCGGCGTAATTTACTACGATTGCTCCGGGAAACAGCTCAGAGAAGCTCCTCCTCGCTCGCCACGCGCCAGTCCGCTGCCGGGATATTTAGCCCGCGCTTATGGAGATTAAAGCCGGCGGGTCACCTAGCTCTGTCACGGCGAGACGTGGTAGGCGATCAACGGTTCGTTGTTTTGCTTTTCTTGGTCCGATTAGGTCACACGTGCCGCGTATTTCTGTGTGAGATTATGGGTAGTGTTTTAAGGTTGTTTTTTTTTATTGCCTTTTTTAAAGTAATTTAAATGTTATATAATTGTGACTTCCTCTTTATTTAAATTATTAAATTACGCAAATCACCGAAATAAATTGAGAAATTGTCCATATTGATATTAAAAAAATACAAATAATCGCTGCAGAAGATAAATCAATATATATATCTTGTTTTATTAATGTTCATAATTAAATAAATACAAAGTATTGAGTAGGTTGTGTGATTAATTTATTTTTAATTAATCAAAACTTAGGCCATGAATTATATAAAAAACATTACTAATGTATTTTATTCGAGTCACGTTCTGACTTTGGGATAGAGTAAGTTGTCCTTCTTGACCCGGTCTTCCTAGCCTCTTTATTGCTTTCATACGCATTTAAAAACGACGCCGTTTTCCATTGCCTAGCCAGGTCAACGGGAGCAGACATTTAAGAAAGTACGATGATGTGATGCATTAAATTAAAATAAATACGACATTGGTCAGAGTAAATAGAACAAGGAAAACTATGCAAGAAGCATCCAAGCTTATATGCTTAATCTGCAAACATAACTCAGTCCAGGGAGCCAAAGACAGAACAATAAGCATTTTGCATTTAAAAAACCAAACTAAAAAGCATTTTCCGAAATCGGAGTCACCTTCGAATCACGGTGGAAAATTCGATAGCTGGGAGAAAGCTTTTCGGTGCTCGTTCCGAGGCTATTGTTACAAATTGTTGCCGGCCGGATTGGTGGCAAGTGTTGTCCATCGCAGTCCACCACCTTGTTTCAATTTTTGCTTGCAGAGAGGACCTCAAATTTCATGTACTTAAAAAAAAATCAAATTCCTGGCCTGAATAGAATGCATTCTCTTCTTAATATCATATCTAGAATCGAACATCGACTGAGGACGTACAATGGAGATAAAAAAGGCGGTCATTGCAATGTCATAGTGGTAATTATGCAAAAAAAAGCTGAAAAAGAAAAGAGCATTGGATCGAAAATAATACCAAATTGTAGGGCCATGTTAACTTCCAATGAATCTGTAGAGGAAGGTTGAATTTCATATACTTTGCTTGTCCTAGGTTGTCTTGTTTGAGGTGAGTCTCTGTCTCAATTTCTTGGCCGATAAGGTGAAAAGATTCCTCACCGACGTCACAGGGTCGTCTACCTGCACAACCGAGATAATCTAGTTGAGATGATAATTATCAGTTTTCATTGCGGTTAACAGATGGGATCATAGTTGATAAATAAAAGTTTCAACAAAAGCACCAATAAGTTCTTGTGTTTATCCTGAAATCCTAAAGATCATGTTCAGAGATATCCAATGATGTACCTATAAATATAGGAACCTTACATTAGCTTTGGAGGAATTCTTCAGTCTCTAGTATTTTCATTTCCATCATCACATCTTTGTTTCTAATAAACGAATACGAGGAGGATTTGAAATCCTTCAACGGCCGACAAACAAATCAAATTTCACTAGCTTTATTACAAGCCCGGCCTTAATAGTTATAAAAAACTATTAGGAGGTTTTCTTATGGGTAGATAAAATTTCCAAGTTTCAAATATGTGATTAATGGTGTTTAGTGTACAAATGAATCATCCTATGCACACAATTTATTTGAAATCAGCGTGATTACAATTTCCTTCAAGTATTATTCCCAAAATATACGATTTCATAGTGTAAAATGAAAATATTGCAAGAGCCTTACTCTTTGTAATGCAGTAAAGGTCATTAAAATACCTTTATTATGGAGGAAGAAGGGAGGAAGTCCTTAGGCAATGGCGATGGAAACTCCTTCTTACGTGTCAGAGCAGACAGTGTTTGTTCCCATCCAGATGGACCATTGTTTGTTGATGCAATCCAGGGGCAAAAATATCTGTGTTGCTTGATTGGGTCAAACTCTACAGCTTTATTAACTGATGCTGCAAAAATATACAGAAACGGTAAAGACACTAATCCCTTCACAAGCACATATTTGGACGGGAGAAGCATTAGAATAACAATCATGGTAGCACATATTTGGACGGGAGAAGCATTAGAATAACAATCATGGCAGCAAATTATAGTTAAAAGAAACAAAAGTTCACAAAAAAAATACATAATTTCCAACAATAATGTATGAGGTAACTATTATAGAAATATCATGCAATATTTCTCATCTATATAAAATATTGAGCAATGAGATTTCAACTACTCCAAGACAAAATCAAGCTAGTACCACTAATACGGGCAACGGGTTTATTATCAGCACAACTCTGCATTTTTTCTTTCACCGCACATTCCTCTTGAACAGTACCTTGCTTGGGCAGCACGTGCTCGTCCTGAGCAACGTAATCACCATATTGACTTCTTATGTCCCCGTTTGTGTTGTCCTTTAAAGAAATTTTGGCCGCTTGAGCACTAAGTGAAGAGCTACTGTCGCAGATTTGATTATCCTTTTCTATTATCTGTAGCGAATTACAATTAAATGTGCAATAAAAATAATTCAAATTCACTTGGTTTGTGTTTTTTTAATCATGATTAATGACGCCTGGGGTGTTATGAAAAAAATCTAACCTGGGAACTGCCAGACTCCAATTCCAAACAGTCTTGAACATCTTTTTCTAAACTGTTCACCACCCGTTGTGCGGAGCTTCCAAAATCTTGTGTTGATAATTCCAAACCATCTGAGTGAGGGGATCCACATACATGAATAATATCTTTTCCCGTTGGACCCATCAATACCCTTGAAAGGGTTTCATCTGAGGTATCTTTATCCTCATCAGGATCCAAACCTAACATAAGCCAATCCCCTAAAGTTCGGCTAGCTACAGGCAAAGAAATTGTAGCTTTGAAATTTTGTCTTGCTGGTGAAGGACCCCCTGCTATTGTTGTATTTAAACTTGTCAATCTATTTGATGAATTTAGGTCACTTGATACCAAAAGGCTAGCATCTTTCATATTCCCAACATGACCTTGATTGCATGAATCTTTGGCCCCACTATCATTAGTGCCTTCAGATGTGTATCCAACTAATCTAAATATCTCCAAAGGTTTCGGCACTGTACGGAAAGTCCACAATCCAATGCTGGCACCACAAAGCTTGCAATCTAAAACAACAGAACCGTGATCTGTTTGTGGCCCACAGGAAGTTTCGCCATCTCCTTTTGTACTATCATCGATATCAGTTAACTGGTCACTGGGATTTTTCCCATGCAAAGTATTGACTGCTTTAACCGAGTGATTTGATCCATCCTTAAAGTCAACAACATATGGCAGTGATCGAGGTTCCCATCCACATAAACTTATTAGCTTTAGTGCCTGGAAATATTTGAAGATATAATTAGAAGTAGACTCCTTTCTTCACACAATGCACATGAAAATAGCCCATATGTCAATTGCCAAACATGATAATGGAGCTACATCCAAATTTGATAATCAAACATTAAAAACTACAAATAAAAGGCACTGAAAAAAGAGGGATAATATATGTAATGTGAGCATAGAATGAGAAACATTGAATGTCACAAACAAACAGAACATGAATTACAGGCAACTCAGTTAAGAGAAGAACAAAAAAATTCAGAGGATTCAAATGAAGCTTTGGTATAGACCAAAACCTGTATCGTGAACCTTAAATAACTCTTTGATATAAAAACTATGAAAGGATCACCAAACCAATTAATCTTTACGAGAGATTATTTCCCAATAAAGCAAAGAGTTATGAAAAATAAACAAAATCCCTCGAAGTATGAATTTTAAAAGGTAATATCTCTTCATTCTGCATCAATATGGCTAGGATATAGTACAGATTAATCGTACAAATGGATTATAGGTAAAGAGAACTGTATCAAGTAAACAAAACGAAGATGACGTCAACCACAACATAAAAATGAAAATTATAGATCATTTGAAATCTTATTTATTGTCCATTGTATCCAAGCTATCAGCTACACAAAATAACAAGAAGAGGCCTACTATAATTCCACTTACGGATATTCTAGATTTACAGCAAAAGGAAAATAATAGTCCTAACCTGATAGTACAACTTTGCAGATTCAGGATCATGTTCTCTTCTCAAGTGTTCAATTTTGGAATGATTGGAAGATCCATCACCGAATTCCAGTACCACGGAGTTTTCGAGAAATCCCTCAACCTGATGGTTTCTCAAGTAATCAATTGCAGAAGGGGAAACTACAGGAAGTGAAAGAACCCGTACTAACTGCAAACATCGTTCGTTAAATTTCTCAATTAAAGCTGGAGTTGGAGTAGGGGGAAATTCAGCCAGTGCTTCATCACATGCATTTTCAATCCAGGGACACAGTGACTTGTGTCCATTTTCTAGTTTTAAGCTGAACGCCAGAGCAGCCTTCTCAACTGATAGAAGCAGGAAAAGCTCTAGTTGAGAAACACAAAAAGAAATATCACAACATCAATAGCAGTTCAATCAAAACAAAAAAAAAACATGCCTTGCTGCTGATTCCAAGATGATGGAGTAGAGAAAAGAAGACGGGCTCTACATGATTCACATGCTATCATGTCCATATCTACATTGATCCAACCCCGCATGGCACAACTTACAGCATTTACTACCTGAAGAGAATTGAAAACTCAATTACAAAAACATGTGTTCTTATAATCAATATAAAAATCTGTTAGATTAAGACAGATTAATCTCGAGGTAGATTAATATCTGCAAGTATAATAACCATTGTACATGATCCACAAAGAGATGAAAAAAATTTAAAACATGATTCACGTGACTTTAAAAAAACATAAAAATAAATTTCAGTAATCAGAATTGAAGAAGGAAATCAACCTTGGGTTTGGCAAACCATGAGAAAGATTTAAACGTGCCCAATCTCTTCATAAGATCATCACGGTCCCACGGCCTGCACATTGGAACATCAGAAGAGCCAGCACGAAATGTAAAATGCTTCGGTTTCTTGGCCACCTCAAGATAAGGCGATGGTTCCTTTGATCCACAGGCAGACGAGACATGTGCGCGCTTTTTCCCACTTGACATTGGTACACAATACAGAGTGTCACTTGCACGGTAATCAAATAAAAAAATGCAGAATCTCAAAACTCAATAGATATCAACAGAAACCCAACTTTCATGGGAAGAAAATGTAACTAGATGCAATTGTGAAGCATACGAATTTCTGTGTAAAATTATGACTCTTCAAGAACTGAAAGAGAAGAGGTTAATAAGAAAACGAATAAATTGAACTTTCAGCGAGGAAAAACTAAGATTTTCACCCACGAGTCTGTTTATATCAATACTTCACAAAATAAAGAAGGTTCTTAGACAATTGTTAGAAAGTCTAACTGCTTAATAATGCATTGCCAACTAACAGCGTAACACGAATTTCCATTTTTCTAAGTGACAAAAAATGAGAGGAAAAACATCAACTTCAATTGCAGGAAATTTCATAAAAAACGAATTTCTCTGTAGCAGAAAACATTAGAAGATTCAACATATATCAAACTCCGCGGCAGCTAAATTGAACACATGGATATAAAATCAGACCTAAAAAAATTCCGCACAAATGGAAGTAAAACAAAAACCAGCTGGGGAGACGAACCTGGAGGAGGGGGTGGATTCTGGAGTGGATATAGGAGCTTCAAAAAGCTTATTCATTATGGAACTAAACCTTTTCTCCGAATCGTTGGCCATCGATGTACTGATTTCCTCGGAATCTCTCTGCACAAATGAAGAAGATTCGGCAGCGAGTTTTACAACCTATCGAAGTCGCGATCTCCACACACACTCTCTCTCTATATATATTTATATATTTATATATATATATATATTCTTATAATAAAATTAGTATTAAAATAATCATATTTAATTTTATGTTAAAACTTCAATTTTCAAATCATTCTCCTCCTATATTTTTAAGAAAATTGATAATTAAAATAATATATTATTTGCACAAAGCCACAAATATTTCGGCCGAATGTTTAACTTGTTACAAAAGGACGGTAACCTCACATCCTGGCCCGACAGTATGTGAAGAGGTAAGTTACAATAACTCAGTGTGCTAGATATAAGAATCATTTACCTGACATCCACAATGAGGTAATAACTCTCACGTTGTGATCATCAGGTTTCGAACCGTGAAACTTGTTACTAACTCTGTCATTTTTTAATTAATTGAACTATGTCCGTGCGAACAGACGAATGTTTAACTACTCCCACGTGAAGGGTATTGCCTCAAAGGCATGCGGAGGGTGCCATTATCATGAATTATACATTTTAACGATTAGAGTGAATAATATTGTAATATTATATAAAAAACCGAAGCAAATAAATTTTATGCAGCCAAAAATCCAAGTATTTAACTATATTTCCAGAAGACAAAAAACATTAGTTTCTCAGAACACAATCCATTATCCACAGTCACAGAACGAGGCCAAGGAGGATGGCTATGACGCCGAGAATAGAACCGCCGTGGGAAGACGAGGAAATCCGGCTCCCGACTGAGCGGGATGATTGGCCAGTCACCGTCGACGTTGTCGCCGGCCGGAATATTGGCCGGGATCTGGCACCACCCCTTTTGATATGAATTCTGAGCTCGCTCCCGTCATCAAACTCACTCCCCTGAGCCGGAATCTGATTTCGAGAGTCCACCGGAAGCTCCGACTCGCCGTCTTCGGCAGATATGAGAAGGAACTGGGAGACTAAGAGGGTTGTTGCTACGAGAAAAAAGCAGATTCTGCAAGTTTTAACGCCCATTTTTTCTCAGGAAAATTCCAAGTTTTGATGATGATGAAGAATTTGAGTCAGCTTGGGTTTTATAAGAGAGATTTTTCGAAGCTCGGTTGCTCTTTTTGTGAAGGGTGTTTGACTTGGTCAACAAGAAATAAATGCTTGAAGAGGTCATTGACTTGTTCAAGTGTGAGCTGCTCATGCTTAGTCCAATGCAAGTTGAAAATGTATTAAATAAATCGGATAATTGAAATATATCGTTAAAAAAATAAAAATTCATAAATTTATAATATTTTAATATTTTTATCATCATTATTTAATTAAATATATTAATTAAATTGACATGCATCGTTAAATTGAAATGAAAATGTAACGATATGATATCTGTTAAAATTATAATAAATTTTCGAAATCGATTGATGACTCTTGAATTTCAAAATATAAGTAAGAATAACGATTTTTGTCTGTGTTGGAATTTAAGTTTGCTCGGATCACGGCACCAGCTATACATCGGTTGGCTAAGGGTTGATTTTTTAATCAACTTAGAGTCGACCACCCACCTTTAAACTAGGGGTGGGCGGATCCGGTCTGATCCGACGGTCTGATCCAATCTGATCGGATTCGGTCGGATCGGACCAGATATTCGGTAGAAGAGTTTTTTATTTGATCCGAATTTCGGATAGTTATCGGATCAGATTGGCTATTGGATTCGAAGTCAAATGCGATAGTCAATCCGATCCAATCCGAAGTCGGATTGCTTAATTCAAATCGGCCGAAATTCGAAAGTCGAAACCATAAACAATTCAGCATCTCCGACTCCGATTTTGGAATCCAAAAATCACTCGTCCCAATTTCTCGACTCTGCTACTCCGACGACGAAGCCGAGCCGCCTCGCCGACCCTCTGCTCCTAGACTCCGAGTCTCTGATGATGGCCGCGAAGAACATAAACGAAGATATACATAGGTATGCAGATTTGATTTTGGATTTGTAAATTATTTCTGTAATTGTAATTGTAAATGAGTGGATTCGTTAAAAACGACGAAGAACAAAAGAGTAATTGACGGAGGAGCCGACCGGCCGTTGATACCCTCATCAGATAGCGTCGCGAATTACAGGTTTTTACAATTTCAGAAAATTTTTGAATTACAAGTTTTTAAAAATCCAATCTGATTTCTTTAATCAGATTCGGATCGAATTCAGATTCGGATGACACATGCATCCGAATCTGATCAGATCAAAATTGTTGATCTGATTGTTATCGGATCAGATTGAATCCGTTAACACCTTATGCCCACCCTGCTTTAAACAAATATGAAAATACGATAATTCAAACAAAATGACAAATATTACTAAACCAAGGCCAAATTATTGAAATTTTGAATACATTTTTAGACGTTAATT
>QAOC01042264.1:0-35825 GCA_003255005.1 Begonia fuchsioides | reverse complement strand
GCGAAAAAATTTATACATCGATTTTCGCAGTGTTTACAGAAATCATCCTTAAAATGCTGAAAATCGGCCTCGAAATCATCGTCAACATCAAAAAGTTTAGGCCTAGACAGATACTTCCCTGCACCATCAGACCAGGGTCCGTCGGAGGCGAGCCTCCGGGAGCGAACAGTCGGAATGAAGTCGGAAATTATAGCGCCGCCACACATCCTGGATCCCCCCTCAGAAACGGCGAAGAAAATGGCCAGAAACAAACTTGTTGCTTGTACAGAAATCTCGTTTACTGCCTCACCCGAAAAAGTGGAACAGTAGGAAAGCGTTTGAGGATTGTAAAGTACTATTGTACCCCTTCTAGAACTACAGCCAATTTTACACGTGGATCTGGCCCAGGGCTTTTGGGAGCATCTCAAATATTGATGCTCATAATTAACTTATTAAAATAATTTATATTTTAATACATTAATTATATTTTAATTTTATTCATTATTATTTCATATATGTATATATAATAATAAGATAAATATATTATTACTTTTTATCAAAACTTGAAATAGCTTTACGTGGTAACAAATTCTATATTTCTAGAATAATGTTATGTTCATTTTATTTTAATAAAATATACGCTGATATGTCAAGTAATGATTAATTTAATTTAATTATAATTAACATATTAAAGTATAAATATTTAATTATTATTGGACGCATTAGCATGTATCTTAATAAGATAAAATAAGGAGATAAACATGTAATTATTCTTTTAGCATACTAAGAACTACACCCACATTTGGTAAGAAGAAAACTAACCTTGTGAGTTATTTACTTATGTTCCACCTTCCCCTATTTTTGTTAGTAACAAGGCAATGTCGACCTGTTTTTAATGGTCCCGGATTAGTGGTCGCCTCCTTAGATCATTCCTAGTAAGTCTAATTCCGATCTATGCGAAGATAGCTCGCACGGTGCGACAGTGGCTGAATGATTCGGTAGGTTTGTACAAGTGATCTTCCACGTTTGTTTCGTTTCACGAGTCTCTGTCATTTATTTTTGCATCGGAACCTCGATAGATTTTTTATTTTTATTTTTGGTAGTGACAATCATTTGGTAGGAACAAAAGAGAAAAAGGGGCGAAGAAAGTGTTGAAGCCATGGGAGGTATAATATTGGATGACCTTCTCATGTGATCTTTTGTACAAAAGTCCAACAATCAAAGCTTACGTATTGTTCTTTGTTTGGTGCATATGTATTTCATGTGACATCTATCATCCTCCATTTTGGAGATCTCTCTCTTCGATGTCTTTGTAATTTAGTCGACAAACTAAGAAGTCGAGGGAAGTGAGCTCCCCTCGAACAAAATTGGAGTTATCATGTTGAGCAATTTATCCACGCACTTCTCAAGGGCTAGATTTTGGGATCCACAAAAGACGACTGTTCGATATTTGAAGTTAGTGACTTCTGAATAATTGAAATAAAAAGTTTTGGCTTGAAGATCCCACGAGTGACCGGGTTGTCTTAGCGATTTGCTGACTACCCAGTTGCCGAGTTCATTGATGGGCTTTGACGTCGCATGATGGTTTCATGATTAACGATCCTATAATCATGTTGTCGCCTTCTCCGGGTAGCAACGTGCCTGTTTCTTTTGTTTATTTATCGATTTAATCATGACGTCTCATGATGGTTTCATGAGCATGTCACAAATGTGTGTTGGGGACATGGGGAACAAGTACTCTTCTTGCACGTGCACTTGATGCATTAAACCCTTTAATTCCCAATCCACCATTGTTGACATGATCGACAAACACGAAGATGGTTAAAAGCACATGTTAAAGAGACCAACATCACTTGTATTTATTTCATGATCTTTGCAATAAATCTGCAGATTTTATTCACATTTGTATCTTAAGGGATTATGAACTCTAAATGGCGGCAGATTTCTAGTATGTCACCAAAGAAAAACGACAGAGTTCGAAACCAAGTTGAAAATCAAGTCAAAAACACGAGTTTGAAAGGGAACAATGCGATATACCTGCGGTGAATTTGATGTTGAGGTAGGAATTACTGTCTTCTTTTTCTCAACTTTTGAAATCTGTTTGGTCGTGACTAGCCACCAATTTAAGAATTCCTTTCCTTGTAGTTGCTTCTTCTTCCTTCTTGGACCCAACAATGGAAGAAATGTTCTAGCTATCTGCATGATATCAACACACATTCATGCAATATCTTGGAACCAAATCTAGACATAGAATAGTTTCAATATTTGTGCATCTTCCATAAATATAAGAAAGAAAAAATCTTAGATTTACTTTCTTCGCATTCTTTGTTAACTTACTTCATTACGTATCAAGTTAGGTTGATCTATTTAAACTTAAAGTACATTTAATGTATTAATTAAAATAATAATTTATATTATTTATTTTACGAATTACAACTCAAGAAGGTGAGTTAAGATCATAAACTTAGCATTACCTTATAGGAAAAGAACATGGTAATGGATTTTCTTTAAACAAAAGAC
The DNA here is from genome assembly GCA_003255005.1 of Begonia fuchsioides. Taxonomy (NCBI): domain Eukaryota; kingdom Viridiplantae; phylum Streptophyta; class Magnoliopsida; order Cucurbitales; family Begoniaceae; genus Begonia; species Begonia fuchsioides. The sequence goes on along the minus strand of QAOC01042264.1, from coordinate 33,326 downwards.
ACGGGAATCAATATCTTAGACACTTAATCATAAATTCCATACCTTTTGATCATCGAATTTGATTTGCACGAGATATCCATCTTCTGAATGGCCAGAATGCAATGTCAATATAGAAAAACCAACTTGTTCTTCCGAACATATCAATGAGAAAAATAAAGAATCCAAAGGCTCCATCAATAAAAAAGCTTAATTTGGTTTAAAGGGAGAATGAATAAGCAATAATTATCTTACTAGTACTTTGATGTTCATCCTGAAGCTGATCGAACATATCAATGGCGTCATCAACAGCTGCTCGAACCAAGTAAAGGGTCTCACTTCATTGAGGGTAGTCAGTCTCGTAGACACCTCAGAATCAGAGGAACTTAGGTACTCATAAAATATAGGACACCAACGAAGTCCTGGTTTTGAACTTGTCAAAAATGGTGACTGATTACAGTAAAAGAAACGTCCTTTTTGAGAGGCAATCATGAAGAGGCTCTAAATAATCAAATGTAGAAGAACTGAGAGCTACACTTCTACAGAACAGGAAAAGAAACTTCAAATCTAATTTCTAAATATGACTTGAAAAACTAAACTAAGCACTAATACTCTGATTAACATCTTCGGTTAATTTGATGAACACCCAACTGGGCAATCATGGAGTAGATTACCGTGATAACTGATTGAAATCGTTAATTTGCCTTCAAAATGAGAAAACACAGGACACTGAAATCAAGCTGTGTTTATTCAGGGAAAAAAAGGAAAAGAAAAGAGAATTTAGTGGTCTAAGGAGGTTGAAAGCGTGGCGGAGGAGGCGGCGCCAGCTGGTGGAGGAGCTGAGGAGGAGAGTGATGGTTTTGCTTGTGGTGGGTTATAAATGGGTGCTGTAGCAACTGGGTAGCATTCCATCTCTTCCCAGGCTCCCTTTGCAAACAGCAAGCAATAAAATGGCGAAACTCGCCGGAAGCGCTGGCCGGAGCCTCCGGCGGCTGAGTCATACAGATTGCGCACATCAAGTTCGCCCACTCTGCTTTCCTACCCACCGAGAACGGAAATCTACCCAAGTAAAACTCCAAAATGCTCACTCCGAGGCTCCAAATATCACCGGCGTAGCCATCGTACTGACCCTGGTTCAAATCGGAGTTGATTCTCTCCGGGCTCATGTACGCAATAGTTCCGACGGCCGAGTTACATGGATCCATCGTCTGGTCCAGAATCCTCCCCACGCCGAAATCGGCGATTTTCACCTGCTTCCGCGCGTTGAGAAGGAGATTAGACGGCTTGATGTCGCGGTGGACGATGCGGCGGCTGTGGAGGTAGGCGAGGCCGCTGAGAATCTGCCGAGCTAGATCCGATAGATGATGTTCCAGAGGTATATGGGTCCCTTCTAACGACCCTTTATCCATATATTCGAGAAGGATCTGTATTTGGCCATTGTCATCGAACGTATCGATGCACTTGACGATGTACGGATTGTCTGCGCCTCGGAGAATCTCAATCTCGCGGCAGATCTGCCGCCTCGCGGAGTCATCGGGGTTGCCGTAGATGACTTTGAGAGCGTAGAGCCGCCCCGTTGGTCGATGGATTACCTTGTAGACCGCTCCGCCGTTGCCACTCCCGATTCGGGTGATTCGCTGCAGCTCCGAGAAGCTCAACTGCTGGCGCTGTGCAGTGGACAACGGAGCTGAATTCAAAGAGGGTGGAGGCAGCGGAAGAGGGACCGCCAATCCCGGGTCGCGCTTTGGAAGCGGGAGGGTTAGGTCGGGACGGCGAGGGCGGCGGGTGACTGCTGGCGGCGGCTGAGCTGGTTTCATTCCGATGACCAGGTCCGAAAAGGCTGGATTGCGTCCGGTCTACTTCTGCAGTCCCTCGAGTCTTTTATATTGTCAAATAAAAATCCAATTTTTCTTTAAAATATAATATAATATATATATTCACTATTTTATTAATAAAGTAATATATTTAAAATGAAAATAAATTAAATTTTTTTTATTATATTGAGTTAGAATTTGAGTAATTAAACTCTTCGAACAATTTTTCATTTTATATAAAATTTTATTAAGTTTAATTCCAATTTTATCTTATTTTTATATTATTATTTTACCCACAATCTAGTTCTAATTTTATATTTTTAAGAATTATGATCGAAACCGGACCAAAACTGATGGTTTCAGTCTAAAATTTAGTCTCGATCTAGTTTTTTTTGCCCCTAGTATATGCAAATAACTTGAACTCGGGTGCTTACCAATTCCAAGTCTCCAATAGTCGATAAAATTCGAGTGTCAAAAAGATTCGGTCCACGTCCGAGCACAATTCGTTCTTCCAACATTTGTACTACCATAATTTCTCGTGCAAATTCTAAATTGAGGTAGAATTTTGATCATGAGTTCGACTACAATGGCTGGAACTAAAGAATGGTTTTGTTTGAATTGATGGTGTTATTGGATAGGAGAGGAGGACTTTTAAAAGTCAATCAAGCTCACTTCCTTAAACTTTCCACCACTTTCAACCCATTCTTTACTTCCAACGTATTGGATGGACCTCTCACCTTCGATCCATCCCATCCACTTCCACCGACAAAATGGGTCGAGAGCTAACTCAGACCGAACTATGTTCTCCGGTTGGATTTAGGTTCTAAACTTTATAAGATTACTGTATTTAGATTTCGGTTTTCTGATTTCCGGCCTAGTTTAGAATCGTTTTTCAAATTTAGTTAAAAGTTTAATTAGTTTGAGTTATATTTTTTTGAGTTTTGGTCAACTTTTTTACCCACGATTTAATTCATTTTTCAGGATTTTACCTTCAAAAACCGTGATTGAACCATAAATCGTGGTTTAGGTTCTAATTCCTTCAAAAATAGCTCAAACCGCAAGAATGTACAAAGTCTGACCATCCTTACTTCGAATCGTAAAAATAAAATATCATACATCATAACATAAGTTCGAAGCACTTAGTATTGATTGGCCAAAAGGGTCCATAAGTCATCGACTAATTTGCACTTAGAAATGTTAAGGCATATACATTATTCATACAATATGAATGTAGAATTATTTAGATTGTTAGTTTATCATCCAATTAGATTAGGACATGTGTAGGTTGAATATATCTATAAATATTTGTAATTACACTGTTATGCATTTATCGTCTACCTTTTTTCCAAATCCATTTACCGCAAAACCCTAACAAGAAAGAATATAAGACCAAGAAAAAAGAAATATGAACTCAAATTTTATTAAAGTTTATGTTCAAATTCTCACCGAAGTCACAACTCTTTCTATTGTCCTTGGGGTAAAAAACTATAAAATTCGACGTCCCAATGTAAATACAGTTAAAAACATTTATAATTTTTCATAAATTTAGATATGGAACCATGAAACTCAGTTCCATCCGGGTTGATTTCGGTCCCAATGGTTCGGATTCTACATGTTGGTTTCGGAACAGGAGTGGAATCAAACTGGACCTTGCCCATGGCGCCCTAGGCAACACTTGTTACCAATTCATGTATGGTAAGTGTATATTTAATGATTAGTACGGTGTATTGATAAATTGATATACATCAAAAAGTAAAATAGTAAATAATTGGAACTTATAAAATAAATAAATGGAATTAAGAAAAATGATTTACCAACAATCTAAGATCTCTCTCTCAAGAGTTTTGATCAACTATTTCAAATCCCAAATACAGAAAGTCTGAAACTTTTATGGAAAAGTGAGATTGATTCTTCCTGAAAGAACGATCACCACCTAACTTTCGTACCAGAGAGAGAAAAACCTCACCTCTACCTTCGTCCTTCATTCTATACGAAATCCTCTGCGATTTTGTCCATCCCATCTCTTCAATGGAAGCTCTTGCCGGTTCTGTGTTTATCCCCAAGCTTCCTGAGGTTTGTGCGCCGGGGAATTCATTCTCTTCGATCAGAACAGCCGGCAAGCCATGTGGGTTGCTCAGACTCGGCGAAAGTTCTAATTTTTCTGTTCTTCGCGCTTTGCCGAGGGAGCTCCCGGCCGAGGATGAAGATGGCTGGATGTCGAATAATGGTTCTGGCTTACTTCCCCAAGACGAAGCCCTCTCTTTATATCGGGTAACTATTTTCGTTCTTTATGAAGGTTGTGTCGCGGTTCTTTTTTTTATCTATTTGCCTCAAATATCGTTGACTGCCGGGAAAAAATAGTTTTGTGATCGGCTAACTTGCTCAGAAAATAGAGGACGAAGAATCTGGTTTTCCCTGACTCAAAGTTTTGATATTTTAAGACTTTTAGATAATTGTTCACTTGACCGCTGATCCAAGTGTAGGGAAAAGTAGAAACTTTTATTTTTTGATTGAGAGTTCTGTGACATTCTTTGATGATCGAGTTATCTGGTCTTCTGGACATAGATTAGCGTCCTCTGTCTCTCTAATAGAAAAAGTTTCAAACTTTTTACAAACTAAATGATTGAATTTATTTGTGGATGAATTCAATACCTCTTTGAACAGGAACATCTTGAATTTGAATGTTTTTTCATATTTTTGTCGGGTATTGTGCGACTCTCTTCGGATGGAGGTGGAGCTACAGAATCCGCCAACATTGGAGAGAGTCATGGCTTTAGCACAAGCTTATGAAGGAGGAATTATTCCATCGTCAGGTTCTGATAATCGTAGTTTCATCTGCCCTCCGGGTACTTCCACTGCGCCATTTGTCACACATGTCTTGCAGTCTCCCACAATTGAGAAGTCGGGTCCACCACCAATGCAACGTAATTTTAAATGTATATCTCGTGAAGAGATGGCAAATCGAAGGTCCCGCGACCTATGTTATAACTGTGATGAGTCCTTTTCACGAGGCCACACCTGCAAGCTTCTCTACTGGCTTTACTGTGAAGATGATGCAGAGCTAAACGTCAAGCCCGATAAGGAACAACTTGAGGACAAGCTGTTTTTCGAGGAGAAGAGTGATGTTACAGATGCTTTCGTAGGAAAACAGTATACTAGACGAGTCTAGGGAGTCTAAGAGACTACTTTCTCATGTTAGTCTTATCTTAGTTTAAGGAATAAATATTATCTTAGTAGTCTTATCTTAATCTAAGAGATAAGTCTTATCTTAGTTAGTCTTATCTAGGTAAGTCTATCGAGACCCTTAGGCTTTGACATCAATCAAGCAAGTATCTTTTTAATTTTTTTTTTCTTCTCCCTAACCCTATCTCTTTATGGCCGGAAGATGGGTGGTTACTCGATCTTAGTGTAAACTCCCTGAGTCCGATCCTAACACATTCTTTCAAAATTTACAGACATAAGCATGCCATATTTGAATCATGCTACATTGCTATTCAAGGCCACTCGATGATATGCCCATTTGTAAAAGCATCTTTCCATGAATGACAAGACACCAAGTTTATGTAATACTGTAATTAGTTTGATTATTTGGTAAAAATGTCACAAGGAAAGTTTTCTCCATCAAGGGAAAGAGACTATACTATATGGAAATATGTTCGATTCTATAACTTACTGAGGAAGAAATTTATTTCATGAAGTAGGAAAGATATATATTTGTATTATTATAGTGCTAACAAGGCTGGTTTTAATGGTATTTTTCTGGTTTTAAGGATAATCTGAATCTCAACCAAGGTAGTGAGACATATCCTGATGTTTCATTGAAAATGGACACCAGTCTTTCCCAGTCGAGAGTTGGAATAGGAGGAGGAGCAAGAGCTGGGCTATTTCGAACACCGATTTCCGGTGGCGTGCAGAGTGCAACATCTGCGCATGGTTTACCAAGACCAGCCAAAGCAGTTCGCAATTTGATGGAGCAGGTAAGACCTTAAAATTTCCTATTTTAGTCAGTTTTGTTCTTATTCTATTTGTCATGATGAAGAATTGATGTGCTAGAAAAAAAATTCTGATGGCACTTTTAAAATGTTCTTAAGACCAGATTTGCTCATTTATGCACTGTAATGTCTCAAATGCATCACCGACGAGAAGGATATCCATTTGGTTCTCTTGTAGATTTTGCGCCTGATTCAATGGGGCGTAAGCTTCTTGTGCATTTTAAGTTAAACTTGTTAATGCAGAATGATTGCATGTTTGTTTTAAATTTAACGATTGTGTATTTCTATTGGCAGATCCTATATTTTCATTTTCTCCATTGGCCATACACACAAGAAATTTGTTAGCCAATCCCAGATGCACACTTGTTGTTCAGGTTGGTAGCTATGAAAGCTTTGACAATACTCTACAAGTTCACTTGTTTTCATAGTCTTTATGAAAACTAATTTCGTAGGTTCCTGGATGGACCGGCTTGTCAAATGCTAGGGTAACAATCTTCGGAGATGTTTATCCACTTTCAGACTGCGAACAGGTGTGAAAACACCCCTTAATATATTGAAAGTAGAATTTGAGCTTGATCTTTCTCTAAAGCGGGTGCTTTGCTTTCTTCCTTATGTTCATTTGCTGCAAAGGAGATGCATGCAATCGTATTATGTTGGCTTCTTTTGGAATTTGGCTTTTGATTGCCAATTAGTCTATAATAATTCTCATATGGGTCAATGTTGAAAGTCCAATAACAGAGGGGGATGGGTAAACTAAAAGAATGGCATGATATAGATAGTTATTACAGGGACAAGGCTGGCTAATGAGATATAGATGATGCATGAAATTTATACCATTGTATCTCTTAGAGAGTTTAGACTTAGGGTTCTGAATATGTGGGTGTCTGGATTTTTGGTTTGTTAGGGGTAATTTTTTAGTCTTTCCATTGTTGTTAGACTAGTTGGCAGATAAGTAATCTAGGTAATTTAATTGCTTGGTTAGAGATTTTTTTTGTAACCAACGCTTCAAATCTTTTGATTTTACGTACAACACCTTCAAAATTAAAATTTTTTAACGCAAAATTTATCATTGCAAAGCCTCCTTAGTTACATTCTTCAAAATTAAATATTTGACTCAAGCTTTGTATTCATGCTTGAAACATTAAGTTAAAATTTAAAAATTCAATTGAAAAACTTGAAAGTAAACTTGTATTTATTGAAAAATTTGACTTACGAGCGACCAAGGCAGATTAGGTTTGACGAGTGATAAAGAGCGATAAATTAGTCTTACAAAAATTTAACTACGAGTGTGTTGGATACAAAATCGAAGATATGAGACGTTGGTTGTTAGAAAAATTTGTTAAAGGTGTTTGATGAAAACACTCTAAATATTTAGGGTTTCGGTGTAGTTAACCTTATTTTCAATTTACGACTTTTGTTACTGTATGAGTTATTTTTAGAAAAGAAGAGCTTTACATTGTGGCATCTTTTGGTAAAATAGTAGGGAGAGTTAACAGACCTCTCCAATATCTGACAAAAGAGCAAATAGATCTCTCAAATATCTGCGCTAGCTTTGAAGACAACACAACATATAGGAAAGTAGTCAAAAACGGAAAAGGTGGAAAACATGCAGAAATTTTGACACCTTACCTCAAGGACAAAATGAGTTATTAGTGAACAGTAATGATATGGTTCTGCTGACGGGAAATTATAGGGTACTTATAGGATCTTTTTAAGTTCATTCAAGAATGTGTTTTAATATTTCGATATATATTTTTAATTATGTCTTTTAGTTCTTTATGCTATTTTTAGAGAAGAAGCCCGTGACATTAGACTATCTATTGGAAAATAATATGAAGATCCAGCGGCTCTCTCGAATGAACAATGACCGTGCAATCTTTGCTTTCAAAATCAATTCTTGTTACCTTTTTGGTTTCGTTTTTTAAAAAAATTCCTATGGGATTCATATCAGAACTGTCAATGAACTTCATTTTCTCTTCTTTTGTGTTAATTGTCTGTGCTTGAGACTGCAGGAGAGTGCTCATAAGCAGTATTTTGCCAAACATCAACAAGGGCCTTCTCAACAATGGGGGAACTTCTACTACTTCAGGATGCAGAGGATAAGGTTTTACATTTCTTGAATCTTAATTAGTCGACACACTTTTATAGCTTTAAATAAAAAAATTTAGAAACTTTTCAATCAGTGTTATAAGAAAACTTTTATGCTATAAATCCTCGCACAACAAATGAACTGTTGGCTATAGTACGCTCTTGGAAATCTAAATATGACGAATGTTGTTTTTAACATACAAAATGTGATCAAAGAGTTGATGCTTTTTATAAATACGATATGGATGTGTAGTGGCACATGGTTGGTCAACTTAACTGATTTAAAAAAACAGAATGGTGGGTCGAGGATTGATAACCGGTGCTCTAAATTTGTTTTCGTTTGAGGCTTATATTTCGATAGGCTTGTTTAGATTGAGGATCATCTTAATTTAGTGGACTCATTTTCTTCCAGCGACATATACTTCATTGGAGGATTCGGAACTGTTGCTTGGGTTGATGTAAACGAGTACGAGAATCTTCAACCGGACACGATTGCTCTTAACGGTGGAGAGGAGACTCTGAAGGTGAATATTACTATATATCATGTCATTTACATCTCTGAGTTTGTTTCTTCTGGGATTGTATATCGTTTCATGGGAAAATACGATTTGAGCTCTTTTTTTTTGTTTGATTTTCAGGAACTTAATGCCATGCTCTCCAAGCCGTTGAAAGAGATGTTATCGGTTGAAACCGAGGTAGACGATGCTGCTTTCATATCAATTGATAGTAAGGGAACTGATATCCGAGTGCGTCAAGGAGCTCAGGTACAGCAATATTATTCATTCGGATCCTTCTCTTTTGCATCAATTTCCTTCTCTTTTTTCACAAGAAACGTAAAGGTTATCGATCACTCAAATGCCGAAAATATTAAAAAAAACACTAAAAGATCGAATTTTCAATGTAATGCAGTTCAATATTCAAAGGATATCATTTGGAGAAGGGCATGGCGTTGAAACCTTGGAGCAAGCCAAGGACGCTCTGTGGAAACTNCTCTTTCTATATATATATATATATATATATATATATATTATCTAGCTTGGGCTTTTCTTGTTGTTGGATTAGTTCTTCCTCGAGGGTGTATCCTGAAAGAGCTAAAACTAGAGTGAAATTTAGTGTTCTTCTGTTTGGAGTTTTAGCTTTCTTCTGGTTTGGTTTGTGGATGCTGGTCTAGAGACAGGTCGTGGCTTTGTATTTTGGTATGAGTTTCCTAGAAACAGCTTGAGTTTTGTAATCACTGAAATACCCTTGTTAGCTGCCAATGAGATTTTGTCCTCAGTTATTGTACGGGTCAAAAAAACACTTCTCTGAACTTTAGTAAACCAGGCAATTAAGCCACTAAAATTCAGAAATTGTGAAATATGCCACTGGTAAACATTCATGTTCCGCACTCACTGAGCCGTTTGTGGGTATCGTTTGCCCTATACCAAGAGACAGAGGACATCATGTCAATGAGGACGACGGTTGAGTCGTTTTGGACAAACGAAACCTGTCGTGCGGACAGCTCATACGTCTTCCTCATTGAATGTGGGCTAGTTTGCAACATTCGATCTTGTTTTAATAAAAATATTTAGATTAATTTCGATACGAGATCAAATTCGATTCGTAAAACTCACTCACAAATTATCAAGTTAAACTAATTAAAATTTTATTATTTTTTCAGAAATTTTGATTTTGTTTAATTAACAAACTCAATATGACAAGTTAGTTTTTGTAAAATTAGACATGAATTCAATCTGATCGTATATTCGATCTAAATTAAATAAAAAAGAATCAAAAAATAAATTTGTATATTATCTTTTCCATTGCACTCAATTGGGGAGATTGAAACTAACATGATTGAAAAACAGAACAACTACATCAAAAATGATTTTGATAAATGGAAAATAGGTAGAGCTAAAAAACTCGAGCAAAGTTGAACACGAAACCAAATTCAACTCGGCTCTCAAGTGTCTCCCTCGACTCTATGCAGAAATCAGAAATCTATGTCAAAGAATTCATCTTAGATCATATATTAATAGAAGGAGAAAAGACAGGTTCACAGCTTTTCACATTCTATTTAACACAAAGCTCAAGCTTAACCTAGGCTGCACCAAACTAGCTATCCTCCATTACAGGAGGCTCACAAAAAAGCTCATATCAGCAAGAACTATACACCAATCAAAGAAATATAATCAAACAGTTCCCACAACAGCTTCTTCAGCAGAGGCCCAAAACAAAACAAAAAAAAAGAATTCCAGTTCATGCATTTCTAGACTGGTATGACATCGTTCTTCGACGTGTCTTCACATCGTAAAACAATACCCTCGAGACTGGCCGGGAATATGCATTTGAGCCACTGGCATCCGGTCGCGATTGGTTCGGGAGGAGGAACTATCATTAGCACGTTATCATTTCTCTGAACAACACCCATTACACTGACCGTGCTTCCTTCCTTGATATACCTGCATAACAAACAGCAGAAGATTTTGATATTTCAAGCGACACCCAGTATTCATTAAAAGACAACATTTTTACCCTTTTTTTATCAAACGAAAACATGTATGTAATACTTCCCAAGACTGGAAAGGCTCGAAAATTTACCCCTCGCTTAACCGCATCACTCTATCGTCGCTCGAAAGGCTCCTCTCTCCTAACCACCGAATGAACTCCGGGGACAACTCGTCATTTGTTGGATCCACATTGATGACAATTGAGTCATCAACGTAAGGAGTGACCCTTGCTCCACTGCCGGTCTTGACCAGTGCTCTCAGCCCAGACTGGAAATCAGAGATGTAGAAGTCTACCACCCGTCTCTAAGATAGAAAAAAGGGGATAGATGGTGAACCAAGGAATATAAATAGATAAAAAAAAATTAAGGTAAATATCAATTTATCTCTTTACCTGTGGGGATATTTGCAACAAATACATTGAACTTCATAATCAATTAATATGAATTATAAAGTTAAATGAGTTAAATAAAAAATGTAAATTTATTATTACATGTATTTTTATTTTTCAACAAATCGTTAAAATTAACTAATTGACCAAAATAACTAACTTGGCTAACATTTTAAAACTAAAAAAATATGTGATGACAAGTGTTTACTGCAATTATAGTAAAATTCAAAATGTTCATTGACGACTTTTAAAATTCAATGTATTTGTTTCAAGTATATCTTTAATTTAGAGAGTAAATTGTTATTTATCAAAATTTATTAGAGAAGAATTCAAATGCTTATTGATACAAAAGTCAAGAAAGTATATGTCGGGTACTCACTTCTAATGATCTTAGCCCCCAAGTAAAACGACGATGAGTAGGATTGGCCGCTTTCGAACTCCACCCTCGGTACTCGTACAAACTCGTAGACGTATACACACATCTAGAAACTTTATGAAATGATGATTCAAGGGGCACATTACCACAAGTCACCACCTTTAACAATCAAAAAACAAATGTTGATTATGCTGCCAGAAAGAACATTCAAACTCCAACACCGACTATTTTCTTTCTTTTTTCATAAGATCTTTGAAACACGGTCAAGAAAATTCATAAAATATTTATTTTTTTCTTCTAATAACCTACAAGACGAAAACACACGATCATTTACATTCCATTGTGATGGGAATAGTACGTATAAGAGTTATTTTTCACTTCACTTTCTATCGCCAAGAATTTAAATCCCTTAAGATGATAGATAAAGTTAAACTAATCATACTAAGAGCAATAAACATACCCCAGAGACCTTGACAAACTGCCCATTCTTTGCAGTTCTAAGCTCAGAGTCCGGATATCGAGCAACGAAACCCATAATAGCTTGTCTTCCCCAGTAAGTATTCCAAGTGAAGAGTGCAGCAACAGCCCCGAAAAGGACAACAACAACAATAAGGAGAATCGGGTTATGGACAGCTCCTAGAATAAAACCACCGGCGATGAACCCCATTACAAAGAGAAGAACCAACGACCACAATATTATCTTCGGGAAATTCCTCTTGAACGAATAATCATCATCTTGACTAAGAATAGTTATAGCCTGATTGTGGACGACAGAACCGTGCAATTTCATCGACCCTGTTGATTCCTGGGGCCCGGAAATCTTCCGTGGGGCCCCGGAAGAATTCAACGGTCCGGATGAAATGGGTCCCGATGTGATGAGTCCAGTTGCAGGAAGGACCGGAGGAAGAGGTCCGGAATTCTGCCGGCCTGTAGGCGTCACTCCACCTGACTGAGGACCGGATGATTTCTTCACAGGCTCTCCATGTTTACTCAACGGCCCAGAATTAGATTTCTTAGCTGAAGATGAACCAGAAAGGCTTTGAGAAGTTACAGGACCTGAGGTAGTGTATCCACTTCGACTGGCAGGGTTAGCCATGATCGGTCCTGAATGTGAAGCTGTGCCTCCAAAAGAACTGCTCCTAGTGGGACCAGCCCCGGTTGTGGGTCCTGATTTCTTTGACTTCGAGTTTTCCATTGGTATATCGAACATTTTCCCCAACTCACCTGATTTCTTTATATCACCACCGGTATAGGGTACGGCTACTGAGCTCATCGTCGGAGTTCTCTCTTTCGGCTGCTCCGGCCGGCCGGAGACATAAAGGCCGCTACTTAGCTGATGAGAAGGGATTCTCGAACTCATCTCGGTTTGGAAAAAAGAAAAATTATAGCCAATCCAACCGATTCAAGCTGCAAGCTATTGTTTTTTGTACGAGTTGGATTCCTGAAACAGAAAATTTGCATGCAATTAAGAGTCATCATTCCTTTGATAAACCAAAAATAAGATAAAATGAACAACCGTCAAACATTCTGGAGGAACCACCACCTGCAAGAAAGAATCCAGAACCTGAAACACCTTGGTTATATGTGTTTGATTGTGCTTGCAATATATGATCGTTTCTCAACAGAACGATCAAAATAAAAGATGAATCAGACATTATTGGTCTTAAATCGTGTGTGTCATCTAAAACTGAAGCAATAGCTATAAAAAGCGATCAAACTTTCTTATTGTCAATCAAAAGAAGCCATCTTGAATACAAATGGCATATAGGATCAGAAACAGCACTAAATCACACTAGATTTATTTCTTTCTTTTCCTTAGCCTCCCAGAAAATTAAAAAAAAAGACTATATTTGCAACATTTTTATAGCAGCACCGCATATCAAGATATTCAATTAGAACAGTCAACCAGAAAATTAATCGAATCAACCAACAGCAAAGCCTGGCCAAAGAACAAACTCATTTAACTGTCATAGCACCGTTATGAGAAAATTCACAATAAAAACAGATGGAGACCCTATAAAAACATTCTCATCAACCCAGATTTTGAAAAAGAAAATTGCTTGTATCAGGCCAGAAAAGAAGGTCAAATCATTGGAAGTCCTACTCCTTGAGTTAAGGTTTGAATCAAAGAAGATAAAGAATACAGTAATGGAATTTGAAGAAAACCATGAAATATTTAGAAAGATTTGCGATTTCATCGACAGATTCAGATTTGAACTACAGCTTCCCCATAATTTCTAAAAACGAAGTAACTTGAAGATAGTCATTTGTCAAGTAAAAGAAAACAGGAAAAATGGAAGGTTCCATGATTAGAAATCGTACACCAGAAAACGTAGCAAGGAGGCAGCAGAATCATACCGATATGACCATTAAAGCAAAAAATGAGCAAGTTCGACAAGATCTGAGCTGAAATTTCAAATGACCTGTCGGATACGAGGAAGCAGAGCTCACAACCAAAGGAAAGGGGAAGATTTTTAGCACATACGAGGAGCCGAAACAGCAGCTGGAGCAGCACTAAGAGTAGAAATCGTAGACATAATGTCGCATACAGACAATTCCAAAGCTCATCCAAATCCGATTGGCTATACCTTTCTTCGAAATCACTCTCTTATCTCTCTCGATCTGCTACAAAAACGGAGAAAATTTTTCCTCTTTTGTTTGGAGGGTTAGAAGCTCTGGAAAGATATATAAATCTACAGAAGACTAAACCAGTTTAGAGAGAGGAAAGGAGAAATCTTTCGAAAGACCTTTAAATATTTCTTAATTATCAACGTTAATGGCGATTACACTGCTAACTAGTAGCCACTAGCCAGCTAATGAGCTTCTCAGTAATCGTTGTAAATGTCAAGTCACCATTTTTTTCTGTTCCTCGATGACACTCAAAATTCTGATCACAGTGTTTAAAATAGTGAATTATTTGTGGTGAAAGTTGTCGTCTTTTTTCTAGGAGATGTTTGTTCAGCCCGTTGGCATTCCTCACTGCCCTCCCCGACCTCGTTCAAGACATTATATGCCTGTTGGAGGATGAAATACACAGACCTTGTTTGTGATTTTCAACAAATTTCAATTTTCGCACTAATCATTCATGCATATCCGGTACGAGACGTCTCTATTGATCATCATATAGGCATCCAACTACACGAAAAACATACTCAGATATTACAGTAGATACATGAGTATTAGTGAATCTCGTGTCATGTTTCAAAAAATCAGATATCGGGTCTCGTTTGTTTTCCACCAACCAAATACATCAAAGTTATAATCATAAAGAATTTTATATCGCATTTTTAAATAATCTTCGAATTCAGTCTTTTCCAAACTATAAATAAAACTTCTTTCTATTTCTGCATTTATGTTCTTGATGAATTATAAGCGATATCCAAAGGCAGAACTATCACTAGATCTATAAGATATATGAGAGTAAGAAGATCAACAATTAACATTATAATATTTACTTTGATAAAAAAAATAAAGTAATGTTATTTTTTAATTCACTAGGACTCACTTGCGTACTGATAACTAAATTACTAAAAATTATATCGAGCTTTAATTTAGTTCTTTTATTTTAAATCAAAGATGCATTGCACATGTAAAAGTAAAAATATTAAGTTTGTCAAACAATATTTTTTAAATTTAGTCTCCATATTATTAAATTTGGAAGAACACAATACGTAATGATATAATAAATTTCAGAACATTCTTTGACAGCATCAAATAATAGTTTCAAAAATTCAAGAAATAAATTAGTCATATTGCTACTACTTTGATCTGAAATTAAATCATTTTTCACTAATATTTGCACAAATAACAAATTAATACGGTTTAATATTTTTTAATATTAAATAATTCGAATTTCACCTAGCTGATGCATCCATTTTTAATTTTTAGTTTCATATTACATGCTTCCTAAAAAAATTTATTGTCGAACATTAGATGTCATAATATAAAATTATATTTCTAATAGCATCTATATGCACGAAAATAAATTGCATTTCATCTTTAATAATTAAATTTAAAATTAGACAAACACATCGCATGTGGAAAAAAGATTGAATATTATCCGATTGAAATAATCATTTAAATTGAGAAATACAAACATCGTTATTGAAAACATTATCTAAAGTGATACTAAAAACTCTATCTTTAATAGAATATTCTTGTAAAATACCTAAAATATATCAATAAATCGTAGCATTACTATGTGGATATTCACGACTACAAAAGCCTAAAATTCTTTTATTTAGTTGTCATTTTTCATTAATAAAATGAGAAGTGACAACTATATATCCGAGTACATTAGGCACACTCCATAGATACAAAGTGATGCAAATGGACATAGTCGAAGTATTTGTAAATAAAATCATTAATTTATAAAAAAAATAGAGAACCAAGTTGGGTTTTATAGAAGAGGAAAATAGAAACAAAAAATAATTTACAAGGAATTCTAAAAAAACATTGATAGTTGTTAATTCCCACAAAAAAAATAGAGAGATCAAGACTTTCGAGACAAACGAACGGGTTTTGATCCCCATCGTCATCACGGATCATCGAGTCTGTCTACAAAGTTCGGGGAGATTCTATAGGAAAAGAAGGAAGAATTGTATGTTCATTTAAAAGCCCATGCTTTGGTATTTTGCACTTCTTAACCTCTCATTTTATAATTTATATTTTTGCTCCGAGAACCCATGCATCCCTTATCGGTATATCGACACTTGTTTCTTAAGCCCATGTATACTCGGTCGAATTTGAGAATCCATACATCCCTTGTTTGCATATTGACACCTATTTCTCGAGCCCGTGTTTAGATTAAAACTGTGCACCCTCTCAGCGTAGATGATTTATGCGATATTTTGCATACTTGGTGGAATTCAAGGATCCCTACATCCGTTATCGTTATATAGACACTTATTTCTCGATCCCATGTTTAGATTAAAACTGCCCACCACCTTGTCGGTGTAAAAGATTTACCACAGTTAATTTACCATCACTCAATTGAAATTCGATCAAAAGCGTTATAAATACTTTATAGATCTTAGGATAAGAATCAATCATAGTACCTCGAACTGGGTCGAATCAAATTCTCTTCAAGTATTGGATCGTTCTTTGTGGTTTTTCAACCGATCCGGAGGCCTTGCGCTCATCGGTCGGGAAAACCCATCTTCGTGGTGGCAATAAGAATGGCAACTCAATACAAGAAGCTCAAACTTAGTTCAAAATCTAAATTAATTTAATTGCATAGGGCCCTTATCTTTTGTAATCATAGATGTGTAAATAAGTACGATTACATCATTCTATTTGGCAGCATGAAGAGAAAAAAAACATGAGAAAGATTAACCTCTCCCTTCGGGCCACTTCGAGACTATCATCCGTCTGCCGAGAAGCTTGCTTGGAGATCATCCCTTGATTGTTGAACTAACCGGACCAAAGCTTGCACTACTTCCGACATTGGAGGCCTAAGTTCAGGCTCAGTCTAAATAGAAGAAGGTAAGATTAAAATCAATTGAGGTTTCAACAATCTGCAGACTAAAATCAGGAATTATATCAAAATATTCTTCCACAAAAAACTAAAAAGAGATTTTTTTTTCTTCCTACACTCAAATCGGAGTGGAAAACTCTTCCTCACCTGTGCGCAGAGGGCGATGATATCAGCAAACCGAGAAACCGATTCGGGAGGGTACAATCCACGCAATGAAGGGTCGACCATTTTTGCCAAAGCATCGATGTCATGAAGCTGAGGGCTTGCCCACCAGACCAGGCATTGTTCTGGCTCTGCTTTCGAACTGGAAAAACCCGAATATAAGATATGCATAGATATTCGAATAAACCATCAACAAAACGAAAGAACGATATTAAAAACCCACCTTTACATACCGATAGGACCCCTAATACACCCAAATTGAACAACAACGAAGAACAATAAAACAGAACAAAGAAAACAATGGGGGCTTGTCGCCCTCAAAACATACTCTAAACTTTTTCTTATCTTTCTCTTATACTAATCTTACCTATTTATAGAAAACATAACCTAATAGTCTAATACGCAATACTCTGATATCTATGTTGATTGGGGTTTATCACATACATGTCTAAAGGCATTCGACCAGTTAGCAACTCCAGCATCACCACTCCAAAACTGTACACATCACTCTTCCATGTATAGGCCGATGGTTCATTGCACTCAGGAGCACAATATCCGACTTCCAGATCTTTGCTAGTATGCTGAAATAGACCACATCCCATCGTCAAATATGTTATTCGATAATAAGATGTAAGCAATACAGATTGGCATGGATTTTTTTTTGCAAATGTTGTAATCGAAACATAAGTGTATGATTGCAACCTCATAGAAAGTTGCCAATCCACAGTCAGAGAGATGGGGATTGAGCTCAGTATCCAGCAAAATATTAGAGGACTTTATGTTCTTGTGAATTAAAGACGGTGAACACACCTCATGGAGGTACCTAAGAACAGACAGATCCATCAATCCCACAAGTTTCAACATAAGTAAGATATCTCAATGATTTCATATCCAAAAAAGCATCAATCATATTTTCTGTGTAGATCATTGTTTGCACAGGGCTTGAATGGAGAAGCGGGGGAAGAAAAAGAGAAATCATCGTACATTAATGTGCTGGTGCATCAAAGAAAGATGATTTATACGTACTCAATGGCCCGAGCGATCCCCAAGGCGATTCTAACTCTAGTATTCCAAGTTAGTGGTTTGCTAAAGTCATCAGACATGTGCAAGTATTCATGAAGGGAGCCATTCCTGAAATAATTAAAGACCAACATCTGATGCTTTTGTTCTGAACAGTATCCTAAAAGCTCTGCAATATTTGGGTGGTGAAGTTTCTCCATGTTAGCCACAATCTCAGAAAATTCTTCCTGCTGCCGTCCTTGAAGAAGAGATGAATCTAGTTTTTTAACCACTGCAACCTGACAAAAATGGAAAACACTACATATTATGCCAAACTGTGTGGTTGAGGAGAGTCATGAAAGACCTATTTGTTCAACAAAAGATCCTAGGATCATCTATTATGACAACAAATCAGTCATATCTTTATCAAAGGATTCAGTTTTTCAACAAAGAATTTGTTGCAAACAAATTGAGTTGAAATTTTGTCGTTAAGATGATCAAGTTGCAAGATATCTTAACTAAGACATTATAAATGGAGAAATTTGAAAAATTCATAATAAAAGTTGAAGTAAGAAGTATTGAATTACGAGAGGGTGTTGAAGAATGAATTAATTCAAAGTGTTCAAAGTAAAACTCTTGGATAATAATTCCAAGATGAAACTCAAGAATAATAACCAAATGTGAAACTCTTGAAGAAATTAATCAAAAGTGAAACTTATGGAAGAATAAAAGTTAAAAAATTTGAACCAGTAAAATTATAGAATTTTGTATTGTTTTTTATTCAATGTTCAATTGTTGTTTATGAGTTACCTTTGTAAAGCCTGTAAGATTTTATGTTTGTTGTTGAGAAAATATTCAGGCAAAACATTTCTTTCTTTCTTTATCTATTGATGAAGAATAGTCTCCACCACCAATAAATAAACTAGGTTTCAAAAATATAAAAAGATCTTCAGATTGGTCAGTAATTATATAATTCACAACTACATCATGTGAACGACTGTACAGTGTTTGTAGGAAGTTTTTAGTGTACATCTCACTATATTTTCATATTCAAATCATGTTCATTCCAAAGTAGATGTCTTGCTGTCAAACTCATCAAAAAGATGAAAATTGTCTAAAAAAGTCTCATACTATTACTTTTACAGATTCATTTGTGGGACTGTTTAATAAGTAAATATAACTGAGTAGGTAAGAAAGGGTAAATAAGAAGAAAAAAAAATCAATGGATGTTTTATTTTTCCTATACATATCTGTTCAACATAAGAACTTACAAACCAGTTAGAAAATACCTTTCCATCAGCACATTTAGCTCTATAAACAAGTCCAATAGATCCCTTGCCAAGAAGACGGCCTGTAGCAAAATTAGCAGTGGCAGTCTGCAAATCTGCCAAAGAATAGCTTGTAGCTGAAGCTGAAATACTTCTTCTAGCATTTAGACAGTTTGCCAATTCACTCTCACTGAAAGACTGTCTACGATCAGAAGTTGAACTCCTATTGCCAATTGAAGGAAATTTTACCAGGGCCTTAGGATCAATAGAGGCAGATGAGCTAAATGATTTAAGCTCTGCACATGTATACATTATCATGTCAGTTGTTGCAAGCAAAAAAGTTTTTAACACCCACAGGATCATAGACCATATGTTAATGCAGAAAACAAAGTTTACTATATCTATATTCTGAACCATTACTTGGGTTTCAATTTAAAGGTCAGAGAGTCAGAGTGACCTGATGATTGCTATTTAGAAAATTGATTACAACAAAGATCACCTAAGTGCCTATTTATGTACAGAAAACAGAGAAACTGTTTTATACTATTGGCAACGCACAATCATCAATTTTTCTATCTAATTCTAGAAAAGGAATAATACATAGTACGTTATAGTTATTTCAATTCAATCAAGATCCTAAGAAACTAATCCAAGTTACCTTTCAAGTGTTTTGGTATTTCAGGATGGAATTTTGAGGACAACTCTTGAGATGTAAGAGGAGTAGAAGATTTTCGTCCTGCCTCCTCATCGAGAAAATGTATAGAAGGAGAAGATGATCGTCTTGAAAAAACAGCAATTCCAATTACGAGGATCACTAATATGCCCAAAGCTACGCCAGTTATAACCAATGCACTCAAAATCGACTTCCCTCCATCCTTCCTATCGGATCCATTGTTAGCATGGGCATGTCCACCAGGTGGAGGAGGAGGAGCTGGTCCACTTGACCATGAATTTCCTCCAGTGCTGCAGAATATAAAAGGAAGACCCTAGTTAACAATTAAGAGAACAATGAAAAGCACATGCAGAAGTTTTGAAATGCACCCACTCCAAGTTATTTATTTTCTCCACCTCGTCAGGAATCCATCCAGTAAACTGGTTGTTTTCAATATTCCTGTCAACAGAAACAATATTGCAAGAGCATAATGTCAACTTAAAGCTGGAAGAATAAAAAAGAAAGACATGAGCGTGCAGCGAAAGGATTTTCTATCAGTCCAATCTCTGTAATAAGAATATTATCATTCTTGAGGAAAGATTTCATACAATTGAACTCGCACGAGAACCTGATACGCAATTCTCAGTGTAAGGAAGATAAAAGGATGAGATCCTTGGAACAAATATTAGAACATGAATATTAACAATACATTCTTTGGCACTAAATTCATTTTATTTGCTTTTTGTACTCTTCAATCTGTTGCACTTGCTGTACTTCAAAAAAAAGAGAGAAAACTAACAGAAGTTCAGATCCACATACAAAGTGTCAAGAGAGAGGCTCGCAAGAACATTGATTGTGCCAGAAAATTGATTGTCCTCCAAATACCTGTGAGAAGATAATGACGATTGGTCACGGAAACTCGAATGTAACTAGAAAGACATTTATTTCTTACAGGGAGGTAAGCCCTGAGAGTTTCTGAACACTTTGAGGCAACTTTCCTGACAAAGAATTGTGCGAGAGATCCCTGTGTGAAGTTTACTTTTAGTTCAGTAACATGTCCGTAAAAATAAAAAACATTGTGTATCCACATTCGTGAGAGTATTAATGTGGAAATCAAAGCATCAGCCTGTCCTTTTTCATGGTCTAGTAATGAGCCAAATAAGGGAGGAGATAAAGTATGTGCTATAACACTTACATCTTTTTGAGTTTGGAAAGCTTGCCAAACATGTCACTCAATTGATTAGTAAGCTGGTTACGACCAAGACTTCTGCAGTCAACTTCAAACATTCAGACATGTGTACAACTGAAAGCATTACAAGATGATACCACAAAAATATACTTACAAATATTCAAGATCAGCCATCTGAGAAACTGAATAAGGTACACTACCCGTGAAGCTATTCTCTGAAAGATCTCTGCAAATCAAGTCAACAAAACTGAGAAATCTGTCCATGTAGATTTGGTAAGACATGAGATATAAGAGTTATGGAAGAAAAAAAAGCATACTTCTCTTGGGCAGATAATGGTAACATTAGGAATTGCCAAGCTAAAAAATGACAGTAACATTGATTTTGGGCACAAAACAAGGGTAAAAACCAATCTAAACTCTCAAATATGAGTACTCCAACAAATCTAACTTTGAACTTTGAAATTAACAATGAAGTCCATCGTCATGAATACCAACCAGAAATCATATATTGAATAACACTGTGGAAAGGCCTTGCTGACTTACATGTGAATTGCGTTGGGTGGAAGTTGATATGGAATATCTCCCTTGAGGTTGTTCTTGCTTAAATCACTGCAATCAACATAAAAAAATACACATCCCATTTACTCTCAGTTAATGCGGTTTTAGAATTTCAACTAATGAATTACTCTCATTCAAAAGAAAATGATTCTTCCCAAGTGTTGGGCCTCACAAGTAGGTGACAGAAGTCAAACTTGATAGCTGATATCCCATCGATCCACTGAGTCCGAAGTCAGATAAACTTCTGAAAACCAGTAAAACAAATCAAATTTCAATTTATAGAAACCAAACTTTCCTCCTAAAAATTCAAACCAAGTGCTTCTTTCAGAAATAGGACTAGAAGATAAGATGCATACATTTCAGTCACCGACGAGTCCGAGCATTTGATTCCTTCCCATGAGTCACCACAGGGGTCGCCTCCACTGGATTTCCACCCGGACAATTGGGAGGGGGATCTCATACTAGTAAACATCACATTAAGCGCAGAAACTGTAATACAACCAGAAACAGCAGAAACTTCAGCATAATGATCAACAAATACAAAATGAGGAACAAAAAAATCCATCAATTTCTTCGGTATAAACAAACAAACCCCAATGTTCGTTTCAATCAGGCAAACATACCATCTGGCGAGTCCGTTTTTGGTGCGACCAGAGCCCCCATGAGGAACACCGATAAAATCCACAACAAAACAATACCAGACCGCATCTTCCAACCTCCGGTACACGGACGCGAGGAAGGTCAAAAGAATAAAATGGCACGTCGTGTCTCAAATAGAGCAAATAAACAGATGCTCCAGATGGAACGACTAAGAAATAGAATCAACCACGGCTACGAGTTTTCAAAGAAGCTTTCGCATCATTCCAATGGCGTCGTCGGGCAGATTCGGGCACAATGTATTTGGCCCCAGTTTCCCTGTCGCTAAAAATGGAGCACGACAGCTGGGTGGAAAAGGTCTGGAAATCATACGACAAAACTTGGAAGCTCCAAACAATGGTGATAGAGAAAGATAGAGAAAGAGAGAGAGAATTGATGAAGGATTTGAGCCCGAAATAGCAGGGAAAACGAGAGCTCGCCAACATTTTGCGGACTCGAGTTTCCACCGGCCTTACCCGCCATTCTTTAGCTAATCATCGTAAGGCCGCGTTTGAACATTCTTCTTTTCAAATTAATAGACCCTCTTACTGGTACGGTTCGGTTTGGTTCAGTTCGCTCCGGAGAAATAAAAAATATACATTATATAGGCTTGGGCAAACGGGTATTCGGGCCGGGTATCTTGCATCGATACCCGGCCCGAACGGGTATCGGGTAATATACAATACCCGATACCCGGCCCGGCCCCGGTAGAACGCACTGCTACCCGGGACCTTAAGGTTCCGGGTCGGGTTCGAGTAATTTCGGGTACCCTGAAATTTATTGGTTTTTTTTTTTTATTCGAAAAAAATAATTGATAAATACAAAAAATTATAAAAAAAATATCAAACCTAATATGAATTTAATTATAAGTAATATATCATCAACAATCCCAAAAATCAACATAATCAACATATACGAAAGTTTCCAATATTCTTCTTCATCTCCTTCCCAAGCAGAACTACCTATAAGTAACGTTCCAAAGTTGCTATATCGGTTCATTCGTTAATTTACCTTCATTGGTTCAGTCGATAATTGTCATGTCTTCATCTTCCATTATTTCGTCAGCATTCGATGTGTGACGATTGTAAGCTGTAATTTCTGTAAGAAGTCAAAAAAAGAGTTAGAAAATAATACCAAGAAATGTTTTTGTAAACATTAGTAAATTACATACCATCGTCAATTGTTTGAAACTCTTCCACAACTGGAGCCTTGAAGAAAGTCGTCGGAGCCTCTGATCGAATCCAACTTTGCGTGCATAAAAGTGTTTTAACGGATATCCGTAAATGTCTTGTCATGTTCCCAGCCTTAACAAACGGCAACGTCCGTTGTTTTGTGTCCAATGCGCCTATATATTTTCGGCATGTCCCCAGCCTTAACAAATGGCAACGTCCGTTGTTTTGTGTCCAATGCGCCTATATATTTTACGCATATCCGTAAATGTCTTGTCATGTTCGACGTTCCATTCTTGATTGTGTGGCAAGCAAATAACTGGCCACAGTAATTACACTTCGATTTCGGAGCTTCATGGTCGCTTTCTTCTACCCATGTAAAATGCTCTCATACCGCGGACCTAAACGCTCTTTTTTTCGAAGTACTTGTCACACTCGATTGCGAAGCCATCATGTAAAAAACCGCAACAATAAATTTTTAGCCTACGAGGACTGTTTCAAGAAATAAGGAATCATATCAAGGATAATTTGACCAAGCTATTGAACATTTTCGAGTTGCATTTGTTAATATTTTTTTCGCAAAGGAGATGAAAAAATAAGCACCTCCCAAAAATTATTCTTGAAAAATGAAGGGCTTACTTTGCTGACGATCGGCTTGTCAACCCACTCTTGCTATGATTCTCCGAGATGGCCAACCTGTTGAATAAAGTTATTTNCGATTGCATTGCAGAAATATTTCAAAGTTCAATGACCAAGCTTTTAAACCAATTGATAACCAGCAAAGTTCAATGTTCAATGTTCAGAAATGCAGAAATACGATGTTCAGAACCAGCAAAGTTCAATATTCAGAAACAACAAAGTTCAAATACGGAAAAAGAAATAGAACAGCAAATAACAAAACCAAAAAAAAAATCACTACGAACTACGAATCAACAGAAAAATAGAACAAAACCAAAATACTCTGAACGAATCAAACGAAATAGAGTAGCAAAGTTCAAAACAACAAAAAAAATATGTACGAATCAACAGAAATTTGAAACAACTAACCCGAGGCGACGAGAGGCGGTCGACGAGAAGCTGGCGACGAGAGGCGGGCGACGAGAAGCGGGCGACGAGAGGCCGGCGATTAGATCGGGCGACGAAGTGGGCGATGAGAGGCAGCAGCACGAGAGGCAGCAGCAGCAACAGAGTTTATTAGGTTAGGTTAGTATTATCCACGGGTATTAA
This sequence comes from Begonia fuchsioides, assembly GCA_003255005.1. NCBI lineage: Eukaryota > Viridiplantae > Streptophyta > Magnoliopsida > Cucurbitales > Begoniaceae > Begonia > Begonia fuchsioides. The sequence continues at coordinate 8,867 of QAOC01042264.1, read as the reverse complement.
ACGGGTATCGGGTATTTCCACAGTACCCGATACTCGGACTTAATACTTGTTTACCCGAACCGAACACCTAAACTTCTACCCGTACCCGAACCGTACCCGGCCCGGAGCTTATGATTTCGGGCCAAACCTTAAGGTCCGGCCCGGGTTGCCCACCCCTAACATTTTATGATTAGATTTGAACTTGGTTTTCAGAATGTGAGTCGAGTTTGGTGCGGGTTTTGAGAATGAGTCATTTTTTTAATATTCCACATCGGATTTATGTTCTCAAAAAATACGAACTACTATCATCAACGTGTGTCTTTTAAGATTTGGAACTGAAACTGATTTTTTTAATGGGCAAACGGGTTCGAACTCACCCGAAGCGAGAATCGAGAATTGCGACCTCTCACACCCGAAGCGAGAATCATACTACTAGACCAAACATAATTTGACATTCTTATTCTTGGCGAAGAATGGAAAAGAAGGTGTCGTGTTCTGTGTTTTTGGGTTCAGAAAAAAAATGATTATTTTTACATCAAGGTAAGTTATTGATTAAGTTGGTTTAAATTGCAAGATATATTTTTTAAAATATTTGATTTTAAATTCTTGATTCTACATTAAAAATGTGCATATTTTAACTAAATGAGCACTCAGGTCATGTAATTTGAGGAACTAATCGACTATATGATCTCTTGCTCTCAAGTAACATTCTGAACCCTAATTTTGAATTAATTTTAACAAATTTTTTCACCCAAAAATAGTTTGAGAACAAAGTGTTGGGAAATACAACCAGAATATTCACCTGAATATTATTTCTTTAACCACCAAAAAACGTGGAGAGTACTGATCAGGTTAATTCCCAGGAAACCGCTCTTGGCAATTTCCTAGACAGAATTACCTTTCCAAGTATGTTCCCAGGAAAGAGAGGTGAGTCACGAACGGACTACTTAAATATCAAGTCTTGCCTTAGCCAGAACTACTTACACAGTACAATTACACCACTAACCAGACAGTATAAGAAATGATAACAGATGTGATCCGAAAAATAGCAGGAATATTTTTCTGCTCCGTAAAAAATATAACGGCCAAGAAGTAAAGAAAATAATGCCAAAAATGCACACCGAGAATTTTACGTGGAAACCCAAATCGGGAAAAAACCACGGGGACCGAGTCTAGAAAGATGTCACTATGAAAAATATGATTTACAATATTTTTCTAGAATCAAATATTCTAGAAAATATTCACTAAGAGAAATCACTACTCTTAGAACTTACAATGTGCACAAAAGCACCACACCTATTTTTCCCTCTGACACTCTTTCTTTTCTCTCCCTCCAAAAAATTCTCTCTCTACTTCGAATACTTTCCGATTGAATGAAGATTTAGGGATAATGAGAATGATTTTCAAACATTTATTTATAGAGATTTCACGAAGTGTAAACACATTAATATGAAGGCGGCGATGGCGGGCGAAGGCGGGCGAGGCGGGTGCCGTAAATTGAGGAAAACTCAATCAACATTAAATTTTGTGGGCCCCCTTCATAAATGAGGGACCTCACAAATCTCCCCCTCCCGACTTATGAAGAGTTATCTCCAATCCCGCTGAGTCACACAATGGTCTGATAAAGTTTTCCTATATCCTTGATGAGCCATAAAGGAATCAAATTTCTTGTACCATTGTCGTGGGGCTTGCTTTAGTCCATACAGTCTCTTCTTCAATATACAAACCAGATATTCATTTCCTTTGACAATGAACTCTTCTGGTTGTTCTATATAGATTTCTTCTTCAAGTTCACCATGCAAGAAAGCAGTCTTTGCATCGAGTTGTTCGATCTCCAAATTTTGAATTGAGGCCAATTCAAGCACCACTCGTATGGATGACATTTTCACAACATGTGAAAATATTTCCTCACAGTCAACACATTTCTTCTGACCAAAGCCTTTCACGACTAGTCGTGCCTTATACTTTGGCTGTGAACTTTTATCTTCAAATTTGAGTCTGTATACCCACTTGTTCTTGAGTGCCTTTCGCCCCTTAGGAAGCTCAACCAACTCATAAGTATGGTTTTCATGCAATGATGTCATCTCATCTTGCATCGCATCTATCCAGTTCATTTTCTGATGATGCTTTATAGCTTCCTCATAGCACTCAAGTTCGTCATCATCGGTAATCATCACATACTCGTTTCTAGAGTATCTACTCGATGGTTGACGATCTCTTGTTGACTGCCTTAACTCTACAGCTGGCTCCCAAAAAATCTCAATTTCTCTTTGGTCAACATCTTCAACTGATCGTTCACTAGATTCTCCAGCATCTCTCCCGTCAAAAGTTATTTTTTTCATATTAACTCTTACAAGATGCTCACTAGTGATTTCAACAGCTCTCTTGTCTTCAAAGGTTTGATCTTCAAAGAAGACAACATCCTGGCTTCTGACAAGTTTCTTGTCAACCGGATCCCAAAGTCTATATCTGAATGCATCATCTCCGTATCCAAGAAATATGCATTCATTAGCTTTGCTGTCTAGTTGAGTCACATATAAACTAGACTCTTTGATTCCTCTCGCTACTACTAGCGAGCCTTTGCTAAGCTCTCATTTACCATTAGCAAATTTGCTCTTGTAACCGGCATCATCAAGAGCACCAATCGATATTAGATTCAGTCTAATATCTGGAACTTTAAGCACCAACTCGCATCCGGTGTTGGTGTGGATACTGATGTCCCTTTTTCCAACTATCTTGGAAATATGACTGTTCCCCATTTTGACAGTGCCAAAATCGCCCATGGTGTAAGATGTAAAATATTTTGTTTTTGTCGTAACATGATAAGATGCACCTGAGTCACACACCCAACATGATTCCTGAGTCATGAGGTTAACAGCATCTTCACATATAATTACATCTTCACCATCAGAAGCAGTCGCAACTGTACTCTTCGTCTCTCCTTTAACACCTTCTCCATTTTGTTATTTCATCAATTTCCAGCAATCTTTTTTCATGTGGCCTCTTTTACCACAATGATAGCACTTAATTCCCTTTTTTGCTTTCTGATTTTGCCCTTCTTGACGTGCTGGCTCCAGAAGCCCCACGTTCTCTTGACTTTCCTCTTACTATTGATAAGACCTCTACAGAAGCACGTTCTTTGTTCTTCCGTCTGCTTTCTTCGTCTAGAATAGCAGCTGCAACATCTTTGAACGTCAAAGTTTTTGCAGTACCGTTGGTCAAATTTATAATAAGGTGATCGTATGAATCAGGCAAACTTTGAAGTAAAAGTTCGGCTCTTTCATTTGAGTCGATTTTGTGCTTCATTGCTGTGAGTTGCGAGAACAAGGTGTTAGAGTATTGATGTGGTCCGTAACCATTGTCGACTCTGACATCCGAAGAGTATATAATTTTCTTTTTAAGAAAATTTTACTATGCGACGACTTCACCTCGTACAGTTCTGTCAACGTATCCCAGATTTGTTTTGCCGTTGTCAATTCTGTGATACCTGACAAAATTTCATCTGCAAGAGCAAGTGAAAAATAGCGGTAGCATCGCCGTTCGCTTTGATCCACTTCTCATCTTCAACATTCGTTGGTCTATCACTGATGGCTATAACACAGCCATCTCTTCGTAATAGCGCCTTCATTTTTAATTTCCATAGCGAAAAATTATTTCCGTTGAATTTTTCAATTTCGACCTTTACGGCCATAATAACGAGGCTCTGATACCACTTGCTGGGAAATACAACCCGAATATCCACATGAATAATGAATATTATTTATTTAACCACCAAAAAACGTGGAGAGTACTGATCAGGTTAATTCCCAGGAAACCGCTCTTGGCAATTTCCTAGACATAATTACCTTTCCAAGTATGTTCCCAGGAAAGAGAGGTGAGTCACGAACGGACTACTTATATATCAAGTCTTGCCATAGCCAGAACTACTTACACAGTACAATTACACCACTAACCAGACAGTATAAGAAATGATAACAGATGTGATTCGAAAAATACCAGGAATTTTTTTCTGCTCCGTAAAAAATATAACGGCCAAGAAGTAAAGGAAATAATGCCAAAAATGCACACCGAGAATTTTACGTGGAAACCAAAATCGGGAAAAACCCACGGGGACCGAGTCTAGAAAGATGTCACTATGAAAAATATAATTTACAATATGTTTCTAGAATCAAATATTTTAGAAAATATTCACTAAGAGAAATCACTACTCTTAGAACTTACAATGTGCACAAAAGCACCACACCTATTTTTCCCTCTGATACTCTTTCTTTTCTCTCCCTCCAAAAAATTATCTCTCTATTTCGAATATTTTCCGATTGAATGAAGATTGAGGGATAATGAGAATGATTCTCAAACATCTATTTATAGAGATTTCACGAAGTGTAAACACATTAATATGAAGGCGGCGATGGCGGGCGCAGGCGGGCGAGGCGGGCGCCGTAAATTGAGGAAAACTCAATCAACATTAAATTATGTGGGCCCCCCTTCATAAATGAGGGACCTCACACAAAGTTTGTTGCGGAAGCAAAAACAATTTTAAATAGCATGTAAGCTATTGCACTAAAAATCACACTAGATAAATTTTCAGGTAAGAGAGAATGGTCACAAACAGACCACTTAAATATCAGGTCTTACCTTAGACTGAATTATCACTAGTAATTTAATAACATAATAAATAACAACAACTATACCCGATAAAATAACAAAAGACTATTAAATAAAGCAATAAAAAAACACTAAAATTCAACGAGGTTCGACCAATTACGCTTACGTCCTCGGACAATACCAAAATATATTTCAAAAGAAATATTANCCGACAAAATAACAAAAGACTATTAAATAAAGTAATAAAAAGAACACCAAAATTTAACGAGGTTTGACCAATTACGCCTACGACCTCGGACACTAACAAAATATATTTCAAAAGAAATATTACAAATAGAAAAGGAATAAGACCAAATATGCCAAAGAGATGTAAGTAATTTGGAATGAGATTAGATAGATGGAGGGAAAATAGGTTAGTTTATAGTGTTTACACCCCTCCCACTAAAACTATTCTCCCGATGTGGGAGAAATTAGAGTTAATAACTAACAAATCTCCACCTTGACTTAATTTCAATCCCAACCAAAAAAAATCTTCTCAATCAAACGTTTTTGCAGTGTCTCAAAATTTGTGCTGTCAGGCACCCACTCAAATGTGCAGGATATTAACCAAGTTTAAACAGTGTTCAAACTTTGTTCTCATAACCACTTTAGTCAGCATAACTTTAGGATTTTCTAAAGTATGAACCTTGTTGAGAAATATCTCCTCTTCCTCGAGAATCTCTCGTACGAAGTGATAGCGAACATCAATATGATTCATAAGTGCATAAAAGACTTGATTCTTTGCTAAATGAATAGCACTCTGATTGTCAGAATATACCTTAAGATCTTTCTAACCAACTCCCAAATCCTTAAGCAACCCATGAAGCCAAATAGCTTTCTTTACAGACTTTGTAATTGCCATATACTCTGCCTCTGTTGTAGACAAAGCCACTATTGACTATAAAGTAGACTTCCAACTAACTAGTGCGTTTGCTAAAATAAATAAATAGTCAGTTGTAGGTCATCTCTTATCCATGTATCTTGCGTAGTCAGAATCACAATATCTAACTACACAATGACCAAAAGACTTATCTAGCTTGAATTCTAATTCAACATCTACAGTACTTTGAAGATACCGCATAATCCATTTCACAACTAGCCAATGACCCTTGAACGGATCATGCATATACCTGCTGACAACACTAACAACTTGTGAAATATCTGGTCTGGTACACATCATTGCATACTCAAGCATCCGACTGCATTTGTATACGGGATTTTTGTCATGTATTCTCGTTCTTCATCTATCGTTGGAGATAACCTACTACTCGGTGTCAAATGAGGAGCGGGTGAGATATTAACAGGTTTTGTATTTTCAGGAATACCAAAACGCTGTAATATCTTCTTTAAATACTGCTTTTGAGTCAGACATAAATTCTTTTCTCTCTCTCTATTTATCTCTATACCAAGAATCTTCTTTGCTTCCCTCAAATCCTTCATTTCCAACTCTTTACTTAACTGAGCCTTCAATCTGTCAATCTAAACTTGGCTCCTTGATACTATCAGCATATCGTCAACATACAAAAGTAAGTAGATGTAGGAACCATCTTGAATTCTTGGCAAATACACACAATGATCGTATTTACTTCTTGTGTACTTTTGACCCTTCATAAATAGATGTAGGAACCATCTTGAATTCTGGCAAATACACACAATGATCGTATTTACTTCTTGTGCACTTTTGACCCTCCATAAACTGGTCAAATCATTTGTACCATTGTCTCAAGGATTGTTTCAATCTGTAAAATGATTTGCTCAGTTTGGAAACTCAATCTTCTTTTCTATCAATCTTGTATTCTTCTGGCTGAGACATATAGATTTTCTCCTTCAGATCACTGTGCAGGAACGCGGTCTTCACATCAAGTTGAGCTAGCTCTAAATTCAACTATGCTACCAAGGCTAACAAAATTCTAATGGAAGAATGTTTAAAAACTAGAGAAAATACCCCATTGAAATTAATTCCTTCCTTCTGAGCATAGTCTTTAGTCACTAACCTTGCCTTATAGAGAACATCATATTTGTCAAGAAATCTTTCTTTCTTTGCAAATATCCATTTTCATCCAATCGCCTTCTTCCCCTTTGGTAGTTTCGTCAACTTTCATGTCTCGTTCTTCTCGAGAGATTGCATTTATTCTTCTATTGCACCTGCCCATTTACTACTTTTTGAACTCTGAATAACTTCTGGGTAGAGGATGAAATATTATCAATCAATGGAAGTGCATAAGCTATCATCTTAGTAAAGCGAGCAAGATTATGAATCTCTCGCTTTGTTCTTCTAATGGCAATTGGCTCTGATTGCTGTAGAAGTTATTGGGTTAAAACTTCTTCTCATTTGACTCTTCTTCTACTAATGAAGAGTCATGGGTGATATTACTTGCTGGAATCACCACTACTTGTTTAAACTCTAACTGCTTCGTAGTAGACTCTACCTGCTGTGAAGTACTAACGATTTCTTTTGTATTTACCTTATTCAACATGCCCGATTTATTAAAGGTAACATCCCAACTAATTATCGTCTTTTTGTTCTGTAGACACCACAAATTTTATCCTTTAACTCAAGCATTGAAGCCCATAAATAGATCATTCTTTGCTCTCGGATCTAACTTTGATTCATTCTCATGATAATATGCAATAGAACCAAAAACATGTAACATATCATAATCAGTAACAAGTTTTCCAAACCATACCTACAAAGGAGTCTTGCCATCTATAGCAGATGATGACAAACGATTGATTAGATGTTGATGGTATGTTAGCTTCAGCTCAAAACTTTCTATCTAACTCAGCATTAGACAACATATAACAAACTTTCTCTTCAAGTGTTCTGTTCATACGCTCTGCCACCCGATTCTGTTGTGGTGTTCCTCTAATGGTGAAATGACGAACAATGCCACAATCTTGGCATACATTTAGGAATGGATCACATTTGTATTTTCTACCGTTATCTGATCGGACAACCTTTATTTTCTTTCTTGTCTTGTTTTCAACTTCAGCTTTCAAATTAAGGAAAACTCCAAGCACTCATCTTTGTTCTTCATAGTAAACACTCAAACTCTTCTAGAAAAATCATCAAAGAAAGTGACAAAATAATGTCTACTTCTGAGTGACAGAGTTTTGGCTGGTCCCCACACGTCTTAGTTCACATAATCGATAATGCACTTGGTATTTTGGATTGCAGTACCAAACTTCACTCTTCGTTGTTTTCCTATAACACAATGCTCACAAAATTATAATTTATAAGTCTTCGAACCTTTCAGCAATCCCTACTTGGAAAACATTTGCCATACCATACATCCCGCAACTTCAGCTTGGCAAGCATTTGTCATACTGTCCAAATTGCATATGCCACAATTTTGTTACCTCTGCATCCTTCTTGAGACTTGAAGTTACTGTTGTGTCTGCCCCAACCACTGTACTACCTTGATAGTAATACAAATTGTTCTTCCTCACGTCTTTCAACATCACTAGTGCTCCTGAAGTTACTTTAAAAACTTCAGCTTGTATCATCACAACTACGCCTTTAGATTCTAGAGCCCTCAATGAGATGAGATTCTTCTTTATAATAGGCACATACCGTACATCTCGCAAAATTCTAGTGGATCCATCATGATTTTTCAACTTGATTGAACATATCCCATTTGTTTTACATAGATTATCATTGTCCATATAAACAATTCTCCCATCGATTTCTTTAAATTTAAAAAAAATCATTCTCGAATGGGACACATGTGATCGGAATCTGATGATGAATGTGAAACACTTAGAGAAAAATCTAATTCCGCATCACTTTTGCTTTTAGCAACATTTGAATATACAATACTTTTTCCTTTGTTAGATTTCCCTTTATGCTTCAGTTTTGGGCAATCTTTCTTCTAGTGTCCTTTTTCATGACAAAATGCACATTCATCATTTTGTCATAATTGCAGCTCCCTGGTGCTTCATTTCTTATCTTTTCTTCTCAGTTCATAATTGTACAGGGCAGCACAAACTTCACTGAGAGTTACAGCGGCCTTCTCATGAAGTAGAGTCATTTTAAGAAACTCAAACTTCTCACGAACGGATCCTAACAACATCAATGCTAGATCCTCATATTTGAACGTTTCATCCATATTCATCAAATCAGTAAGTAGCTGATTGAAACTTGTGATGTGTTCATTTATAGTGGTACCTGGTACATAAGCGAAGCGAACAGTCTTTTCTTCATGAGGAGTTCATTCTGACTGCTTTTCTTCTAGAGCTATCTA